>WELA01008007.1:80758-109700 GCA_009602735.1 Mesotaenium endlicherianum | reverse complement strand
CTTCTCGTGAAGTGGGTCTTGGGGTGGTAGGCTCCTGGCCTACCGGCGCTGTCCGTTTTTGACAACTTTTTGGGGCATGGGAGTGCACGATGGCCCTTTTCCTTGCAATAAAAGCATAGTCCAGCCGTCATGAGAGCTTCTTTTTCAGCCGGGGAGAGTCTTGCTTTCACTCCTTGCTGGTTTCTTGCATCATAAGTGTCATTGGAGGGTCTTCCACTCTTCCGGGCAGCCGCGGGGTCCCTTTTAATAACTCCGATTTCCATGGGTGTGGGTCCAGATTCGGATGTGGAAGGGGTTGCGTACACCCGCGTCGCCGGTACCCGTGAAGATGAAGGAACGGAGTGCTTGAAATCCAAGGTATCCACCTTTTGGGCCACTTCAATGATCTTTGAGAAGTCCGTCAAGACGCGTAATTTCACTTCCTTTGCCACCTTGGGTTTGAGGCCAAAGATGTAGCGGTCAATCTTCTCCTCAAGAGACATGTTGGGGATCTCAAGAGTGAGGGCGTGAAGTCAGGATGTATACTCTTGAATGGACGTCGTTTGCTTGAGATGGTGGAGCTTTCCTCGGGCAATCTTCTCCGCATTGATGGGCATGAATTGCTTCTTGAGGGCCTCACAAAAATCTGCCCATCTTGCATATGATGATGGGGGCTCTTGGCCGAGCACGGGGTGCGCCATAGCTTGATATATAGCCGCTTGATAGTTACGCCACCATGATGTTGCTGCTCCTCTAAGTAAGGTAACGGCAAAGGGAACGTAGTCCTCCTGGGGTACTTCACGGAATGCGAGGTACGTCTCCACTTGGTAGAGCCATAAATTCAGGTTGGCACCTATCCTGAGGTTGAAAGTGTCGGGTTTGCCGAGCTTGATGAGTTTCCTTGCTCTTGTTGGGTCTTGTGGAGGCGCTTGAGCCGGGGCTGGATTTTGAGCATTGCTCGCAATAGGGGCAACCATGGCAGCCATAGCTTCTCTTGACGCTTGCACGGTTGCTTCATAGGTAGCCAAGCCCACTTGGTTGTGGACGGTCATTAGGAAGGCTGCCCACTCATTTGCGGGAACTCCTTGTGGTGGGGTCAACTTTGCTATAGCGGCTGCCATGGGATTCGACGGTGCGTCTCCTTGTGGTGCTTCTTGTTGTTGGAGATTTCCTTGAGTAGGCTCTCCCATCGACGCTGGAGGAGGGTGTGCTCCTCCTTGTGGTGCTTCTTGTTGTTGCAGATTTTCTTGAGTGGGCTCTCCCATCGGCGCTGGAGGAGGGTCTCTTGGAGAGGAAGGGCTTCCTTCAAAAGCTTGCTGTTGGTCTTGAGAATCGGCCATCTTCTTGTGCTACCAAAGTGCCTAACTCCGATACCACTGTAGTGAAACAGATAGATAAAGTACATGGTGAAATATAATACTGTATCTATTCAAGGCAAGGATCTTTCAACACAAGTGGTAGCTTCTTGAAAGAGAGATGGCTTCTTGAAAGTTATTATATTTCTGGATTTTGGCAAGTACAAGAGTGATTTTGGAATTTCTTTCTATAATCTAGCTCTTGTTTATATACTTGCTACATAAGTAATTTCTAGGAAGGTGTATGTTGATGTGTTGGCACCCAACACATCCCAAAACTTGCCACCTCTTTCTAGAATAATGTACACATGTCTTTTTGACCTAAAAATGGCACATCTGACTTTTGCCACATGGAGTTCTTCTAGGTCCTTCCTCTAACTTCGAAAATGCCTTAGAAGGTTCAAAGGGCATGAACCAAGTCACTAGAGTACCTATTCACACTTGAATCCACACAATGCTACTCCAAATATATTTGAAAACATTAAAATGTATGCAAACTAATATATTATATAACTCGAATCACTACAACACTGAGCCGGGATATCTCATACAATCCTTTACCAAGACAGGTTGCCTGTCGGGTAAGCCACCTGCATACACGACTCTCAGAAAATGGTGTGGAGAAATATTAACTTCAGTAGGTTTGAGTCTCGCAGAGTGTGGAACACACTCGCTTAGAAAAGGTGCAGTTACTGCAGTCGCAAATTTAGGAGTGCCGGACAAAACATCCAAGTTGGTGGGAGGATGGAAGAGTGAAAGTGCCAAGGAAAAATATGTGGTGGTGTTGGATTCCAAGGTGGAGGCAGCGGGGAACATAATAGCAATCCCCGATACGCCGCACATTGCTCCTTACTCACAGGCTCAAATTTCTGATGCATTTAGGAAAAGAAAAAAGTGAATTGGAATTTTGGGATACTTTACATACATACGCTACAGCCTTTGTGTGCTTCTTCATTGCTTTTGTACTACTTCCTACTCCTATTATTATCACAAGCCTATTCTTCATAGTATATTTTCTTACATGTATATTTAATATGTTATGTATTTACTTGAGATATCTGATGCGCATATGTTACAAATAGAAGTTTTGCAACAAGTACTTGGCGCAAAACTATATTTGTGACATAAGCAATTAGACTAGTGTCACATGATTATGATAACTCGCCAAAATAAATATCCGAACGACCATCGAAAGTGAAAGTCAAAGAACTTCGCACACATTATTATCCTTGAAGACAATACTCACCATTCATTGCAGTGACAAAGAAGTTTGTGCAAGTGCAGATAGAACCCGTCCCAGCCCACCCGGGAGAAGAAGAGAACAAAGCCTTATTGTATACAGTATAAGTATAAGAAAGATAATAAGCATGGATGATTCAATGGATAGGACATAGGATGTCGACGTGAATATAGGATAAGGCTTCCAATACAAATTAGCTTAGATATAAAATTAGCATAGGATTAAAGGCGTGAGAGTTGTCGTGCCTAACAGTGTTGGTCCCTCGGCACATGCGTAGCGTTCCAGCACGTGTGCCTTCGGCCTGGTTGATGTGTCGGTGGCCCTCCTCACGTGTGGCAGACATGGTCGATCGACCTTTGCACGTGTGTCGGTGACAAGCCTTACCAGGGTTAATCCATCCCTGGGTTCCTGAACTTGCACCATGCAGCCTTGACCAACACTCAGGGTGACGTTCTCTGTCACCCGGCTCTCACCATCTGCTTATCCTAAGACTTTAGCAGAAAATTTAAAAAATACTTGCCTTGCCTTAATTCCTCTTACATAGGACGGAAGTCTCTTACTTCCACATAGGCTTTATGCCTTAAGGTTCTTGGGTTCACAGGTGAGCAAATTGTAGTTTGCAAAAATCACACTCTAAGCAGCTTGACATGCAACGTCAGATTCAGAGAAAATCGCCCTTCAGGCTTTCGCTTAACTTCCACAAGTCAGCTTACAAAACTCTGAAACTTCGTCTATGCTGGCCTGGGTCAAGCTCTTCACTTAACACCGCGCCTTAACAGCTCTTCACTGCCAGGCTGGGCTCACTCAGTTCTTCACTGAGAGCTTTATCTGTCAATACTACTCTCTCTCTTCGAGATGCGAATGCGACTTCTGAGAACTTGGAAATCAACACACAACTCACCATTTTAAGGCTGCTTCACACACACACTTGTGGCGTTCGGCTGACTCTGTGCTAATCTCCTAGCAGATTCTATTCTGCAGTTCTCCTTCTTCAACCGTGAGATTCCCTCTTGGGAACTCCTACAATCCTAACTCATCTATGATACACAGAAGAATCTTCAGCGTCGTCAGAAGCGTGGGGCTTTGGCCCTCCAATGGCCTTGGGAACTCCTTCTTCTTCTTCGCGCCCTTCTTCTCTTTCCTTCTGCCTCTTGGCAAAGGTGCGTGAGAGTGAATGACATGTCTCAGGCAAGATTCGTGCCTTTCGCAGGCACCACACAGCGTCATCTTTCGAGAATGCCGTGCTTAGTCACACAATCTTAGCTGCATGTCGCTTCTGCCTAGCCATGCTCAACTCAAACTTGTAGTCACTCAGCATGCATACACGCCTTGTGACTGTCGCGCGTGGCTGCTTAGCTTCTCAGCTGGCAGTCACGCCTAATTGGCTCATGGCTAAGAATTCCTGAGCGGCGTGCAAGCAAATGCCACTTGCTCAAGTTTTCCCAACCGGGCGGCCGTAACCTATCTTGGCATTGCAGCCATGACCTGGCTTAATCTGCCAGTCACACAGTACCTGACCTGGTACTTGCTTGGCGGCTCATTGCTGATCCCCAGCTCCTAGCCTCGCGGCTGTCTTGTCAAAACCTCCCCCATCCCTGGGTGTGGGGCACACTGACATTGACCCCTTGCCAGTGGTCTCGACGCCGCTATAACCGCTGACTGCGATGTAATCAGTCAAGTGGTCGGTGAGTCAACGTTGACTTTCAGCACTAGGTGGCCGTAGCTTACGCTGCGCGTGCGACACCGTCAAACGGATAATAGTCGCGATAGAGTTCACTGCATTTGTACTACTTCCAACTCCTATTATAATCACAAGCCTATTCTTCATAGTATATTTTCTTACATGTATATTTAACATCTTATGTATTTATTTGAGATATCTGATAATATGTCACAAAACAGGCCTCGTTCTCGTTCTTGTTCTCGTTCTCGTTCTCGTTCTCGTTCTAGTACTCTTGCTCTGAAGTGCGCCATGGTCAGGCTTTCTCATGTCCGGGCCTTCTCGTGTCATTACGTGGCTACATTACAAGCATTGACGTTCAGAGCCGCAGAAGCATGTGTTCAAATCTTTATCTGCGTCAGCAGTCTACGAGCTGGCGCTAATCAACTTCCTCTGCCAAGCAA
Organism: Mesotaenium endlicherianum; assembly: GCA_009602735.1. NCBI lineage: Eukaryota > Viridiplantae > Streptophyta > Zygnematophyceae > Zygnematales > Mesotaeniaceae > Mesotaenium > Mesotaenium endlicherianum. The sequence continues at coordinate 105,002 of WELA01008007.1, read as the reverse complement.
GCTGCCAAGCTGTGATCAAATCTGTCATGAAATTTATCGTCCACGAATCGACGCCCGAACCCGAGCCTGTGTCAAGTTCCTAGATCTACCGACCTTCGTTGAGCTGATAGTGATTCCGACCAATTTCGACGCAATTTGGAAGATTTAAAGAGGTACTTTTGTGGGGTAAATGACCAAAATAGCCCTAGACTTTACAGAACGAACCGTAGTCAAACATCGCAGCAATGTTATTGAGGTCAATAAACCTCGAAATTTGGTAATCTACTGTGCACACTGCGTAGCTGCTACAAGATCTTTTACTTCTTTCTGAATGTACTGTGGAGGCCCAGGAAACTCGGAATTGGGAATCAGGCCCCAGGATTCGCAAAAGTCGCGGATTTTGGAAAATCACGGAAACATCCTCCGGCCTGCTCTGGGCGACGGTCAGGGTTTCGAGAACATCCGACAAAATTGGGTAGGATTTGGTTTTTGGCGTAATAACATCCCACGACAATTCTTAACGGGTTTAGGATTTCTTGCGACATCCGCTCCCAGTGATCAGGATTTCTTTCGACATAATTTACGATTTCGCATGATTTTAAAACATCCAAAAAAGCAAATAACATCGAAGTTTATGCGAATCCTGGGGCCTGGTGGGAATGGACTCCTTCAAAGTTCACTCGTCTCTAGTGCGCACTCCAAAAACTTTGGATAAGGTCGAGCGTATTTGTGCGCGCGACGCCTTAGGAACGGTGTGGAACTCTGCGTGATTGGTCAAACTGCCTGCCGTTTCATTCTTCAGCTGTTGGGAGTGCTGCTAAATATGTTGGTGGCCATTAACTGCATCACAGCTTAATTATTTTGCCCGCCATTGTTCGCAATTGACCTTCAGAGAACATTGCCGCATGCTTCAAAGTATCTTGGAAGTGTCTAGCTCGCCAGTTTGGCGCTTAGAAGCGGCGAGAGTCAGACTCAGAAGACACCGAAGGGAGTAGGGCGAGATGTATTAGATCTCCTTTCTAGTTATCGCTTGCCCCAGAAGGGAGAAAGTGTGCATATTCTACTTCTTTCAAGGCGGAGCGTGTCAGGCTCTATTACATTAGTGGGAAGATATATAGCAGAGTCGTCCAGTTACAAAGGAAAATATCTGACCATCTTTGGCAGTATGACTGCTTTAGGGTGGTGCTCCACTTGCAACACCATACAACTTACGGGCGATTTGACCTCGTTAGGTCCTTCCAGCTCTTCCAGCTCAAGCAGAACGTTCGAAGCCCGGCCATCTATCTACACGAGGGGCTTGTCTGGATACCCTGGAATCGGTCCAAAGCCGAGAGCAGGGACAGGAGACCCATGTCATTCAATGAACATGTCCAACTTAGCGCGACCTACCGTGTGGGATACGAGTGACTGCTTTTTGACTGGAGCACGTGTGAGGGGGACTGGAAGAAGGAAACATAGTCGAGTAGCAAGCTCACATGATTTGACCCCTGTTGCAGTATTAAAGGCTCCACCAAGAGTGAAACCTTCTAGTGATGAAGTTTATGACGAACCAGTGGCACAGGAACTAGTGAAGACGTCTAGCAGGAACTCAGAACAGCTAAATTTAGAGAAGTCGGAGTCTGCACTTGCTTCTGCCCATGAAATGAATTTACCCAAAGGCACTTCCGACACAGATAGGGAGGTAGCCTTGGAAAAGAAGTCTAGAGAGGTGCAACTATTCGGCAAAGCTGCATATGTACCAGCTGTGCCCAAGGATCGGAAGCTATCGAAATTCCTTCCCAACCTCGTGCTGATGAGACATGGTATGCTTTTGCGGCCTTCTTGAGGCATGTTGAACTCCTAGCAATGTTCTTTCCTGAGAAAGTTAGTCTAGATCTGCATGTTTGCCTGATTCTGGTGCTTAAATAGTCGTGCTCAAGTCGTGGACTGCTGTACACCTGAACAGCATGCCCTTAGGCTTGACGCGTACTTAGTCTGTCCTTTTGTAGGCCCAGAAAGTCAGGTAAGCTCTGAACTGACATGCAATTTGTCCAATTATAATGCACGTGATTTAGTTAACAAAGTAGGCAGGCTCTTCCTAAGAAAGGGGAGAGCTTAGCATGTCTAGGGTGCTTGATGTTTGCCCAGCATGTGATCAGGTAGAAGTGCCTTACAAAAGAGACACCGTAAGCAGACACTGTGCTTGTTCATATGCTGAACATGCTCTGACCAACAGCGTTTTGTTGGGGGTCTGCTTCACGTCAGGTGAGAGCATGTGGAATGACCTGAAGCTTTTCACAGGGTGAGGTGCTTTTTGTACTGGAGCTACTCATTGCGCAAAAGTCATTGGCTGTTAGTAGGTCCCGCCTGTCCTTAATTTCCTTGCAACAAATCCTGGTACTGAAGTTAGGTACTCGAACTCCCCCACAACATGCTGGTTGCACTTTGCCTCATGCTTTGTACGAGGTACTAGCTCATTGAGGTGGAAGGAAGGTTCTTCATATGCATGCGATTGTGGCCTAAGATTTAATCTGTTAAGCAATACTCTTCAGGTCGACACACATGCAAGTACTAGACAAGATGCAGCTGGCAAATTTAGGCAGAGGTCACAAATTACCACGTTTGACTCTATGACTCTAAGCCTTTCCACAATTCCTCTTTCTTGATTCATGCATGTAAGCCCATGCATGAAGTGTTCCGGAGACCATATTCGCGCTTCACCAGAATCGATATTTCATGCAGGCTCACCCCTCTGGTTATGCTTGAGTCTTCTTGCATCTTGAAGGCTATGGGGTACATATTTATTGGTGCCTTGCATGCATTCTGTGCCTCAAAGCTTGTCTTTGAGTTACTCCTCTTGTATACATGGCCCAACTTTTCAGGGACGTCGACATCCCCTTGACTGAAAATGGAATCAAGGAGGCTCTCTCTGGGGGAAAGGCTGTGGGAGATGTCGACTTTCACATGATCTTCACCAGTCGCCTTGTTCGGTCCAAGCAGACAGCTCTTATTGCGATGACCCAGGTACGTGGACAGTAATTTGCGCAGCTAGGTCGTACAGCTAGCACATGCAGTCGTGGTCCTGAAAGTTCGGCAAGGTAAGCAGGAACTGCTACTACAGGTGAGAACGAAGGCTGTGAGGGTAACATTTGAACCACGAGGAATGATCTGTAGCGGGCGAGGCAAGGTTTCAAGGCATGTGAAACCTAGGGACATCAATGCAGATTTGGACATGGGCTCTTTTATGGGTGTGAGTGTATTGGGTATGTTCAGCACTCTGACAGTTTTTTTCTCCTTTTCCCTTTATTATGGTCAAAGATTTTTGTCAGCATCTACATCTTTCGAGTCAGACGCATTACAGGGAAAAACTCAAGATTGTTCTTGAGGATCATCAGCAGTCCAATACAAGCGTTTGTATGTGTTTACTATTATAATCTTATAGTCCTCAGTAAGTATGGTTGCTCTAATGCTGGAAAAAATGCCTCTCTTAATTCCTGACATGCATCAGCATCTATGAATGTGTGCAGAATATTCACAAAGCTGTGCCAGTCATAGTGCGCGGAGGGTACCATGGGAACGGAAAGACAGGAGACGAGAATAGGTTGCGGCTGAGGGAGGCGGCATCGAAAGCTCTGGAGATGGCAGAGTGCAGGATGATACCTGTGTACGCCGATAAGGCCCTCAACGAGCGCTGCTATGGTGACCTTCAGGTATTTTGGCTGTGCCTCCACTGGGTGGCCGCATGCAGTTTGGAGGCTCTTGTATTTGCTAGCCGATGCTCGAAGCACAACCATGAATGTAGTGGCTGCACAGTCCATCTCAAATGAAGTTGCGAAGGAAGAGGGAGAACGGCACTGCCAAGGTGCACTTGAGGAAGCCTCACGAAGATTGTGACTGGGCAACTTTCGTTAGTTTTGCAGTTGGAAGTGCAGGTTCTGCTGTTTGACACTAAGCCATTGTACTGCATTGCACTTCCACGTACGATGGTGAGGGCGTCAGCATGGTCCTGAACTGCTTGGGCGGATTCAACTTGTGGCATGGGGATGTTTCTTGCATGCAAGGGTGTCTTTCGAAGCGGTGCACAGGGAGCACTTTAAAAATATTATTTGTGTCAATTTGCGCAAGCCAACTCCAATACCCTGCGACTGTGCTTCGAGTACACAGTATGGAGATGCTGGATGCTGGGTGTGACAAAGTGCAGCTGCTGATTGAGCTGGTTGATGTACCCTTGACGCTTTCTATTCACCACTTATGTCTCAGTGCCGTCTCATCTTGCCGTGTCATTGCTCACCTGATGTAATTATCAAAAACGTGCGTTGGAATTACGTGCTTCAGGGGTTAAACAAGGAGGCAGCTGCCCGAGAGTTTGGCAGTGACATGGTGAAGAAGTGGAGGCGAAGTCACGATACCAGGCCGCCACGTGGCGAGAGCTTGATGGTGAGCTTCACCGTATGCTTTGCGTCAGGAAGGCCATAAATGTCTGCCATACCCGTGTACACATATTGGTAGTAGTCGAGTCTTTCTCCTCAAATCACAGAGGGTACTTCTGGGCCTCCACTCTCTGCCCTTCCCCGTGCACCATCACCCATTGCTCAGAGAGAAGAGACTATTTTTGGTTGCGTGCACATTCTCCTCATGTTGCTTCATGAGAATGGAGTATACGTGTGAAGAAGAGCACGTCTCTAGATGCATTTTGTCCGCATCCTTGAGCCTGAGACCACCTCTCGAACCTCTCTCTCTTCTCATGGAGTGACAGATACTGCTCGTGTTTCACTCCCAGTGAGATTGTTGGTGCTAGTCAGAAACCTGCAACGCATAGTTTGCAAAAATGGGAGCTTCTGGCGCTGCGTACTCGATGGGCGGGGGTGAATGTTGTTGGAGCTTCTCACTTCAAGAACACTGAACACAGACCAACACTAGGTGTGTGTGGGCCGCACATGAGTATGCTGTCAGGCCTGGAGGAGGGACTGGTGGCACCCTGTGGAAAGATGCTGGGGACTGATTACAAAGAGCTATGGATGCTTCTGAACAAAAGGGACGAGTGGAGGCATACGCGATAGGCATGATGGCGTAGGAGGCGCAGCTTTGGTGAATGGTGGGAGGGTAGTTGGGAAGGAAGTCGTATGCAATACTTTCTGCAGCACCTAGGCTCCTCGACGCTTGCGTTTGTGCTTGAGGACCTTTTCCGATTCGGTTGCGTTGGTAAACTACATAGTTCGGGAAATGAGAGTATGTCTTAAACCTGGACCTGAGGGCTACCACAAAGAAAGTCAGCGCTTGCATAAGAAAGCAGGCGAGGCATTGCAAGGAAGCATTGAGTGGGGAAGTAGTAACTTACGTCTGTGCTGACCGACTCCTTGTGTTCGTGGCAAGCTGGCACATGCGTGACAAGTGGCAGTGGCGCAAGCCAAGTCCAATTGAAGCACTATCATTGTCCTGTGCCACATCTGACGCGTGTGAGGACAACTATTTTTGTCTGCAGCGCAATGTGGTTGTGGTGGGTTTCCTGCAGCTCTCTCTAGCGGTGAACAACTTGAGATTCCTTAACGTTGTCTTCTCTTTTTCCCCTCGAATGCATCCTTGGCTCTCCTTCTGGCCCCACATCATTCTTGGTCGCAGGACACGTGGGCGAGAGCAACAAATTTCTTCAACGCCACCATTGTGCCCCGCCTGGAGGAGGGCAACAATGTGCTGGTGGTGTGCCACGGCAACGTGCTGCGCTGCATCATCTCCCTCATCAGCAGCTTGTCAGCGGATGAGATGCTCCGGCTTCAGGTTTGTTAAATCGTGGCTTCTCCTTGTCCTGTTTGAATGGCAGCCGTCCCCGCCTCTCCTGCCACCCCCCCTGCCCCTCGTTGCCAGCCTGTCAGTTGTGTCTCTCCTTTACTCTTCAATTTGGTATACCTCGACATACACCTCGTTTATCTGCTACGATTTTGTGTTGTATTGTTGTAGGATATAGATGCCTGGAGGTGAAAGAGGCACGCTGAATGTACTTGCGGGATATGTTTTTGGAGGGGATGACCATAGATGAGCTTGGTTAGGATGGTCGTCACAAGGGAAAAGCTTCTGATGGCACTGAGAAGGTCGACATTTACCTCCACAATTAGCATCTGTTGTATCTTTGTCCTGTGAGCTTGCTCATAATTGCACTGGGCATTTACCCAACGTGCTCTATAAATGCAGTGCTCACACAGAAATAGGTATTCATCTCTTGGAGTGTGGTGCAGATTGAGACAGCCTTGCCATATACCTATAGCTTCGAAGACGGCGTGTTTGCTCAGTGCTGCGTTCTGCCACCCCTTGATCCCGTCACGAGCAAGCCTACAGAAGGGTGTCCCTTGGGCCTCACTTCAGAGCTCAAGAAAGGAGCGGTTGATTCGTTGATATGAGGCATGATCTTTGCCACCACTGATGCTTGTCTTCATTTTTGTTTGTATATAACAGTAGCAGTATATGAGTCAGAAACTATACCATGCACTAGATAAATGAGGTCTACATATAAATAACTCATTCACAATGGCAACATATCTTGTCTGAGCCTTTCATGCCCTCCTGTAGACTCCACTTCCCTGCTTTTACATCTGATGTGCTCTACTCAACATGTTTAAGCTGTTGAGGGCTGCTTAAGTAGCACTTTGCCAAATTGTATTCCTTCTGAGCTGCAAGGTTGCAAAGAGAAAACTCTAATAATGTTTAAGCTTGGCGTTGATCTGCCCAAATTGTGAAAGTTGAATACCATGTGTTTGCTTGATGACATATGTGCGCGCGCGCCAATGTCATAGAACAAACTTATAATACCTGATACGTATATTGTGGACCCATAATTGATCGTAAAGAATATCCAGAGACTTTTCCTGATAAGGAACTACATCTAAACCCAGCTCTACAATCAATATATGTTTCAGAAATGTTAACAATACCTAGTATGCACTGGCAATAAACAATTTAGTATGTATCTGACTGTCTGAACAGCGAGCTATCTTACGAGTAGCTGGTAGATACATGGATGCCCTTCACAAGCACAATCAGGTTAATACTATAGACCCACAGTTAGCAGTACAGTTCAAACTAATGTCGCCCTTCTTCAGCTAAAGCCATCTACAAGTGAGCCTGCAATTCAAAATAGGACCTTGGAGCAAACATCAAGATATCTCTTTTGGTGGAATCTTGACTAGAATATGGAATGATATGAAGTCATGTACTCCTCCAAATGCCCAACAGTGACAGCTGACAGATAAATTGCTTTTCTGATGCACAATATTGTCAACAAGCAACACAGCATCTCGTCAGAACAGTAGCTGATCCTCCTTTCCACACTAAATCTCAGCAAGTTGCTCTTTTGAGGACTCCTCCTTCAACTGGTTGTAGTACTGTGCCACCTTGGGATGCACCTGGAGCCCAAAAGCGTGTCCCCATCTGCAATCGTTAGTACTTTCTCGTCACATGTGGTACTTTCTCAGCACGCGGAAGTGCTAGGAGGAAACTGGGAGTTCCTTGATCATCTAACCATTTGTGCATGTAGAACTTCGCACATGTCTCTAGCTACATATTTATAGCAGGCACACATGTCCACATGTACATACAGATATGAAAGAAATAATATATATCTGTAGGCATTAGGCTATACAGACACATGTACTCTCTTCTTCCTTTCCCTTCGCCCTTGCTTCCGACCAAACGTACTCTCTCAGTCCCTCTTCCCTTCATCCATCCAACCCGCCTTCTCTCCCTCTCCCCCTCACTCGCTCCTGACACATGGTTCCTGACACGGAAACAGCCAGGCCCACCTTGGCGACTCACGCTACAAGTGTACATCAACTTTTGCAGATATGGTCCTGCCAAAACTTTGCCACAAAAGCAGAGCTGCGTCGAGGTGGACTGAAGTAAGCACTCCCATGCACTAGCATCACACACACAAGCGCCCCCACACACACCCATGCACGTGTTTGCATACTAGTGTACCGGGTGCAGAAGTGCACATGGTGACAGCAATTAGTCATGCCGCTTGATATATGCGGCAGCAAAGCAGTCAGTCACCTTGATGCCCTTGGGGTCGAACCCCGTGAGGCGCAGGCCCTCGAGAGAGCGCACGCGCGACAGTGCCACGTACACCATGCCGTAGTCAAACGCCTTGGATAGATCCGACTCCACGCGGTCGAGCGTCATGCCCTGGCACTTGTGCACGCTGATGGCCCACGCCAGCGCCAGCGGCACCTGCCAGCGCTTGGCGATCTCGGCGTGGCCCTCCACGATGGTCCAGCTCTCGGGTACGATGATGTGCTCCGACTGGTCGCACGCGAAGCGCACGACGGGCCACATGTTGTAGGGGCACATGGCGGGCGCCAGGTGGAGCTGCTGCACGGCCAAAGGCTCCTCGGGGCTGCAGAAGCCCACCACCACGCCGCGCGCGCCGTTGGCCAGCCCTGCCGCCGGGTTTATATTCTGCAGAGGTGCGCACACGCACACACGAACGCACATGAGCTCGCATGCGCATGCGGACATGCACCCATACATGCACATACGCGCACGCACACACAGACACACACATGTGCACGTAGACATGCATATGCACGCACACATGCATATGCACACAGGAACATCTAAACGCGCACACACAACATGCACATCAGGGGCAGGTGGAGGGGCTTCTGTTGCCGGAAGGTACAGAGTTTCTGATCTGGCAGCGTGCACCAGCCGATGGGGAGAGCAAGAAAAAGGAGAGGCTATGAATCCAGGCAGGAAAGTCAGAAATGTGTGTCAGGTTCTGCGACCACTCCGGCAGCCCCTGCCAGCTTCAGCGAAGGCTCACATGCCAGGTGTGCATTCTGGGCTATCCGCTCCTATGGACTATGCGCGTGTTTGTGGAATTCTGATAGCCCACTGGCGCGTGAGCCACCTTCATATGAATTGATTCTACCTTTACAAACAATTACCGGGTCCCACCTGGCAAGAGGTGAGGGACCTCATGTTCTGCATTTGCTAGCAACTCAACAGTGAGCTATGGTCCCCCCATTGAAGTCAGTTTTCCTTCCAATGTGTACTTGACATTACCTGGCAGGTAAGTGGCATGGGCCAAGAGGAGTGGTTCGGATTGAAAGGTCAACTAGATGGGGTCATTTATCGCGTAAACAGTTTGACCTGTCCTAAGTCACTGCATACTGTGACCGTTCCATGTGCCTGCTAGCGTGTCCCTAGAGTATTGTATTCCTTGCAAAAGACATGGATTCTTTGATATGGTGCAGAGTGTATACAGCAGGTGAATACCTTTGTCCACTTTTACATTCGCAGTTATACACATTATAGAAGATGCTTCACTCTACACCCTGTTCCCTCTCTAATCAGTCAGAAGGTCGTCTATGGAAGGGAGGAACAGTATGAAGAGTGAAGTGAACGATTGAGACGAGCGTGTAAAGAAAGTCTACCTTAAGAAGCAAAACCTGAGCACCCGGTCGAAGCATCAGCACTTTCTCAGTTCTTGTGTTCTCAAGCTGCTGGATTGCATATTCAGACCGACCGTCATCCACTGCAGTGTATGCCATCTCTGGGCCCTCGAGCGCTGCCAGCTTTTGGCTGTTCTCCTTGCCCACATCAACCTGCACTGCACAACACATAAGCCAGCTAAAGAACTTTTTAGTGACCCACAGACTTGATAATTACATCAGATTCCTCTGTGATGTTGCTTCAGCCTTCCCTGAAATTGCATTCTGTGAATGTATCTCTTGTTTGGAAGGTATAGCAGTTAATTGCTTTAGAAGATGAAGATATTCTGTTACGAGAACAAGGCCTAGAAAAACAGGAAAAGCAACCAGCCATCGGCATGAAGCTCGTCATACGTTTCAGAATGACATGGTAACATAATGAGCTGCAGTCAGCAGCAAGAGCCTACTCGTATTTGTAAGCTGTTCATTCAAATGACAGGAAGATACCAAATCTTCAGTGAGTTACCTTGTGTGGATAAAGCCTGGTCAAGTCAATACCATCCCCAACTGCAATGGAAGTGTTCCGACATGCTAGAAGCTTCCTGTGAGTTGCAGGTGAGCAGTTCCCAGTTCTAATGTCATTGAGCAACCCTATGAACTCCTGGTCCGCCTGTCTGAACACTTGCGTCAACTCCACTTGCATCTGAAAGCACTGCTTCCAGCACTTGGCTTCAAATGCAAAGTTCTTCTCTCTACTTCCCTTGCTCACTGGAGGAAGTTGATAGAAGTCACCCGTTACCAGCAGCTGTATGTTGCCAAAGGGCCTATTATTCTGTCGAACGGCCCTCGCTATGTATTCCAACTTCTCCTGCCCAGCAGGGAGACAGGATTTCAACCAGTGTTACACATTATTCTTTATGAGGACACTTCTGACCTTCTCCCGGCACTGCTGTTGGTTTCACATTTCCCACCATCAAGTCAGCAGAGACCACCCATCGAAGAGCTTACCATCAACAGATTCTGATCGCAGTTGGCTAAGGACCATACCCACATGCCCAAGAAATTCAAACTAGTAGCTCCTTTTCCTCACATCAAGTGCTCTGACACAAGCATCAAATGTGTAGAGGATACATAATTCCAAGGCCCGGAGCTGTCAAAATAGCTTGCACAAACACTTGGACGATAAGGAAGAAGGTAACACTTACAAAAAAGTCTGCATCAATCATACTGATCTCATCGATCACTAAAGCTTGTGTCTTCTGCCAACGGTTCTTTGTCTCCCTTCGACTTGTTGCCTTGTCTACTAATACATCCTTAGAATCTTGTGCCAACCCTACACCAGCAAAAGAGTGCAGTGTTGTACCACCTATGCTACAAGCTGCAAGGCCAGTGGAGGCTGTTACAAATACCGCATCCTTGCCGTACTTCAACCTGCACAGCATCCACCAGACGATATCTTGTTTGCTGTATGAGTTGACCACTCTCATTTTAGGTCCTTGCACCGAAGCTCTGTCCGGCCCGAGTCGTTTGAAACGAACACTTGCCGCTATAGTGATAATCCCAAGGGATGACGGATGCATGTCTGTCTTAATAGACTCAAGCGTTAAGCAGATGGTGTTCCTGTTGCATCTACAAGGTGTCACCAGTCAAGGGATCTATATTTGAAACGCCAGGCACTGTCAGAAGGAGGATAACCGATCATGCCCAAAGAGGAAGACAGTAACTATGCATGCCAGGCTGAAAATTTGTACCTCAATATTCGGATGGCAAGACCCAGCAAGAAACTCTTTCCGACTCCAGCGCTGCCAGTGATGAAGAGTGACTTGCCATCTTCAACTGCTTTCAGAGCTCTCATCTGCTGCGGTGATGGAGAAAGCTGGGGGATATTCTCACTAGGATTTGAGCTCACTGCTGCCTTACGGTACTGAGGAGCATAGGGTACTACCTGTGCTAAGGGAGTTGCTGGTCTCATACGTGTCCTTGGTGATTGAAGCTCACTATAAGCTGGCCTTTTCGCAAACGTTCTCCAACCTCCATCGTCTTTTGAGGCTCCGTATATTGGCCTATGATTGAATTCTGTTCGTCTGGCAATTGCTGCCTCCCTATTTCTAGCAATTCTATCTCGTTGCTCCTGCGAAAGCATTGATTATTTTCTCAGTGCTGCTATGAAGTGAGTGCTACCACAACCATATAATTTAACCTGCCTCCCACCTGACCAAAAGCGCAAGAAAGAATCCCGGCCAACAGGTCGACACCATGTAGCACCACAACGAAGTCCGTGATAAAGGTTGCAGAAGGAGCAGTCCTAAATGCATGTCCTCGCGGTGCTCCCTTCGCTCTCTTCCGGTCCCATTTGATTCGAACACATTTGAGCATGCATTTGAGTGCATTTAAGCACAAAAGCTTTCTTCGCGCCAGAAGCCAATTCAACAGCGCTGACCAAGGTACTTGCACGTACTACATGTCCCAAAAGAGACATTGATCTACATGGAGAGCAACTAATTTGACCAGTGCGCGAGCATTGGCGCGTGAGGCTGTCTTTACCCTCGTTGATGACGCTCAGCGACACTGTGCTAAAATAGCTTACCCTCCCGAGTCCCTACCCCTACCCCCTCCAGGCTCTCCCTAGTCCCCACCTCCAACATGATGAGCGGGAATTATATGAATTTTCGACCTCCGTTTCGAGCATTTCGTTGCACCTTCTTGTACGTTTTCGCGCCAAACGTTGCTCGCAAGGGGTCCTCCAGTGAGCAAGATGCTCCACCGCGCATGGGCTGCAGCAAGCCCAATCTTGAGCAGGCAACGAGTAGCTTCATACCAGAGTCTGAAGTCCAGCTGAGATTGGCACTAGTGGATAGGCCAGCACATTCGTGTGAGAGGTTGTATGCTTCGTTCAGGCGCCAAGACTGAAGCACGAGAGGTTGGCATCGAGGGTGCTGTGCCATGGAAGTGCAGCGTTCAGTAAAGCCAGAGCACAATTTGGTGTTCGTCGTTGATATCTCTTATGCAACAGAGAAAGCATGTGAAGTGAAGCGGGCCCTATCTGCGTATATAGATTGGGCTGCAATTGCACACAGCAGAGTCTGTTTGAAATTTCTCGTATCTCACATAGATGCCAACTCATCTAAATCCCTCATTGAAAAAGCAGTCAAAAAATTCAATGCTGACTCGGACGCCTCACCTGCTGGAAGCCAGACTGCGCCAGTTCTTCAGCCAGAGTTCTGTTACAGTCTAGTCACAGCAGATGCGGAGGTAAAAGAGCAAGCATTCGCTATTGTTGAACACATGCTTTTCACACATGCTAAGACACAGACACTGCATTCTCAAGTGCCGGCAACCCTGAAAGAAGCTTTCAAGAGAGTGTGTCTCTTTGTTAGCAATACAGCCTCAAAATATCCGCCCAAGGCCGTAAGTGATGAGGCCTTCAGTCCAAGCACTAGCCAAGGACATTGCGTGGGTACATCGCCACTTGGGATAAGCGCCCGAAGCCTCAAGCATATTGTCGTCATTGCTCACCTGCCAGTGAGTGAAGCTGACATCGGTCCAGGAGAGTGGGCATCAGAAGCACTGAGAAAATTTGATATTCTCTGGTGTAATTTAGAAGGCAGGGTGAGCTCTAGGACAGTCATGAGGAAGATAGGTAGTCTAGTTGAGCTTGGGAATATGTCAAAACTGCCTGAGCTACCGGAGACCCCAGTGCCAATTCTACTACTTGCCCCCCCACCCCTGTTAAATGTTGGAGCAGAGGACAAGGGGAGGGAGAACATGGACCAAGAAGAAGCACAAGGAGAGTCTGTTTTACAAGATGCTGGACGTGGCCAGTCAGTTGCGCAAAGATGCGACTCAGGTTATGAGAAGTTGACTGGACCTGCGGCTGGTCTTCCAGCAGTACCACCAGTAGCGTATCAAGGGGGACCAAGATCATCACACGTTATGGCTGAATTGGGTGCAAGATTGAAAGTTGCAAAAGCAGCCCTGGGAGAAAAGCTTCTCAGTCAGGAAGTACCCTGGGAAGAATTGGCGGGTGTTGGGGTTGAGACAATTAAGAGGGCCCTGTTACAGGTCGGAGGCTCTGGGGTTGAGCCTGGAGATGCAGTGGACTGCATAAAGTCTAGTATACTGCGGGTGGCAAAAGATTTGAGCAAGAAGTACAAAGGCGCTGAGAAGGTGTACGACCATCACAAATCTGCCAGCCCATGGACGTATAGCAACCAGTTCAGAGAGTAAGTGCTACTCTTGCCAGTGCCCAAGTGTATCACTCGATTGGCTTCTGCATTGATGGGTGCTCTCTTTTTGTGTTCATGATTTTTGGCCTTGCGGACTCTGACCAATTTTTACGATGTGACTGCAGGCGTGACAATCAGGCTCTTAAACATCCGCCTGACTCAATCCTTGGTTTGTTCAGGTCTTATGCGCAGATCAACATGCATCTGGAGTTGCTGATGCAATGGAGACACACCCTTTCCCCAAGAGACAGGGCCAACTTAGTGAAACGCCTTGTGGCTCTCATTGATGGCATTCACTACACTCATCCTGGATGGTTCATGGAGCCAAGGATGAGAGAAGAAGCTTTTTGCGAAAGACACGTCTTCCCAAGGTTAGGCGTGCCTAGCTTATCCTCCTCTCTGTAACTGTTATTGCTTAACGGAGGAGTGTGGCATATAAATCTGGCATGCCCTGTCCTTTTACAAAAGGCTACACTTTTTGGCCTTGGCCGTTGCTGCACCACCCACGTCTGATGTCTGTGTCTGGTCTTCACATCCGCGACATATGTTCTGAAATTCAAAGTATTGTTGTGAATTTCCAGGTACGTGGCGGAGCTGCCAGATGTCGTGAAGGAAATACGTAAGCGGAGGGACTATCTCGTTGAGTCCTCCATTGCCACCGCGTCAGGCAATGACACTGCAGAGGCTACCAGTGTGGGGAAGAAGGTGACGGACAGCAGCCGGCTGAAAGACGCCAGGGCTAAGCTGAGGGCGGGGGGCAGTCTCAGTAACTCGAGGGAGGCGAGGAGAGCAGCAGGCAGGATGGATGCACATGTGCGGAGCAGCTCTGGCTTGCGTGATGCCGAGACAGAGAGTGCCTCGGGCATGAGTAGGGGCGAGAAGCGCCAGCGGCGAGAAGGAGCGGAGACTGGTGGGGAGTTTCGTTATGAGAGGCAAAAGCCCTCTCGAGCTGAGCAGCAGCGGTACACCCTCGATAGCCGGAAGATCTGCAAAGGGCGCCCGCCTGCGAAGCAAAGCCATTCCCTGCAGGCAGCAGCTGCAGCAGCTGCAGGAGCCAGCCGCGCACTTGCTGTGCACAAGCACGCGGAGAGTAATGCTGCTCCACACTCCTGGTACGAGAATATCACTAGCAAGAGAGGCCACAAAGGGCCATCGTCGTCAGCCCAGGCAATTGAGAAAGTCGCTAGTTTCTTCGACGGGGACTTCCAGGCAGGGAAAGTGACTGCTGCTGGGTCACATGTGAACTCCGCCCCCGGTAAAAGCAGGAGATTGTCGAGGGATGGGGGAAGAATTGACTCCAGGGATGCGGGTCCAGCAAGAAGCAGCCCACCAGTAGCCTCGGCTAATGCCAGGAGTGGCAAAGAGACTGGCCCAGGCTCGGTATATGCGGGAAGAGGCTGGGCAGAGGCGGGTGCACGGAGCGACCCCAGGGTGGGTGATGCTGGGCCGCCAGCTGGCGAGCAGAAGAGCGGCGGCATCCCCATGGGATTCGCGGTCTTCTTGGGAGTGCCAGCGTTCAACAAGCCGCGCAAGAGCGACAGCCTGGGCGCTCTTCGCGAGATGAGGTTTGGCGCGTCTAAGAGTCAGATAGACGACCGGGGAGCTAGGAGTAGCCGGGAGCTGCAGGTGGCAACCACCACTGCCATCCCTCGCGTTTCTGGGCAAGGGGGCGTGCCTCAGCAGCCTGCTCAGCCGCAGGAGGATGAGGCCTCCCTGCAGCAGGTGCGGGGAGAGCTACAACTGCAGCTGCTGCAGCAACAGCCACGTCCTGCAGGGGTGGCTGAGCCACAGCCAGATGAGGCCGCAGAGCCCCAGCCTGATGATGGCGCTGCTGCTGAAGAGCTGGCAGACGGAGCTGCTCTTGACGAGCAGCATCAGCAGCAGCAGCAACAGGAGCAGGAGCAGCAGGGGGGTGCTGCAGCTGCTGCTGCTGAGTTGCACCCAGCGGCAGAAGGTGGTGCTGAGCAACAGGCAGGTGGCATGCCCGATGAGTTCCGGCTACAGCTACCGGCTGATGCTGAGCTCCAGCTTCCGGCCAATGCTGCGCTACAGCTGCAGGTTGGTTCTACGCTACAGGTGCAACTAGAGGTTCTTCCAGTGCCGCATGTGCCAGAAGGGACTCCTGAGCTGCTCCAGCTGCAGCCTTGGTCAGAAAGTGGCCCCGAGCTACAGCCAGGTGGTGACATTGCTGCTGCTGAGCTACAGCCAGGTGGTGTTGGTGCTGCTGCTGCTGAGCTACAGCCAGGTGGCGATGGGGCTGCTGCTGCTGAGCCACAGCCAGGTGGCGGTGGTGGTGCTGCTGCTGCTAAGCCACAGCAAGGTGGTAATGGCGCTGCTGCTGCTGAGCTACAGCCAAGGCAGCAAGGAAGTGCAAGTGAGTCGAAGGCGCGGCAGCAACTCAAATCTCCTTCCTCACGCAAAGGAGGTCCCTTAGGACCACGCCCCTCAAGAGCAGGACGGAGTTATGCAGGAAAGAACAGAAAGGCGCAGAAAGGCGACCGGGGTGCCCTTGCCCCCCAGTCAAGGGGGGCTGATGTCGCTCTAGGCACAGATGTCTACGTTCCCAGCTTGTCCTGGAGTGTCGCTTGGGCAAAGGAGAACTTTGGCGCCAAGTTCAAGGAATATTTTCTGTTGGGGAAGATCGAGAAGGAGCTTCCCCAAGAAGGAAGGAAGAGCCTGTGGGGTCTCTCTTTTGAACACGAGGGGGGGAAAATCTGGGACTTTACCGAGGCGGCGGTCGTAAAGTATTTGTACCAGATCAAGACATACGATTGGGAGGCTGTGGAGAAGGGAGTTGTCAAAAGAAGGCCCAGAGGCGCCTGTGGCAGTGCTGCTGCTCCCTCTTCGGCCGGGCAGAGCGCTAGGGTAGAGGGTGCCATAGAGAGCATGGCAGTTTCACAGGGGTCTGAAGAAGAGCTGGGCCCTGCGGAGGATGCGGGTGCTGCTGACGCTGCAGCCCGGCAGGCTGATGGCATCGAACCCTCTTCCTCGCAAGGTGAGAGGACTAGTGACCCACTGACTGTTTTGCTTCTCCTGGGGTTGGGAGGCGCGAGGGATGCTCGTTGACTTTTCAGTGTGCTGTTAAGTGAGCCTCCTAGCTCTTGGTGTTCTCTGTCGCACACACACCTGAAGCATCTGGTCCCTCTGTGGCCGACACCTGAAGCACGTG
Organism: Mesotaenium endlicherianum; assembly: GCA_009602735.1. Taxonomy (NCBI): domain Eukaryota; kingdom Viridiplantae; phylum Streptophyta; class Zygnematophyceae; order Zygnematales; family Mesotaeniaceae; genus Mesotaenium; species Mesotaenium endlicherianum. The sequence continues at coordinate 88,227 of WELA01008007.1, read as the reverse complement.
GGTCCTCCTGGGCAAGCACCAGAAGCATCTCTTTATCTGCATGCCGCAGTACCTCAGGCTTGAATAAGCTGTATGAAGATGCCCTGTGAGAAATGTCTGTTCTGGTGGGACTTGCAAGGGGCGTGCGTGCTCAGTCCTTCCGGCACTTCTGTGTGCACGCACATGGCTGGTCATGGATGCTGCGTGTGTCCTATCCCCTTGCTGGGTCGCCTAAACCGTCACCCAGCAATGAGCTTTTTGACGCGCTCTATCTCCTCGTTCCAGGTCCTGGAGTGCCCCCCAGTCCTGCAGCCAAACCTGCGTGTGAGCTTCCTTCTGTACGCGCAGGTCCGCCGGAAGACGGTGCAGGAGACAGGAAGGGACAGCAAGCCAAGAAGAGAAGGAAGCAGAAAGCAAACAGTCGGAAGTTCATCGCAGCTCCTGCTTCTGGACAGGTATCCCAAGTGAGTAGTCTGCCGTCGCTCGACCTGCCACCTCCTGCCTGCTACCTTCGCAAGCCTCGACGCCCCGATACGATCTCGTGAAGCATGTGACAGACAACAACTTGCACACACAACACAAACAGAGGTAACAAGCACACACGCACACACGCACGCGCGCGCGCACGTGCACGCGTACATTTGGATGTGCACGCACTCGCAGATGCACGCGCGCGCGCACACACACACACACACACACACACACACACACATACACACACACTCGACATGCACACGCACACCCCCGCGCGCGCAAACACACAGACACGCACACACAAACACACACACGGGACACGGACATGGACACGCACACATTGACTGGTGAGTACTCTTGCGGGAAGCACAAGGGGAGCAGGCATCATACATTAGGCGGCAGCAGCAGTCCTACGTAGGCCCATTGCCGCGCGCTTATGCGCTGATGCAACAATGAACTCACACGAGGCCCCCATTGGCTCAGGAGAGACCCTCCACTGAGCCTCTCCGTTTCGCCTCTGGCGGCCACAGTCCCCTTCTCTCTGCTTGCAATCTTTCACAGCGCTAGGCTGGGCTGGGCTGGGCTTGCAACGACTTCTATCTCTGGCGTGTCTATGTGCACTGTCTATGTGTGTGTGTGTGTGTGTGCGTGCGTGCGCGTTTGTGTGGCATCACCCTCCGTCCCCTGGCCCCCCCCTGCCGTCCCCATTCATTCATACATGCTGACGTGGATCTTTCTTGTGCTCCCTCTGTTTTTGCCACTTGTGCTCCTTCCAGGACTTGGGGCTCCAGGCCAATTCCAGCGAGCTATGCACGCCACCTGGACTGCAGTCCACGCCAGCCACAGCTGAGGCTGAGGCTGGAACAGGGGCAGGGGCAGGGGCAGAGGGAAAGGAGCATGCTAGACTGGGAAGGTCCGGCGGTAAGGACAGCTTGCCATCTGGCACTGCACCGGCTGACAGCAGCTTGCCGTCCAACATGATGGTTTCCTCGTCCACTATGGAGGAGGCCCCTTCACCAGCAGCTGCAGCTTCTCCTCGATCGCCTTCTGGCATGGCCAACTGCATGTCACCTGGCACAGAGGTGCCACAGCCAGCTGGCGCTGGGGGCCAGCCGTCTCAGCAGCCGCCTGCTTGCGGGACAGCTGGCGACCAAGTGACTGGCCAGGCGCGGCTGGTCCTCACAAAGCGCTTCAGCCCAAGGCTGCAAGGTACGCCGCCAGATGCCGGCATCTCCTTGAGCACTGGAGAACAGCCCCAGCAGGAGCGGGGCCCCACAGACAGGGCCCAGGCGGAGCCGGCGGTGGAGGCACAGGCGAGGTGGAGGATGAGGGCCTCAAAGGGAGAGAAGCAGCAGATGGCGACAGCTGCAAGCCCTGCAAGGGCTCCTGCACCATCGTCATGCGGGCAACAGCAGCAGCAGCTCAGGCAGGGGCAGGCGCCGGGGCTGGGGGCGGAGGTGGGGGCGGGAGTGGCCTCCTGGCCTTCCCCCAGCCCCGCCACTAACGCTGTCACTCAGGTGCGCACCGCTGATGCCAGTCTCTCGCTGGGGAGCAGGCCACCGAGGCAGAACAGCCGGAAGCGGAAGGCCGATGGCGAGAGCAAGAGTGGATTTGAGAGCGGGAGCAGGTGCCCTCCGCCACTGCAGGGAGAGGCGCTGAGGGGAGGAGGGGCGGAGGGGGAGGAAGCAGGCAGCCGCGGCCGAGGCCGGCGTGACAGCGACGCCTCTGTCGGCAGCTACTGGACGGGAGAACCTGGCGCCGCTGGCCAGCTGGCGCGGACAGCCGACGCTCGCAGCCCCCTTGCCAACTCCAAGAAGGATCTAACGGCGAGAATGATGGCCGAGGGGATGGGCGTCGTTGCCACCTGTCGGAAGGACGGGGCATCTCAGGCAGACGGTGAACCCACCACAACCAGGGCAAAGGCAGCAGCAGCCTTATCAGCTGCAGCAACAGCAGGGGCATCAGCTGCTGGAGCGAGGGAAAGTGAACCTGTCGGGTGCCAAGCAGAGACGGGAGGGACGACTCCCCCCCTCCCTGCTCCTCAGCCTGCTGCTGTCAATGCTGCTGATTCTGATGCTGTCGCCCCCCAAGCCACCACTAGTAGTGTTTCTCGGCAGACACGACGTGCTGTTGCTGCTGCAGCTGCTGCAGCAGCGGCTGTAGCATCTGTGGCGAGGAAGAAGGTTGCAGCTGCAGCCAAGAGGGAGAGAGCAATCACACGGGGGGCCAGTAATGCGGGTGCAGCGAGCGCAAGCGTGGCTCCTGCTGGGGAGCAGGCAGCCAAGAGGAAGAGGGCAGTCGATGGTGAGAGGAGCAATGAGGTTGGCATCCGGGGCAAGAAGAGAAAGAGCAAAAGAGTCCAGGATTCGTTGACTAGCAAGAAGGCATTTCAGGCAGCGGAGGAGGAGGAGCAGCAGCAGCAGCAGCAGCAGCAGCAAATGCCGGAGGAGGCCGGGGCTGAAGAAGAAGTCAGGTGTCAGCATGGACAGGCGGAGCAGGAGATGGTGGAGGGGGAGAGCGGAGAGACGCCTCTGCACTGCAAGGAGGCCACAGAGGCTGAGCCTGAGCCTGAGCCTGAGGCCGGTGCATCTGAAAAGGGTAAGGAGGAGCAGCCTGGCGGGAGCGAGCAGGCGCCGGTGCAGATGCAGGAGGAGCAGGAGGCAGAGAAGGCGCAGAAGGCCTTACTGGCAGAGGGGGAGGGGGAGGCAGCCAGGGGATTGCAGGCGGGTCTGGGTGCAGCAGGCGAGGGCGGGCGAGAAGGCTGCCTTCCCGGGGGGCTGCAAGAGCGGGACCACCTGCGGGAGCACCAGCAGGAGGAGGAGGAGGAGGAGGAGGAGGAGGAGGGTGAGGCTCTCCGCCATCGCCGTCTGCACTCCTTGGGGGAGGCTGTGCGGAGGGCTCAGCAAGACGCTCGGGAGCTGAAGACGCTCATCCATAAGCGCAAGGCAGCGATGGCCAAGGTGGCGGCGCAGAAGAGCGAGCTGAGGCGCCACATGGCGGAAGCGCAGGGTGGCAGGTGCTTCGGGGGAGCTGGGGAGGAAGATGACGAGGTCTTTCCCGAGGAGGGGGCCCTGGGCCTGGGTGTCGTGGCCTATGAAAGGAGAGCTGGCGCTGGCGCTGGCTCTGGCTCTGGCTCTGGCTCTGGCTCTGGCTCAGGCTCAGATTTAGGTGCTAACGAGCGTCCCAATATCCCCCCAGGGTGGAGTCTGGGGACACCGCCACTGGGAACACCTTCAGGGTCCTCTGGGGCGTCTCCTAGGGCGGGGACGCTCTTAGGGACGAGCACGCATGGACAGGGAGCGGAATGCCAATACAGCGGGGGGGCGAGCTTGCGCCGCCACTTGGAGCCGCAGCATAGAGAGCCTGACACGCCCTACCATTCTCGAGAGGTTGCGCGCGTCGAGGTCGAGGCAGACAGGGAGATGCTGCAGGTCCTGCTCCAGCTGGCGGCAAAGATCTCCCTGAGCTGCGCCGCGCATGCGCGGCGCTCGGTCACAGCCCTCGCCCACCTCAACGACGGTGCCATCGAGGCCTGCCACCTGGCACGCGGTTTGGTCCGCCACGTCAGCGTGGCAGGGGAGGGGGAGCAGGAGCCGGAGCAGGCGGGGCGCGTGCAGATGCTCCTTGCAGCGCTGCTGGCTGACAAGATTGCCTGCAGCATGGGAGAGGCGACGCCCACTGGCGGCCTGGCGGTGGATGCAAGCCCTTCTGACACGTCAGAGTCGAATGCCGCTGAGGTGGCGCGGCTCGTCCTGGCAGATCCAAAGCTGGCCTCCTTGGCATTGTGGCGGGAGAGGTTGGCCCACCCTTCGGCCTCCGGCGCTGACAACTGGCAGCTGATCGAGACTGGTCGCCACTTTCCTGCCGCCACATTCTCTTCCCCTGCAACCTCTGCTCCCGCTCCCGCTCCCGTTCTTGTTCCTGCTCCTGCTGGCGCTGCTGGTGCTGCCGCCGGGTGTCTGGAGAGGAGTCTGGCAAAAGCAGACGAGAGCCTGCATGAGCTAAAGGACGCAGCACTTGCGTTAGAAGAAGCTCAAAAGGCTCTGGTGGAGCGCGAAGCAGCCGTGAAGGAGGAGGCCTCTCAAGCACAGATTGTGGGGGCGGCGGAAGCCGACCTGCTGGTGCTCACATCATCAACACCTCTGCTGGAGAGTGCTGTGCACCTGACAGCTGGCAGCAGCCAAGTGCCTCTTGAGGCTGATTCAGCTGCAGATGCAGCAGCAGCCGAAACGCTCGTGAGAGTGGCGGCGCAGTCACAGAGAGCGGCAGGGGCACTTGAAGAAACTCCTGCCCTGAGAGAACACCAGGTGGCGTCCTCTCGGCAGCACCCACAGGCCCAGGCCCTGGGACGCCGCCAGGTGGAGCTGCTGCAGAATGGTGGCCAGCAGCAGCAGCAGCAGCGGCCACGACGGCTCCAATTGGCCGAGCTCCGCCTGAAGAACGAGGTGATCAAGGCCAGCAAGGCACGCGCAAATGCGGCTGACGAAAGGTTGCGAGCTGCCGGGTTAGCTGCCCAGTTTCTTTTGGAAAGTGCTGAGGCTGCTCGCGGGGCTCAGCTCTCTCTGGCTGAAGCAGTGTGGGCGGCCCTTTTGGGGATCCGACAGTGTACTTTATCCTTGATGTCTTTCAGCCTTTAGTAGGGGAGGTATAGATTTTATTGCCCTCTGGAGTGCTAATTCTTTTGCTTTCCTTCTTTCTAGCATATGCAAGAAGATCGCCACATTAGGGATAGGATAGTAACCTTGCTACATAGGGGAGGTGTGTCTTGTGTCTGACAGCTGGTATAGCTGTAAATGGTGTCGTCGCCGCTTTCTTTGTCCTCTTTTAGTACTTTTCATGAGGGTTTGTAGCCTTCATGTATTCGTAGATATTTGACAACATTATATAAGGTGAACATGTTCAGCTTTTCACAGTATACACCTTTTTCCTTTTGATACAGTATTGCATATTAGAAGCTGACTGCTATCAGATTCCCTTAACAGTCAAAGAGTTTGATGATGGTTATGAAAAGCATGCTGATACCAGTCACGTGGGCCTCCTTCACAAAGTCGTATGCACACATGCAGATGAGAGTGGCTTTAGCTGCAGTGGACAAAACCAGGACGGTGAATGGCGGGTTTTTTGGGCAAGCAATATGCTCAACGTATGACGTGGCAGGATGTTTCCAGCATATTGACCTTACAAACACGCGTTACATGGCTGTATACCTCTAGACTGGGAGCTCATTGGGCTAGCTTCTCGCGGACAACCCCGGCCAAACGCTACTTAAGCCAGGGCTGCCTCACACTGTCATTGGGCTGGCTCCCTATCTGACTCCACTTTAGACTCCACTTTCAGCGGCTCCTCTGGCACCACTTCTGTAATTTGGAGCTTTTCCGCCTGCTCCTCAACGGCACTAATGTCCTCAGGCTGCAGGCCGCTCTCGTCAATGAGCTGCACATATGCCCACGTTCGCACACAGCAGCAGGGTCAGTTGAGGCCATGTATACAGAGCGCCTGAGGCGACTGAAAAGCACAAGCATGAAAGGATAAACGAAAGAAGAAAAGGAAGGAATGCATGCAGGCATAGAAGAAGAAGAAGACGAATATGAACAAGAATGCGGTATAGATACCAGCCCCCTTTTGCTCTTAGCCCGACTTCAAGAAACCCACCAGCAGCAAGAGTACGCCGGCAAGAGCACTGCGCAACATAACCCGGGCTGCGGAGAGCAGACAACAGTAGAAATGCTAATGGTGAATGCTCTTGACGGGGTATGCCTCACATTCAGAGAACATACTCAGATTGTAACGAGTGTAAACCGCAAGGGCAGAAACTTCTCGGAGAGGGTACGTCTCAAGGCATGTCTCTGTAACTGGTAGCTGCTGGTGAGGCGCGTAAGTGCTGGAGAGTGTGCGACTGTGTGCAGGAGTGCGTGCAGGAGGGCAGTGCGTGTGCAGGAGTGCCGCACCAGCGAGCCGACGCGCTCGTAGGCTGCCATGACGGCGGGGTCCTCCTCGTCCTCGTAGCCCACCTGCAGAATGCGCGGCCCGTTCACCGCCCAAAGCGCCCTCCTGCCACCCTCCTGCCAGGAGAAAAGCACGGAGCGACGGGGCATCAGACGCCAGGTGCTTGTTCAGACAGGCAGGTGTTATTCGCAGGATGACACAAGTGCAACGCTACTCTCAAGCGCATCCGAGGAGGCACTGCAGGAGCAGCAAGCTGAGCTAAGTGACCAGAGCTGGCTCAAGCACCTCCCCGCCAGCACACATTCTCCACGCACAGATAGGACTCTCCCCTCTCCCTTCTAGCTTATCTCTCAGCGCCCGCCGTCGTCGCCCTTCCCATTTGGCGCCCGATCGAGCAGACCTGGATCTCATCTGTGTGCCTGCAACTGGAAGGGCTCGCGCGGAAGCGGCGCAGGCGGCAGGCCAGGCACGAGGCACGAGGGCGCCTCCCCTCAAGCACGGCCAGGCCAGGTTGCGTCCCATCGCGGAGAGGAGTGAGAGGCTGGCCGAGGCAGGCGGGCACGCTCCCGGCGCGGCTCATGCAGTGAATGACACTACACAACACAGCAACCAGCTGCTGCCTATGAGGCCCAGTGCGAATGATGACGGCGCGTACGGAAATGGTGCTATTACTGAGAAGCAGATTAGGGTACTGGCAAACAGAGACCGGCTGGCACCTGCAGCATCAGCCGCCACATGCCTTGCACCCGCAGCAAAAGAGACGCAAAAGAGACACGTCCCGGAGAGAGCATGGCCCCTATGCTTCAGTTCCGCACACCACCCGCCCACCCGCTCCCCTGCTCCTACCTACCTTTCCCCGTGTCCACCCCTCTGCACGCTCCCCAGCCCCCTCCAACCGGACAACGTCCAAACAGCACCCTTTCCTGCTCCTGCTGGATCACACTAGCACGCAGCTTGTGCGAAGAGAGTGTGGCCGCCCTGGGCACCCCAAAGGGAGTAGAAACGGAGATGAAAGGGAGGAAGAGAGAGAGAGAGAGAGAGAGAGAGAGAGAGAGAGAGAGAGAGAGAGA
>WELA01008007.1:66765-76812 GCA_009602735.1 Mesotaenium endlicherianum | reverse complement strand
GGGGGGGGAGAGGGGGGGAGGGCAAAATAAGCGTGCACTTAAATGCTTGCAGCTAGCAGCTATCTCGTAAAGAAACAGCGAGCAGGAGGAAGAGAGAAGCAGCAGAGGCGGAGCACTCCCCATGCGCTCAGACGAGGCCAGCCTCTCTTGTCCTGCTACTTTACTTCCAGTAGCGTAACTTTTCCTTCTTCATACCGGTGCGCTGATGCAATTGAAATAGTATAACCTTCTTCAGCGTTGCGCCAACGGTGTCTCTCATCAGAATATGCTAATGGTCTTGCTGCCGCCGTTGATGATACTTGGCAAAGCTGGTGAAGCTGGGGCTGTTTTTTGTCTAAGGCAGGAATTGATAGGGCGTCAGAGGGGGGAGGGCCAAGTGGCAAGCACCCACTGGCTTGTCGTGGAGGAGCTTCAGGAGGGGCGGCACGAGGTCGGCGCTCTTGGCCGCCAGCTGGCGGATCCCGGCGTCGGAGCCCGTCAGATCGCGCACGATCTCCACTGCCATCTTCCTGACCTGCTCGCTTCGCACAGGCAGAAGAAATAGGCAGCCATGGATGGCGGGTGAGACGGCAAGCGGTGAGATTGGGTGCGAGGCTGGTTGGGGTTGAGGGGGTGCCTGCAACGTCAGACGGATGGGGTGGGGTGGGGTGGGGTGGGGAAGCAAGGGACCGGACAGAAGCAAGAAAGGTGGGAGAGAAGAGAGATAAAGCAAGCCCCAGAGAAAGTACGCTGGAAGGGGAGGCCCAAGCGCGTGGAAGAGGAGCCATGGATGCCGCCGAGCGTGAGTGCTGAGCGGAGCGCCGAGCCGTCCCACAGGCCTCCCCTGGCTGAGCCCTTCTCCTCTCATTTGGTTTTCTACTGCTTGTGCGGGTGATGGCCTCAGATGGCCAGCTGCTGGCCGGCAATGCAAAGCCCGATATCCTTTGCTGACTGACGACAGAGAGCCGGCAACAGCGGCAGTTCGTGGCACGCCGCCATCTGTTGCGGCATTCTTCTCAGGGCCTGGTTTCCCACCACGCAACGAACTCGCAGACAAACCTTCTCTTCCCACATGCGCCAGCCGGCACAGCAGGCTGCCAGCTGGCAGATGAGCGAAGGAGCCCAGGAGGCATATATTGTAAGTCCTGACCTCCCCCTGTAAGGAGCAGCAGTAGAGAGAAGAATGAAAGCAAATGCCTCTGTAAGCCCACATCAAGACAGGCCTTTAAAACCCTGTCCCCCCACAAAAGCGAAAAACCCCACCCCTTTCCTTGGGAGCAGGGAATAGCCACCCCTTTCGTAGACTTGATTTTTATACTACAGTGCCCTTTCTTGATCTTTTATATCAACTCCTCTGGACTCGTTCACTCTTATCTCCCCCCTCCTAGTCTTGTGAGTATAGAGGAAAGCTTTGGCAAAAAAAGTCATCCAGCGCCCACTGGTGGCTGCTTGCATGGAGTGCCCAAGGAGTAGGAAGTGTTTCAGCCCCAGGTTGGAGATACTGGAGGTTTTGCTATCAGGGTTTTACAGCTTGAGGTTCTTGTGCCCCCACAAACCACTCCTAGGGAATTGGCAGCCACACCACACGTTCCTGGCTCTATGCCACAGACAAACAGCCCAGGAGCACGTGAAAACTGCCGGTCAAAGGTCAAGCTGACTACTCCACCCAACTCCATTGCCCATAGCCTAGAGTTGACCACAGTCAACATGTCAGTGTGCCAGCAGGTCAACAATCGCCGACATAGGGGGCAGTTACGAGCGTCATAAATGAAAAACATTCTATCCTGGAGCAGAAGGGAGTATGGCATCAGGCTGCAAAATGGTCTAGATCGGGAGCCCTCGTCTAGCCATCACTCTGAAAGCCCCAAAGCTTACCCACCCCTGGTACATGTGCGCCTGCACTGAGCATGCAATTTGGGCACACGCGCCTTGCCTAGGCCCTGGTCTTCTAGCTTTCAGATTCAGAGGTTCAATGCCCACTGCCTCTCCTCACTGCAGTCCACTTGCAAGTTGCGTTTGAAGACGAAGGAAAGAGCCAACTTTATGTTAATGCGCGCAGGATGAGCAAGTCAAGCCAACGCGCTGAAGTTGGTCTCTTGCTGCCTCTGTCATCCCGCTCAATCTTAGAAGTAGCAACACATCGCCACCCATGCACTGAAGTGCGAGTAAAGCTGAGGACTTAGAGGCGAAAAGCAGCACCATCATGAGAGGGGTCGTTTTAAGCCACTCCGCCACTGAAAGGTCAGGTAGAGGACAGCGCCTCTTGTTCTATACTCTCAGTCGCGTTAGCTACATTGGAAGACTGAATGTTTTTGAGTAAAACGACGTGAGATGTTATCAAGGTAGGACGATACGAAGGTGTGCGCAAGAAGCTCCCGTCAGCACAAAAGGCAAGCTGACAGGGCAGAACGGGCGAAGAGTTGAACCAGGGATGTGCTAACCTCATCTCGGGGGGAAGATAAAAACTCTACTAGCTCATCAAGCTCTGAAGGCATCTTGCTCCCTCTCGAATCTTCCTGGTGTAACCGCCGCAAAGAACTCGAATCTCTGACACCCGGAAGGCCCTTCTGCGTCAAAGCAACCGTGCACAGCAGTTCCTAATTACATATGTGACCGAACGTGTAGGAAGGATGGCTAGCTTAATCCAGGCGTTTTGACTTGGCATGTTTTAGAATGAGGTTTTATTAGAGACTTGTATACGCGGTGGGCAATGTGGAGTTATATCAGATCCTTAACAGCATCTTCTTTACCACACCGTGTGTAGCAGCTGCAAACCTCAGTAAATAATCGTCACTAGAACTGGTTCCGTCTATGCAAGTATGCCGCAAATACCCAGCTTTTTACGAGTATGGATTAATAAAGCACTACGGGGGGACAGGTTTATACTTCACACTGCAACACCGTGATGTGAATCTACATGCACGAATGTTACCTGCAGTAAACGATTGCGGCAAAGCGGACCATGCAGAGCGGACAGCTTTGAAGGTTTTCTTCATTTTCCTTCATTTTTCTTCACTTATCAATTTCGCACTGGCTCGAACTTCGCACTAGCGTTCCTTGGCGTTTCCGGGGGCGTGCCGCGTTTCATCAAGTTGCCACCAGCACGAAAATCTCGGCAAGTTTGACTTTGACGGAGGGTATTTGAGCGGAGAATACCTCTATGTTCCTATTGGTCCGCAAAGACCACCGTCAAATGTAAACAGGCCTTATATGAGGAAGGCCGAAAGGAAGCCAATGAAAGCAGATGAAAGCAGATGAAAGAACGTGATATCACGTTACGTGTTATGGTGCGCAGTTAAGGTCCAAGGGCATCCAAGGGAGTGAATTTCGCCGCACCTGGTTTGTATGTTACGACGTTAGGATATTACAGGCGTAATATTGGAAGTATGAAGCTATCAAATCTTTCAGACATACGCTTTATCGACGCACTTCGAAATTCAAATATGCTAGACAATAGCGCCGGCGTTTAACTTGATGGACGGGACAAACATCAATAGTTACCAATAAACCGGCAGATCCCTCCAGACTCGTGATGAGACAATTGTCAACTTGATCAGAGAATTCGGGAAGCTAGGCACGGAGGACTGGCGGCAATGGCGGCAAAAGCGCGGGCCGGTCAATAAGGTAAAATTTGAGAAGGGTTGCTAGTAGCTACTGGTTGCTACAGCTGCACTGCAGTGGTCAGCAGGGGTTCCAGCATACCGACTGCGTAGATGATCATGCAACTGGCTTCTGTGGATGTTACTGCAAGCACATTGCAGTTTGTTGTTAAGGAAGAGATCCATCATTCTGCAGCTCGAGAAGGCTCTGTACCCTAGCCCGACGTTTTCACCTGGGCAATGCTCATTCAGATTCGCTGAAAAGGTGGACGAAAATTCTGCCTTGGTTTGCACGGAGTGGACATTGAATGCCTGGTCGCCAGTCGGCATTTTGATTGTTGGAACTTTACCCTTGTTGCTTCTGCAAACTATTCTGGTTGTTAGGGGTTGACTATCCTATAGCATTGTAGTCAGTGACTCTTACCCATTTCTTTCAGGAGCAGGTGGTGGTGTGGCCTTCGCCTCTTCCTTCTCCATCTGGACTAATTATACAAAAAGGACGTTGACAGGACGATAACTAGTTGGTCCCTTTCATGGCAGTCTTTGCTTGAAGGAAACTTCTGGCTTGTAGTGATGGCGCAAGGAGGTCACTGCAGATTGGGCACTTTGTTACTTTGGGCACTACTTGTACAATATATAGTGCATGGATTGTCGGGAACAACACGCCCTAATGAAGTTTCGGCTCTACTAGCATTTCAGGGCCAGGTAGCAAACCCTTCCCTTTTAGGTTGGTCGAATGAGACAGATCCATGCCAAGACAAATGGACTGGGATTAGTTGTGGGCAGGATATCTCTACGAAAGCTTCGTACATCAGGGGTTTGAATATGATAGGGCTTGGATTAGGGGGAACATTGTCACCTGCACTTGGAGACCTATCAGATGTGGAAGTCATGTACTTGAGTAACAACGGCTTCACGGGTGAAGTACCTGTCAGCATTGGCAACCTGACATCACTTCAGCAGCTTGCTCTAGACAGGAACGCTTTGTCACTGCTGCCTGAGGGCATTCTGGCTAGGCTTGTCAACCTGGAGCAGCTCTATATCTACAGCAATCCTTTTGAGGGCCTCACAATCCCAGCCGAGCTCAGCCGATTGACGCAGCTTAAAATTTTAGAGATGACAAATACCTCTTTGACAGGGACAATTCCTCCTTCCATAGGTTCCCTCTCGTCCTTAACCAATCTAAGCTTTGCAATCAATCGGCTTGCAGGACCAATACCTGACACTTTTGGGGCCTCTCTTAGCAGCCTGACTTCAATCCGACTCAACAACAATAACTTGGAAGGGACCTTACCAGACAGCCTGGGGGAGATTCCTCTCTTGAGTCAGGCATGGCTGCATGGGAACTCCTTCAGTGGCGTGATTCCTTCATCTCTTGGCGATGCTACGTTGCTCACAGACTTGAAGCTGAATGGGAACAAGCTTGTTGGCCCAGTACCATCCAGCCTAGCCTCTCTGGCCAGCCTTAACAGTCTCCAGATTCAGAACAATGATCTGTCAGGTCCTATCCCAGACTTTCTGAAAGCTTTCAACAGTTCAGCATACCTGCCCAATAGCTTCTGCTCCGACATTCCTGGCACTCCGTGCTCGGCACAGGTTACTGCACTCTTAGGGTTTCTGGCAGGCGTCAACTACGCCCCAGTGCTCACCACCTCGTGGACAGGGGGAAGCCCATGCTCAGATTGGAAGGGAGTGACATGTGACACCTCGGCATTAGTGGTGGCCATAAGCTTAGCCAGCCTCAGCCTGGCAGGAACCGTCAGCCCTGGTCTAGTCAACCTCACCAAGCTCACCATCATCAACTTGGCAGACAACAACCTGACGGGATCAGTTCCGGAGCAGCTGACGACGCTGTCCAGCCTCAGGTCAATCAATCTGAGCAACAACAAATTGTCAGGGCTTGCCCCCGTGTTCCCTGCAGCAGTAAAGGTCACTCTGGGAGGGAACAATTTCACTCTCAGTGCTCCACCCCTTGCCCCGGCCCCCTCCCCGTCCACGCCCCCTGTTAGCAGCCCCGCGACACCACCAGCTGCCCCTCCCAGCATCGTGGGCAAACCGCCACCAGTTATTCCCGTTACACCTCCTAACAGTCCTGCAGGAGCTCCTCCATCCCTCTCACCGCCTTCAACCTCATCCCCCATTGTTCCTCCCTCTCCTGGTGCTACACCTTCCACATTTCCCCCTCCCCCCCCAATCACAGTTGCCCCCGCTTCTCTTCCCCCTACGGATCCAGTACCAGGCAGCCCCCCTCCCTCAATTGCCGCCCCTGCCCCTGCCCCTGCCCCTGATTTCTCAGTGCCTGGCGGCTCGGGCAAGTCAGGAAGCAAGGGCTCCTCTTTCCCTGTGGCTGCTGTGGTGGGGCCACTTGTGGCCGTGTTCATCGTTGCTGCCCTGGTGGCCTTCTGCTGCTTCTGCGTGTACAAGAGGAAGAGGAACGTGGCCTTCCTTCGCGTCGGCAGCCCTAGTGGTGCCAGGTGTGCTTCTATCCCTCTGCCATATTACTCATCCACTTTAACCTGCAATCGATGTCGTCGGATGTGGAATTCTCTGATACTGCCATTATGCTGTATTTCATGGTGTGACATGGATGACAACAGAACTGGGATGGGATGAAGGTGGCTCCTTTTATAGTTTGGAGCTCGAGGAAAGCTCAACCGCAGCCTTGTTCGAAGTAGTTGCTGTAAATTCCTTCTGGGAGCAGAGTATTCTTCTCTGGCATTCTTCAAGCAGCTTGATTGGAATCAGCGTGCATAGAGACCAAAAAGATGTCCTCAGTCTGTCTGCCAGCCAGTCGGTCAGTCAGCCAGTCTCGCTGGCCACTCTACAGGTCCAGCCATGTTCCCACCGGGAGAAGAGGGATGAACGGCAAGAAAGTAGTCGTGCATCTACTGTAGGGCCTTGGGCAATCAAGGGGGTGGAAATGGATAAGGCACGGGAACATATGCGTGCACGTGCTTGGGCCAGAGCATCGAGGCGTGCATGCATCTGCTCGGGGAGGTGCTGTTGGGTGGCTCGAATACGCGCTCCCGCCCTGCCAGCTTCATATTGGCTCAATGGCGAGGTGCAGCTTCTGCAACAATGGCTCAGAGTCTTAGCTCCTAGAATTCTATCCTTCGGCTGGCTCATGCAAAAGGGCCAGTCAGTCAAGCTGCTGCTTCGAGCAGAGGGGCAAGGTGGGTGAGAGGCAGGAAAGGGGGGGAGGTGGGTCTAGGCTTTGTCCGTAGCAGTTGACAGCTGCCAGAGCTGTTGGCATGGCATGCCGCATGTTCTGAGCCCTTTGTGTTGAGCCCACTGTAAGCTCGCACCAGGCAGTAAGTGCCCGTTCAGTCTTGCATCAGCATGCCCTCTGTCACCATGAGAGGGCACGCTGGTGTGGCCAGGTCGAGGCACAGCTCTGTGTGCTGGCGCTCGGCATGCCGCCCATCTGACTGATGCCTCAGGGCAGCGCTCAGCGGTGTCGTAATAGCCCCCACAATTTGCCCGCCGCTCTGCTTACTTCCTGTACTTTCAGAGACTTCCAAGCAGTTTCTTTTGGGTGGGGGGAAGAAGAGGTGCTGAGTGAACCCCGCCGTTTTGCTTCTGTGACCTGCGCGCGTGCCCTCTTCGTTCCAACACCTTGGTCCGTCACTCCGCTGCGTTGTTCGGGTCGCTCTCGGTGGCGCGCAGCAGTGGCAACCTCAGCGGGGCCCACGTGGTGGCCACGCGCTCCATCCCCTTCTCCAGCTCACAGTCGGGCAGCCTGGACCTCAAGATCCAGATCGACCCCGCGTCAGGGAGGCGAGAGCTGGGCACCTCGGCAGCCGGCGGCTCTGGGGCCAGAGACGACATGGTGATTAAGATTGAGGTCATCCGCGCCGCCACGCGCGACTTTGCTGAGGACAACATTGTCGGGAGGGGAGGATTCGGAATCGTGTACCAGGTACAGAGACGGACACCTCTGTTCATCCCTCCCATGCCCCTTCTCCCTCTCGAGAGATTTGGAACTGTGTACCAGGTTGTGTACCAGGTGCGCGAATCGACACCTCTGTCAAACCCCTCCCATCCCCCTCTCCCTCGCAAGCCTTCTCTCCCCTCTCCTCCTCCCTCTCTCCAACCATCCTCACGCGTCCAAGGCTCCAAGCTCTTGCAGAAACTCGCTGCGAAAAAAGCGCATGTGATTGTAATATCTATCATGGACGTGCATGGCGCACCGAATGCCGTGTATATGGCCCAGATTCTCCGAGTCGACAAGTATTGTCTGCATGCTACGGTGATATTAGCCTGGCTCGATCCTTCTAGCCAACGAGCACGCGCGTGCCCGCTTGCTTGAGTGCACCCCTTGTGAGCGCCCTCGCGGGGAACGGCGCTGCCTGATCCGAGCAATAGCGTGAGCAAGCAAACTCACGCCCCCACCGAGTGCTTGAAAGCGATGCAAGTGGACGGATGGGCTGCCAGATGGATCGATGGACGGACGGTTGCATTGACGGACGCGCAAACAAACTGAGAGTTGGGTTGGTGGACGGGACGGATGGGTTGACGAATGAGTGGATGGACGGTCAGAATGGGTCGATTAACTGATGGCTGAGTTGACAGACGTACGGATGGGTAGATCGATGTGTGTGTGGATGGATGGATGAATGTATGGATGAAGGAATGGATGAATGGATGGATGATGAATGGATGGGCGGGAGGACCGGTGGGTGCAGGGCGAGCTGGCGGACGGGACGAAGGTGGCGGTGAAGCGTATGGAGCACAGCGTCATGAGCAACAAGGGCCACAACGAGTTCCAGGTCAGCAGCGCCTGCCACGTGTCGCTGCTCCTCCCTGTTCCTTCCAGGCTGCCGTGTGCCACCCCAGCCATCCTTGCTCCCAGAGGGGCCTTGGGCTTGCTTCTCCCGCCTTGTCACCCCCCCTGCAACATTGTGTTGCCAAGACAGCTCAGAAAGTGACAGCTGTCGAACTTGTTCTCCAGATGAAGCTAAGCATGCCCGTCAGAGGCTTCTGATGGGAGCCAAGGCTCAGGCTGGCATCGTCATGACAGGACAGCAATGGCAGAATTGCTGTAACTCCTCATTCTCATAATATTGGTGAGATAACGTGTCCATGTTGTGGTTGATACGTCAATAACAGACGGCGAATTTGTTGGCCATCCATTTGATGACAGGATGCCCCTCTACTCATAGTGCTCTTTTCGTTGCACTACAGTCGCTTCATTGTGTGGGAGCAGTTGTAGAGGAGAACTTGTGCACTTGCCATCGAAGAGAAGAGATCAGGCTGCGTTTACATCTAGATGCACACAAGTATACAGACACATCCCGCACTTGTGTCGTCGTTGTGCCATTTGACTTTGGTATCCAATATCTATGACGCGCAGACAGCATGCTCTCTGAGGAGCCCAGATCATGTGGATGAGCTCTCACGCATGTGTGCGTGTCATCGTCCTCTTGCAACAGCTGTCGGCGGCAGACTTTTCCACGGAATTCCCTGCTGACTTGAAGGGCAGGGAAGCCCGGGCAGATATGGCTGTCGATTTGATACAAGTTATTGAGGAAAAGTTGGTCTGCCCCAAGATACACCACTTCACACGCACGCACGTACACAAAAGACGCGGAGCAAGATGTATAGTCGACCAATGCTGGATACAGTGATAGCTATCAACTGGTAGAAGAAGCCGCACCAAAAGTGTGCCGAGTGGCATGCCGCATGCCATGCCACGTGTGTGCCTGGCAGGCAGGCGCAGCGGGGTTGAAGCTCACAGTCCTCTGTCTCTGTCTCTGCGGTGTCCGCCGTGTTCCGCATGTCCTTGTTGCGCGTGTGCGGGCTGGGTGTGTGTGCGTACGCGTGCTCGTGGCTGCTACACCCCCTCCCCCACCCCCCCCGCCGCTTCCCCCTTTCCCCTGCCCCCCTGCATCCCTTCCCCCGGCGAAACCTCAGGCGGAGATTGCGGTGCTGACCAAGGTGCGCCACAAGCATCTCGTGGGCCTCCTTGGATACGTCATTGACGGCTATGAGCGCCTGCTCGTGTACGAGTACATGTCCAAGGTAACGTACATACCCCCCCCGCCCGCCCAACCTCCTCTGCGCCTATTTTCCGCTTGTACTGCCCTGGTGTAGAGCAGGCATGCGCAAACTCGCCTACCCCGCATAAGTTGCTTATAGCTGACTAGGTTACCCCCCTGCCCCCCTTCCCCCTTTCATCCCCTACCCTGCCCTTGGCGTTGCCTACTCTACAACGGGCTGCATGAGCTCTCTTACTGCACAAGCCGCAGGAGCTGAGCTGGCTGCTTTCGTGGTGGCCAAGTGGACGTGGCACCACAGCTTGCGCAACACGTGTACCAATCCACGTGTTCAGCTGGACCATCCTTTCTCCCGTCAGCCTACTCTTTCCATCGTGTGAATACACGCCTCCTCTTCTCACTCTCCACCTTGGATTCCGTCATGACATCAGCAGCCGACCTATACCCCTCCTTGCCCCCCCCCCCTCCCACCC
>WELA01008007.1:42432-66250 GCA_009602735.1 Mesotaenium endlicherianum | reverse complement strand
TCCCACCCCCCCCTGCAATACACATGAAAGAAAACAAAATTACCAAACGAAATGTTGGTTGTAGAAGCAGCAGGTCTGTGGGAAAGAAGGCAGCCTGGAGCAGGCTGTGATGAGAGCTCCACGCAAGGGCCTACCTTGTCATGCGGGGGCTGCATGCATCGGAGATTGCAAGCCAGGAGGTCTTTTGCAGCTCACCGCATCGACGCTGACGTTGACGCGCTGAACTGCTCCACTGCCCCTCCTCCTCGCCCCCTCCTCCCGCGTGCACGCGTGGGCTGCGCAGGGGCCCTTGAGCCGCCACCTGTTCGACCACGCCAAGTACGGGCTGCGGCCGCTGGACTGGAAGACGCGCGTCTCGATCGCGCTGGACGTGGCGCGCGGCGTGGAGTACCTGCACGGCCTGGTGGCGCACAAGTCCTTTATCCACCGCGACCTCAAGCCCAGCAACGTGCTGCTGGACGACTCGTTCCGCGCCAAGGTGGCCGACTTCGGGCTCGTCAAGAACACGGACAACCTGCACTCCATCGAGACGCGCCTGGCGGGCACCTTCGGCTACCTGGCGCCCGAGTACGCCGGTACGTGCGCGCGCCTCCCACACGCAAGCACTGCGCTGTGCTGCAGGGCATGCATGCATGCATGCATGCGCATGTAGCGTGCGCAGCCTGCTCATTCATGCATGCATGCATCCTCTCAAGCCCGCAGAGAGGATTCGTTTCCCTCCTGGCCCCCGGCGCTGACCACAAAAAGAGAGCAGGCTTGATGAAGGGAGCGCAAGCATCATAGAAAAGGATTTGCCGTGTGCGATATGTTGTTGGCCCCTAGTCTGAGGGGAGCTGCGAGCTGACTGAGCAGGTGCAGGGTTAAGGGTTCATGCTGGCTCGCATCAGGGCCTGCCGCCCAGCCTCCTTGCTGCAGCGCCTGGCAGGCACTGTGGCTGCCCTGGTTTGTCTTTTAATTGTTTTGCGGCTTCATGTGCCGGTGACGCGTGCGCATGCGTGTGTCCGTTTGTGCCTGGCCGCCTGCTGGCTTGCCTGCACATGTGCTGATGCCACGAGCGCGCGCGCGCGCGTGTGTGTGTGTGTGTGTGTGTATGTCTGTGTGCCGGTCGGGCTGCTGGGCCGTTTCCAGTCACGGGCAAGGTGACGACGAAATCGGACGTGTACAGTTTCGGCATCGTGCTGATGGAGCTCATCACAGGCCGCCGCTCGCTGGACGACAGCCAGGGCGAAGAACGTGCGCAGCTGGCCGCGTGGTTCCCCTACATCTGCGCCGACCGCGAGAAGCTCGCCAAGGTCAGCGCCTCCCCGCACAGCCCCCCTCTCTGTCAGCTTGTAGGCTGTCAGTCTCCAGGCTCTCAGGCTGTCTGTTAATCAGTCCTCTGGCAGGCAGGTTGGGGGTGTCAGTGGGAGGTGGTCAGTGGCCGATTAGAGCAAGGGGCATGCTGGCGGACGACAGCTGGCGGACAGTCTGTCGTGGGCAGTCCGTCGGGCTGGGGATGGGGGCAACTGTGATTGTTGAATGTGTCTGTGTGGCTCCGTTGTTGAGAGTGGTCTCCCTGTGGAGCGCCGCCATGTGATGTACATCTGCAGCCTGCCGCCGCTCGCCGCCCGCCAGCTGCCTTCTGAGTTCTGACCTGCTCCCGCGTGGCGCGCACCATGGTGGGAACAGGCCGTGGACGCCGGGATGGAGATGAGCAAGGAGTCGTTCGAGGACTTGTTCAGAGTGGCGGACCTGGCAGGCCACTGCTGCGTCAGAGAAGCGCGCCAGAGGCCGCAGATGAGCGACTGTGTGGCCCTCCTCACGCCAATTGTCCAGCAGTGGAAGCCCCAGGTTGGCTCCCACACCTCCTCGCGAGTCCCGAACCTCCACCCCAATCCTCCACCCATACCCAGCGATGGCCTGCTTGTATAGCAATGGGGACTAGATCTGGACTGAATGGCGTCGCATGGACCCGGAGGGCTTGTCTCAATGACTGTGTTCCGTCTTCTGGCGTGCGTCAAGCTGTTGACACTGTTGGCATCTCTGATGGAGATTCCTCCCCGGCGTTCTTTTTGGTTTTGTGGTTTTTTGTTGGTTCGAACTCTTCAGCTGTTGTGTGTTGCTGTTTACTGCTGCCCTGTTTGCTGCGGCCCTTCTAGAAGTGGGCCCTGCTGCCATGTGGCAGAGCCCTCTTAATTTCCGCACCCCTGCTGCTTATTCGGAGCCTGACAGCCGGCACACCTTCCTGTGGGCCCCGCAGGATCCCCTGGCTGATGAGGCTGGAGGAATTGACATGGCCATAAGCTTGGCTGAGGCGCTAGAGCAGTGGAAGGACATGGGTGACGGGGACGATTTGCCAGGGGGCTACATGCCCGGCCTGCCAGAGGATCAGATGCCCCCCCCACACGCCAACAAGGGGTGGATGCATGGACTGCCCGACGAGATGAATACGAGCAACCCCAGCATACCTCCTTTCAATGACAATTTCGTCGCTGGTCGTTAGGATCCTTATGTCTTTGTTTGTCGAGGGCCAAAACAGAAACCTTATAACAAAATTTGGTGACCTACTTGGGCCAGCCTACGTAGCGCAATCAAGTGAGTGCCACGTGTAGGTGGGTAGTGGATGCTAAGAAGGACAACGGGGCGTACAAATTAGCAGCTTATCATTGCTATTGTTTCCTCTATGAAGTGGTTCTTGCAGAGTGTAGAGAGGAGCTCGGCCGAGGCCAAGCAAGAGCGGATTCATGACTGAAAGATATTATAGGAGGTGGAGAGAATCGTTAGCTGCGTGCTGATGTGGGTAAGGTAGGCAAGCAGCTGGAGGTGAGCTGAACACCTGCTTCCTAAGCTGTGCCTAGTTGATTCATGGTAGCTTGGAGTTTTAGTATTACACTAACTGTGAGGATATGATTGCTTCCTGGGCATGTACTTTAGGGACCTGCCAGCATCATTGTCGTTATGAAATGGGCGAGCAAGGTAGCAGAAGTATTTATTTGTTGTGCTCGGTGAAGGTAGTGAAGTAGCTCAGGATAGTTATTGATTGATTGGCCATCGTGTCACTGTGGGTGGGCAAGCTCTAGGTAGTAGGATATGACTGTGAAGTGTTATGAGCACAACATTTTCTACATGTAGCTAAGGTTCCTCCAATTCATTCACTACTCGCAATCATCTTGAGCTAAGCATGTTAGGCTCCATGTTTCGCTTTATGTATGGCATATATGTACTCGTTTGTGATAACCTAGTAGCAAGAACATATATATTACTACCGCAAGATGCCGTTTTTCAGCAAGAGAATGCATCACCTCTTGCATCTTTTTCTGCCAATTACCCATGTAGGTTTTCTAGTCTTTTTCCAATGTCAAGCAAGCCGCCGCACATAAAGAAAATTTCCAAAGCAAAGCATAACTTTTATCACCTTATACACACTTTGCCTACCTCTAAATTGTAAGAGGAAAAAGAAAATAACAAGTTAAGTCCCTCATTTCCAAAACCTCTGAGAGCAATTTTCACATGCAATATGTTGCCATTTTTGCTCCATGCATCATCCTTTAGGCATCATAGTAGATGACTATAACATATCATGTATGGTAGGCTTGTAACTCACTGTGGGTGAGCATATTTAGGTGAACAACTTCGTCCCACGATAAAGTCACAAGTCAAGATTGTGGCATATTGAAGCTATGTAACCAATTATTCTTTTTAAACTAGACAAGCTCTTGTAATGGTTTAACATTGTTTTGCTCAAATGTAATACATTTAACATTCAAGCTCATGTCGCTTGCTAGGCCAAGACACGTCTATGACTCAAAAATAGAATTCTATTACTCCATCTCAATCTTTAAGTTTGAGGGTATATTAGCGCAGTCGAACTAGTGCAAAAAGCTGAATTTTAGCCTATTTAATCCTATCAGTATTGCAAAAAATCAACATAGTGAGAGACACACTTATGCAATAATACCACTTTTTGCAACATAACAATAATTTGGAAAACTTTGTATCAATCATGGGCCCACAATAGGGTTAGCCCAATAGTGCGGCTATGTACGTCATGCTAGGAGAGGGGCCATCATATTGGCGAAGAAATGCAACTGGGAGCAAGTGCAGGCGAGATTAATAGACTTGATGTTTATATCGTTGGTGCCTTGGGGGCTTAACTTGCGCTTCTTGCGGCTCATTGCTTGTTTGACTAAAAAAAAGCCTAATATTTGAACTTGGACCTGTCTTCTTGATGCGGGCTTTTTGAGCCTGAATGGTTGGTAATAGAGTGCTATGTTTTGGCATATTCACGTACTTACATTTTCTCGTCAAACGCCAAAGGGTATTCAATTTCAACAAGTAAATCATGCCATGCCTGTGGGGGTTGACAGCTTAAGGAGATCTATTGGCTATTGAAGGTTTGACAGCCGCACTATAACCTAATAGCTGACTATTAGAAAAGCGTAATGCCTGGGCTTGTAAGGTGACCAAGGGAACTGTGACTACTGGTGTGAGATCTTCAGCAGGGCCTAAGGTAGAGTGATGATCTTAAGGCCTTCATCCCTCATCCAGCAGGCACGCCTCCTCTCCTCAGGGCAGCAGCAACACCTCTCTGGGTCAAGTTGGAGAGCACTTCCCGGGCGGTGAAGCAGGCGCGAACGCGGTCGCAGACAGCAAAGTGAGTGACTCGGCGATGGACGTCCGCGTGCATCTGGAACCACCAGTGTGAAGCCTAGAGCAGGCAGTAGGTGCGTCGAACGCCGAAGTGCCCCTGCTGCTCGTGAGTGCGCTGGACTAGCGCCTCGCAATCCGCCGGCGCGGGTACAAGTTTGTGCGAGTTAGGTAGTAGCCGGAGCAGGTGGCCGTAGCGCCATTGGTAACGGCAACAGTGGTGCTGCACGCAGTCGCGCCCAGCCCGGTCAAGAGGCAGGGCAGCCGATTGAAGATAGGCGACGGCCTCAGCGTAGTGCCAAATGTCCGCGTGGCCAGGACCAATATGAGCAGCTCCTTTGACCTGCGCGTCAAGAGCAAAGGTCGGAAGGGGGGCAAAAGCGAGAGGGGGACAACAAAAGAACAAAGAAGAGAGAAGTATGCCAGGCGAGAAAGAGCTGATTTTGCTCGGCGGAGTCATAACGAGCTCCGGTGAGATCTGAGCAAGAGGGGTCAGGGTTGTGACTAAGGTCGTCGGCATCAAGGTGCTGGTGACCGGCCTTGTGAATGATAGTGAAGTCATACTCCTGCAAGAAAAAGGCCTAATGCACGTGCTTCCCACTCAAGGTTTGATTTTCAGTACCTACTTTAATGGCTGATAATCAATGACCAAATTAAATGTCTGCCCGTAGAGATAATGGCGGAAGTGAACCACCCCCCAGATCGCAGCCAAGCATTCGCCCTCATACGAACTGTGATTGCACTCATCGGGGTTAATGCTGCGGCTGGCATAGGCAATGACATACTCAGACTGGTCATCGTCAACCTGAGCGAGGTCAACCCTCAAGCCTAACAAACCTCGGTAGATATGCACCACAAACAGCCTGTAATGAATCAGCGTATTGCTATATATTATATTCATTTGAATGTAATATTTAATTAAATTAAGTTTGCTAAAGTTTGGTTAATATCAAGTCTGCTAAACTTGTAGTAATATTCATTATAATGACTGAGGCGAGAGCAGCAAGCTGAAGTCTATCATTGGTCAGCTTGTTTGACACCTTCTTTGGCAGTCAACTGACTGCCGTTCTTGATATCAATGAATTGCCTACTCGTGCATCTGAGTGTGATATGCTAGATGAGTGGCCAGAGGACTCCCTTGGGGTGGGTGGCGATTCGGGATGATGGGAGATGGCTGTGAATTTGGTTAGCCGAGGTCCTACCAAAAATATTTAGCTCTCGGGTAGGGATTGCCATCGCACGTGCCGCTGAACAATAGACACATTCCATGTACATAGGTTAGGTTGAGTTCGGCATTCGAAGACGAGGCCAACTTTTTGTACCGCTTACTGAGAGGATATCTGAATCCAAGACGAGAAGCCATTACGAGAACTATTTTCTAATCTTGTTTATGTATGAGTTTACTAATTGCATGATTGATGCTCGTTTACTTGCATTTGACTATACTATACTTAGTACACATATGCTTGGAAGTACACTAATGCACGATGTGTGTGTATGAGCACGATGCCTACCAAGCAGAAAGAAGACAAAAAGCGCAAGGCCAAACTGGCTCATGAGGAGCGGAACGCCATCGACAGAAGATCGCTCAGACGTCCCTCTCCCGGAGAATGGAGAAGCGCGCTCGTCAACAACAGGAGGAGCAGAGAAAGAAGGGTTAGGACAAGGCTGAGGAGGAGAGACCGAGGAAAGAGCAGGAGGACGCTGCGAAAGAGTGTGATGGCACCACGTACCCGGGAGTTAACCACGTTGGTAGAACCTCAATGAACCAAATCCACCACCATCTCCCATCATCCCAAATTGCCATCCATTTTAAGGATGTCATCTGGCCATTCATCTAGCATACCACACTTAGATGCATATCTAGGCAGTTTGCTGCTACCGAGTACGGAAGTCAGCTCGCTATCAAAGAATGTGTCAGCAAGCTGACCTAAGTTGACTTCAGCCCGCTGCTTCCGGCTGGATCATTAAATTGATAATTTCATGAAGTCCAGCAGATTGAATATCAACTAAAGTTAAACAGGTTGAACTTTTTTCACTAATATATTTAAATGAATATTGTATCTACCAATATTCTGATTCATTACAAGAAGCTATTGGAGAGGAACTAGTAGCAGCTCTTGCGGGCCGCGATCCATGTTGCTCACTGTGTAACGTTTTTGCTTCTCGAGAGGATATTTCCTTGGTATTCAAGGAATATTTACATGAAGTGGAAAGAAAATCTATATACTTGTGCAAATTGACAAATCTTAGAGAAAGCAAAAATGAAAACTAACGTAGAATGTGTGCTTGTGAGAGTTGCACTCACAATGACTCTGCACGTATTTATACCGGCACGATGTGAGGCATTGGAGTGCTTCGAGTCACCACCTAGGGCACTGGTTCATGTCAACGAAAACAGGCAAAGGGGTACGACCCATTTTGGATGAATGCTCGAAACGCGCCGTTTGGCCGTTTGGAGACTTTTCGACGGTTTCCGAAAAACCTTTTTCGCGCCAAACGGGCATTTTCGCATTCTCGCGACTTTCCGAAAAGTTGCGATTGTTTGTGGAGTTGCGTACACATGCTTTTCGTCATGAATCGGTAGTTATAAAAAATACTTCGCCAATCGGTTAGATGTGAACGTTTCAAACGACAGGTCGTGGGTTCAAATACGCTCGGATGCAAAGTCGCTTTGAATATTATGTGTCGTTTGACTTTTACAACTGTTTGTTCGTATTAACGACTGGTCGTAAATCCAAAATCTGTGACTGTGCATTATCCGAAATAATGACACTCAAAATAACTTAATCAAACAATGATTAATTAAGTTATCATCTCATAATTTATCAAAGTAACTTCATGAATAATTATGTCGTACTTTTGCGAAGTAGTTGAATTACGTTACGACGCTTTTTGCAATAGTATCTCGGTTGTTTCGCCAATCGACCGGGAGTTAATCGGCACATGCGTGTGGCGACTAATTCAATGTTATGCAATCATTTATCAAATAATGTATGATAAATAGTATAACATATTTTAGGTAATCGGGAAAACGTCCCAAATAGGCCTAAAAAGCCCAGATCGTTACACTCCTCCCCGCTTAAAAGAACTTAACGTCCTCGTTAAGCGTATGTCTTTTAAGTCTGAGTGTATCAATACTAGCCTTGACTAGCGGAAAACACTGGTGAGCGATTGGACTATGCATCATCACAGTGACGGAAAAGAGCGAATATTTGGCCGCGTCTCTTTTGCGTTTGTTCCATGGCTTACGAAGAGCGCTTGGTAGCACACTTGCCTCGGCGCAGAGCTTCTGAGCAGAAGCCCATTGTAACCAATACTGTTGAACCAGGTCCTTACAATTAAGTAGGATTTTGTCGTGAGGTTTGTACGAGTTCCAACTGGAATTGTAATTGAGCCATTTGATCAAAAGTTCCACGTGTGGAGGCTTATGACGAGTGTAGCGGTGTCCTAAGACCTCCTCTACATCCCAGGCCTTATCATCATCGGCGAGTTCCAATTCCGGTGTTTGCGGCTGATAGCGGCCATCGAACTTAAACAGCTTCAGTAAACTGACATGGAACACAGGATGCGTTCGCCCCATGGATTTAGGCAAATCCAGTCGGTATGCAACAGGCCCAACCTTTGCGATAACGATAAAAGGGCCTACCCAGCGAGGCAGAAGCTTGCGCTTTCCTGGGTGCTTGAGTTGGAGGTTTTTAGTTTGCAAAAGTACTTTATTGCCAACTTGGAAACTTAACTCAGTCTTGTGCGTGTCAGCAAACATTTTCTGTCGATCTCGAGCAGCGGCTAAAGCCAGCTTCGCGTTTTTGTGCACCTCTTGAAGAGAATGGACAAATAGGCGTGCACTTGGCACTCTCATGGTTGACAACCCCGCCTCACCGGGTACTGTACGCGTGAGCAGAGTGTGCGAATGTCTTCCATAGTTCAGGAAAAACAGAGTTTCCGTAACACTTTCCTGATAAGCATTATTTATTGCAAAGTCTGCAACTGAAAGGAGGGTGTCCCAGTTGTCTTGGCGAGGAGTCACATAATGCCTAAGGAATAATTGCAGAACGCGGTTCAGTCGTTCTGTTTGACCATCGGTCTGAGGATGGAAGCTAGTTGACATCTTAAGCTTGGTGCCGAAATGCGCGCAAACTTCTTGCCAGAAGTGGCTCGTTAATCTACTATCACGATCACTTATGATCTCTTTCGGCATGCCATGCAACTTGAACACATGATCCACGAAGAGACGCGCGGTCTCGACGGCATCAAGCGATGGTTTAGTGGCCACAAAGTGCACCATCTTAGTGAAACAATCCACGATCGTTAACACCCCATTGTGTCCTCTATCCGTGGTAGGCAATTCCACAACAAAGTCAAGGCTTATGCTTTCCCAAGGAGCACATGCAAGTACCAATAGTTGCAACTTCCCAGCTGGCAACGTATTGCTCGGCTTATTCCTCTGACATGTTGCGCAGTTGACAATGTACTCGGCAACATCAACCTTGAGGGACGGCCAAATGTACGCTCGGCGCAAAGCGTGTGTGGTTTTGGTAATTCCATGGTGACTAGAGTAAGGAGAGTCATGCGCTTCACGTAGTACACATGTCTTACTCGGCCTTCTGGGACAGCAATGCGCCCATTGTGCCACCAAAAACCGTCCTCAAACAAATAGCTTGAGTGTTCTTTCCTTTTATCCATATGTCCATCGTTACGGCTACACCGTTCAAGCCAGTACCCTGAAGACCTAGGAAAAATGGATCTTTGAGATAGCCCTTGTGAAATAGTTGATGCAGGTCAAGTACTTCCGAGTTATGCATGCTATCCAACTCGGGTGTGCCCGCGTCACCAGGCTGGTTGCAATCAGACGTCTGGAGAGGTACAGCGAAATCAAGGGTGGCCGCCCTCGAAACCTGACCATTTTGTTCTCGCAAGCTAGCAACAGTCCCCAACATCAAGTGGTGATGAGGAATTCGACTTAGAGGATCAGCAACATTGTTGCGGCCTGGGCGATATGCCCACTCAAAGTGGAATCTTGCATCTCGTCTGTCTCCTCGATAGCGTTGGCTGAATTTTGAAAGAAGGTATTTGGGCAGTGGTCCATAACCACTGTCAAACCCTTGCAACCTTCCAAATAACATCGCCAAGTTTTCAAAGCGTATGTCACTGCCCAGAGCTCCTGCTCTGTCGTTGAGTAATTTTGTTTGGCAGGTGTTAGCTTTCGACTCTCAAATTTGATAAGCTTGCCTGCCTGCAGCAAAACAGCCCCTAATCCAACAGCAGACGCATCGGCGACTACCTCGTAAGGCAAGTCGGGATTGGCCAATGAAAGAAGTGGCGCATTGGTGAGTACATACCTAACGTGTTCAAACGCATGTTGCGTATTCTCATCCCAAATGAACGTCTTATTTTTCCATGTCAGAGCAATGAGTGGCGCAGCCACCACTGAATAACCTTGCATAAACTCAAAAGTAGTTAGCAAACCCAAGGAATGAACGTATAGTATGTACATCTTTCGGGACAGGCCAGTTAGCGACGCACGCTATCTTGGCTGGGTCAAGGCGCACCCCTTTAGAACCCACTATGTGTCCGAGGTACAAAAGTTCATCCTTTAGGAAGGAACATTTCTTTAGCTTAGCATACAGCTGTTGCTCACGAAGGATTTGCAACACCAACTCGAGGTGCTTGAAATGCTCGTCCCTGGTCTTTGAATAGACGAGGATATTGTCGAGGTAAACCTGGACGAATTTCCTCAAGTAAGGTCTAAACAAATCGTTCATCGTACTTTGGAATGTCGCCGGTGCATTGGTAAGTCCAAAACTTAGGACTTTGTATTGGAAGTGCCCAATAGGCGTACGAAGCACTGTTTTGGGGACATCCTCTGGTGTGATTCAAATCTGATGATAGCCTTGGGCTAAATCAAGCGAGGAGAACAAGCATGCCCCCTGCAGCGAATCAAACAAATCATCAATGCAAGGCAACGAATAGCGATTCTTGACCGTTATATTGTTCAACGCACGATAATCAATGCACATTCTGAGCGTCCCATCTTTCTTTTGAACAAATAGGATGGTCGCCCCAAATGGAGAAGAGCTCGGCTCAATCCATCCTTTCTCAAGCAAGTCGGTAATTTGGTCCTTCATTTCATTCATCTCCAACGGGCTTAGGCGATAAATTGGTCGCCAAGTTGGTGGAGAATCGGGAATGAGAGGGATTGTATGTCCAATACCCCTATCAGACGGAAGCCCGGCTGGTATTTCACTTGGAAACATTGACTTGTACTTTTGCAAAAGAGCAGAAATTGCACCTGTGAGTGTGTCCTCGTGACCAATAACGTCTAACATCGGCTCTTCCGTAAAGAGCGTAGTGGAAGTTGCAGGGGAATTGGGTCTTAGTAATTGTAGTGAAACAGATACATAAAGTACTTAGTAAAACAGAATACTTTATCTATTCAAGACAAGAATCTTTGAACACAAGTGGTAGCTTCTTGAAAGAGAGATGGCTTCTTGAAAGTTAATATATTTCTGGATTTTGGCAAGTACAAGAGTGATTCTCGAATGTCTTTCTATGTTCTAGCTCTTGTTTATATACTTGCTACATAAGTAATTTCTAGGAAGGTGTATGTTGATGTGTTGGCACCCAACACATCCCAAAACTTGCCACCTCTTTCTAGAATAATGTACACATGTCCTTTTGACCTAAAAATGGCACATCTGACTTTTGCCACATGGAGTTCTTCTAGGTCTTTCCTCTAACTTCGAAAATGCCTTGGAAGGTTCAAAGGACATGAACCAAGTTACTAGAGTACCTATTCACACTTGACTCCACACAATACTACTCCAAATATATTTGAAAACATTAAAATATATGCAAACTAATATATAATAACTCAAATCACTACATCACCCCCCCCATAGAAAAAGCGACGTCTCGGCGCGTCAAGTCAGGTCTTACACATGTGGAGCAAACTAGTCAACAGTTTCAAGTCAGATGCCACACATGTGAAGAGGACTAGTCAAAGGCGCCAAGTCAGGTGCTACACATGTAAGGTAGACTAGGCAAGGTCGTAGGTGGTGTGACCTTATTGGCTAGCCTACTCCTTAATGATAAAGAAAATTGTACAAGTTGGCCCAGAATCTGCCACGAACTCAAAAATTCATAGCGGCCACAGAACTGCTCCAAATCTGAAAATTCGAGTGCCAGACGGACCGCGTCGGAGAACTCTACCGGGTCACCAAATTTGAGAGCATTCTCATTTCTGGAGTGTCGTTGAGAGCTGAGAGAGTAGGCACTCCTCCAAATCTGTGCAGAAACTTCTGAAAATCATAAGTCCTTCTATACTTCTCCAAATTCTGCAAACTAAGTCTCAAACTGGGCGCTGTAAGATGTTCTACCAGAGTCTTGAGTTTCAGAGCATTCCAAGTTCAGGGGAAGGCACAATGTCAGAAGGCATATTCTGTCCTAACAATGCCAGCAGCCTGACCCCCTTCTACTTAGAGCATCATATCTCTCTCACCAGTGCTCCAAATTGAGCAAACTTGGACTCTAAATGACCGGCTACTCATGGACTACAGCCAGGTAAATTTTCAGAATTTATTATGCAGAGACCTATTACCAGTAGCAGTTTTAGTTTTCTGTCCAGAAACTGCGAGAAGAGAAGAGTGTCTAATGTCAATTTTTCCTCTTTCTTGTTCTTGCAGGCTGCCTCCAAGGGGTCTTCTGCTGCTTCTTGATGGTGGCAGGCTGCCTCCCTGAAGTCTTCGGGCTTCTAGTAGAGAGACTTGGGGCTGGTCCAAGATGGGGGTTGGCGGCATGGAAGCGCTTCAACTTTCTCTGAACTTTGTCAAGGTAGTGCGCCGCCACCCAACTATTCTCCGAATCTGGATATCCTTTCCACTTGATCAAGTATTGCTGCTGTCTCCTGAAATTTCTCATAGCCACTATGTCTTCCACTTCGTACTCCAAATGATCATCCACTATTGTTGGGGCTGGTGGGGTTGTCACACGTCCTGGGAACTTGTTGTCGGGTTGCACATATGGCTTGAAGAGGGAAGCGTGGAATACGGGGTCGATGTGCATAGTCTGGGGAAGTTCTAGCTTGAAAGCAACGGGGTTGACTTGCTGGATAATCTTGAAGGGTCCCAAATACTTGGGAGAGAACTTGCTGCCGGCAGGCCTGTTGTTCAGGGAAATGTTCTTGGATGATAGTAACACGTTGTCACCCACTCTGTACGTAATTTCTCTTCTGGATCTGTTCGCCACTCTTGCTTGAGCATCTTGCGCGTGTTGTAGAGCTTTCTTCGCTGCTGTAAGGGCTGCTTCTAATGTCTCCATAAAATCTGTGGCTGCAGGTACTTCATCATGGCCAGCCGTGAAGCTCAGTGGCGTGGTCGGATGGAAGCCATAGTTGAGGAAGAATGGGGACTCTTGGGTAGAGGCCTGCGTAGTGTTGTTGTAGGCAAACTCGAGGGGGGTCAAGTACATGTCCCAGTCTTGCTCGAGGGTAGACACGTAGGCCTTTAGAGAGGTCTTTAGGGTACGATTCATACGCTCGGTTTGCCCATCTGATTGTGGGTGGTAGGCAGTAGACATATCCAGCGATGTACCCAAGTTCTTGAAGAGATTTTTCCAGAAATGGCTTGTGAATCTTGGATCTCTATCTGACACAATTCTTGATGGTAGTCCATGGAGTCGGAAGATGTTGTCAAAGATGAGTCTTGCAAGTTGTGGTGCTGTAGCCTTAGTCGTCGTGGGAATAAAATGAGCCATCTTGGTAAGTCTGTCCACCACCGTGAGTATTGCATTATGGCCTCGAGGTGTCACGGGCAAGTCCACGATAAGGTCCATTGAGATGTCCGTCCATTGTCTTTCGGGGATTGGTAGTGGTTGGAGGAGTCCTCCCGCCTTTTGCGATGATGGCTTGATTCTTTGGCATGTGTCACAGCTCCTGCAGTACTCCTTGACTTGCTTAGACATGCCTGGCCAACAATAAGTCCTAGCTAGAACGCCCGTGGTCCTTAGGATTCCAAAGTGTCCTCCAAGAGGGTTGTCGTGTGCTTCTCGTAGAAGCAAGAGCCGGAGGTCTAAGTCATTAGGAACACATCTCTGGCCCGTATCTTGCCTCACCCAATAATTGCCTTCTTGCTTCTTGCATGGGTCCAAGGCTGCTTCTCCGTTCTTGTAGTAAGGGTCTCTTTCATAGGCGGCTGAAAATCGAGCTTCCAGATCTGTCTTCAGGGATACCATCACTGCATTTAATTGCAGTCTTGAGAGGGGGTCAGCCGGGTTTGTCTTGCCGGGCTGGTACTGAATCGTGATGTTGTATTGTTGCAAGTATCCGCTCCATCTTGCTTGTCTCCTTGAGAGATACGGCTGCGTTTGGAGGTGCTTTAACGCCTCGTGGTCCGTGGTGACCAGTACTTTGCGTCCTTCAACGTAGCAGCGCCAAACCTTCAAGGCATGTACAATCGCCAATGCCTCTCGCTCCGTGGTTGTATAATTTTGCTCGGCTGGATTTAGCTTCCTTGACTCGTAGGCGATGGGCTGCAGTCCCTTGCCTTGGTCTTGAAGCAGGATTGCTCCTATTGCATAGGAAGATGCATCGGTGATGACGTGGAAGGGCCAATCTGGGTTTGGACTTGGGAGTGTGAGCACCGGGGATGTGGTCAATCTTCGCTTTAACTCTTGAAATGCCTCTTCCTCTTTCTCGGTCCATGTATATAGCCTGTCCTTCTTGAGTAGATCTGTCAGGGGGGCTGCTATGTGCGAGAAGCCTTGGATGAATTTTCTGTACCAATTGGCAAATCCCAAGAATGACTGGAGTTCTTTCTTGGTCGTGGGGGTTGGCCATTCCTCCACCACCGTGGTCTTCTTGGGGTCTATCTTGATGCCATCAGCAGTCACGTGGAGACCTAGGAACTCCACTTCTTGTTTGGCAAACTCGCATTTTGACTCCTTCGCAAACAGCTTGTTTTGCTTCAATACTTCAAGGACTTCTTTCAAGTGTCTCGCATGCTCTTCAAGGGTCTTGCTGTAGATAAGGATGTCATCGATGAATACCACCACAAATCTGTCCAACATGGGCTGAAATATGGTGTTCATCATAGTCATGAAAGTTGCTGGCGCGTTGGTGAGTCCAAATGGCAGGACCATGAACTCAAAATGTCCATATCTTGTCCTGAATGCCATCTTCTCTATGTCCGGGTCTGCGATGCGAATCTGGTGGTAGCCGCTCCGTAGGTCAAACTTCGTGAAGTACTTGGCTCCAACCAGCCGGTCCATGAGCTCATCCATGCGCGGCAGCGGGTATCGATTCTTGATGGTGATCTTGTTGAGGGCGCGATAGTCCACACACATCCTCAAGGTACCATCTTTCTTCTTGACAAATAGCACCGGGGCTCCAAATGGCGACTTGCTAGGTCGAATGAAGCCATGCTCCAGTAGCTCCTTGATTTGCTTCTTGACTTCGTCTAGCTCCGTGTATGACATTTTGAACGTAGGCCGAGAGATGGGCTTGCTTCCGGGCTCCAACTCTATCTTGTGGTCTACGAATCTTTTGGGGGGTAGGCCCTTGGGCAATTCCGGGGAGAACACTTCTTTGTAGTCCTCAAAGACTTCTTGTATCTCCTTGGGAACGGGGCTGCCTTCTTGACTCTCGATGTCTTTCTTGATGTCTTTTGGCGTGATCAAGGCCAAAAGAAGCTCGTGTCCCTTCCTCACAAGTCTCTTGAGTTGGAGGGCGGACAATAGTATCTCGTGTGCCGGCTTCTGGATGTCTTGGGTCTGGATATTCTGGATTGCGCGCAAAATACAGATTCTTGAAGTGATGTCATTCTTGATCTTGATAGTACCGGTCCTCCAATCAACTTGGGGGTTGTGCTTGGTCAACCAAGGCGTCCCTAGGATGACGTCGTACTTGCCCAATTGCATGGGGGAGAACACTACTCTATCCTTGAAGGACTTGATAGAGAGTGCCAAGGGGTACGTCTTCTTGGAAGGGGTAGTATAGGAGAATCCATCGGGCATCATAATCTCCTCGTCGTGGTCAAGAGTTCGCATAGTAATACCGTGCTTGGTGGCAAAATCTGCAGCAATGAAGTTGCCTTGAGCTCCGCTATCCACCAAGATGTGGACCTTCTCTCCTCCAAGGTAACCTCTCAAACTCATTGGGGCTGGAACGTCGTCTTCAACGGGGGTCTCCACCTCACTTGGCGTGTTGCCTTCTCGTGAAGTGGGTCTTGGGGTGGTAGGCTCCTGGCCTACCGGCGCTGTCCGTTTTTTGACAACTTTTTGGGGCATGAAAGTGCACGATGGCCCTTTTCCTTGCAATAGAAGCATAGTCCAGCCGTCATGAGAGCTTCTTTTTCAGCCGGGGAGAGTCTTGCTTTCACTCCTTGCTGGTTTCTTGCATCATAAGTGTCATTGGAGGGTCTTCCACTCTTCCGGGCAGCCGCGGGGTCCCTTTTAATAACTCCGATTTCCATGGGTGTGGGTCCAGATTCGGATGTGGAAGGGGCTGCGTACACCCGCGTCGTCGGTACCCGTGAAGATGAAGGCACGGAGTGCTTGAAATCCAAGGTATCCACCTTTTGGGCCACT
The DNA here is from genome assembly GCA_009602735.1 of Mesotaenium endlicherianum. Taxonomy (NCBI): domain Eukaryota; kingdom Viridiplantae; phylum Streptophyta; class Zygnematophyceae; order Zygnematales; family Mesotaeniaceae; genus Mesotaenium; species Mesotaenium endlicherianum. Next base: position 50,041 of record WELA01008007.1, on the reverse strand, counting down.
TCAATGATCTTTGAGAAGTCCGTCAAGTCGCGTAACTCCACTTCCTTTGCCACCTTGGGTTTGAGGCCAAAGATGTAACGGTCAATCTTCTCCTCGAGAGACATGTTGGGGATCTCAAGAGTGAGGGCGTGAAATCTGGATGTATACTCTTGAACGGACGTCGTTTGCTTGAGATGGTGGAGCTTTCCTCGGGCAATCTTCTCCGCATTGATGGGCATGAATTGCTTCTTGAGGGCCTCACGAAAATCTGCCCATCTTGCATATGATGGTGGGGGCTCTTGGCCGAGCATGGGGTGCGCCATAGCTTGATATATAGCCGCTTGATAGTTACGCCACCATGATGTTGCTGCTCCTCTAAGTAAGGTAACGGCAAAGGGAACGTAGTCCTCCTCGGGTACTTCAAGGAACGCGAGGTACGTCTCCACTTGGTAGAGCCATAAATTCAGGTTGGCACCTTTCCCGGGGTTGAAAGTGTCGGGTTTGCCGGGCTTGATGAGTTTCCTTGCTCTCGTTGGCTCTTGTGGAGGCGCTTGAGCCGGGGCTGGATTTTGAGCATTGCTCGCAATAGGGGCAACCATGGCAGCCATAGCTTCTCTTGACGCTTGCACGGTTGCTTCATAGGTGGCCAAGCCCACTTGGTTGTGGACGGTCATTAGGAAGGCTGCCCACTCATTTGCGGGAACTCCTTGTGGTGGGGTCAACTTTGCTATAGCGGCTGCCACGGGATTTGACGGTGCTCCTCCTTGTGGTGCTTCTTGTTGTTGCAGATTTCCTTGAGTAGGCTCTCCCATCGACGCTGGAGGAGGGTGTGCTCCTCCTTGTGGTGCTTCTTGTTGTTGCAGATTTTCTTGAGTGGGCTCTCCCATCGGCGCTGGAGGAGGGTGTCTTGGAGAGGAAGGGCTTCCTTCGAAAGCTTGCTGTTGGTCTTGAGGATCGGCCATCTTCTTGTGCTACCAAAGTGCCTAGCTCCGATACCACTGTAGTGAAACAGATAGATAAAGTACTTAGTAAAACAGAATACTTTATCTATTCAAGACAAGGATCTTTGAACACAAGTGGTAGCTTCTTGAAAGAGAGATGGCTTCTTGAAAGTTAATATATTTCTGGATTTTGGCAAGTACAAGAGTGATTCTGGAATGTCTTTCTATGTTCTAGCTCTTGTTTATATACTTGCTACATAAGTAATTTCTAGGAAGGTGTATGTTGATGTGTTGGCACCCAACACATCCCAAAACTTGCCACCTCTTTCTAGAATAATGTACACATGTCCTTTTGACCTAAAAATGGCACATCTGACTTTTGCCACATGGAGTTCTTCTAGGTCTTTCCTCTAACTTCGAAAATGCCTTGGAAGGTTCAAAGGACATGAACCAAGTTACTAGAGTACCTATTCACACTTGACTCCACACAATACTACTCCAAATATATTTGAAAACATTAAAATATATGCGAACTAATATATAATAACTCAAATCACTACACCCATCCTTTCTAGTTCCCACACCAATGGAGCCGGCATATTGATGGATGTGTAGGCCGTCTCCTCGCTGCTCATAATCTTGTCATAAGAGGCTGCATACTTGGTGGTTGCACAGCAGTCTAGTATACCAAAAACTGGCTCTCTACTATACACCACTTTCGCAAGAATTTCTCTTGCTCGTTGCTTGTCAAACTGCTGGTATGTTACGTTTTGCTTCCACATATCAATAACCATACTCAAAGGAATCGAGGCTTCCGTCCCTAGCAAGATATAGTTCTCTGCCTCAGTCATTGTGGATTCCGTCCACAATGACGCCTCTTCAAGCTTTTCGGCATTGACTGTGATTTTCACAGGCTTGCGAGTAATCCCATAAGACTTTGTAACTTTCCCAGATGCTATTCTTAACTGAAAAGGGCTTTCCTTTATATCTCTTCTCGTCAATCTTAGAGCTTTCACTGCTCGTTTCCCCAGGATAACCAACTGCGCACCTGTATCAACAAAATATTGGGGGCAGGCCAGTTATTGAATTTAAGGGCACCATCCTTGATTTGCACTTTCACAGTGTTGAAGTTGGTGGGCAATGAGGCGCTATTTGCACCTTCCTCAGCTATATCCAGTTGTCGTTTGGCTTCTTCAAACGAAAAAGGAAATGCAATGTGCAGGTCAACGAGTGAGATCACAGGAGTATGCTGAATCCGATGTTCCACCTGGACCTTCAGCTTCTCACTGAAAAGCTAACCGTTTTGCGTGGCCTAGTCTTTGCTTGGCGTAGCTCAATTTCATTCTCATCTATATAGAGTTATCCGAAAGGTTTGAGGAAGCTTTCCAGCATTCCTTGGCACCAAACGGTCATGATCTGCTCGTTCGTCAGTCGCCCCAGCCGTTACCTTCTCATGCATGAGCTTCTCGCCTTTGCAGACGGTCTTTTTTGCCACATCTGCATCATAATAGACATTTGACGCGTTTAGCTTTGCAAATTGAGCTTTCAGCTCAGCAATCTCAGCGCTCATAGCATCATACTTTTGGTTACCCTTTCGATCACCAGATTTATCCTTCCCCTTCCTTTTACTCTTATCTGCCTCCTTTGTGGCAACATTAGCCCAAGGTGGCTTTAGATTTGGGTTCTTAGACCAACACTCATCTTCTGAGTGTCCCTTTTTGTTGCAATGTGCGCATATTTACACTTTGCTAGCAAATAGTTGCTTAGCATTTGGGTACAAACAATCTCTCTTCGGATGTCTTGATTTCCCACAATTTCAACAACCCTCTGCTGTTTCAGCAGTGTTGGCGTGCTTAGCAAACCTATTAAAAGACCCGTTCTTCTTCTTAAACTGAAAATTAGAGCTGGTGGCCTTAGGCGGAGAGGATTCCTCCTTCCTATCAGGAGCCATAAGCGTCTTGGAAGCCTTTTTATACCAAACTTTACCTTCTTCAACATTGCGTGCTATTTCAGCCTCATTGTTGATGTCCCAGTCGATTCCGCGCTTTGGAGACAAGTGTGGCCTGACCTTGCGATTTGTTTCCTTACCCAAACACAACAGACATAGTTTTTAAATTTGGAAACGGCGCATCCGTGTGTACGGATTTGCCGTGCGTACAAAACGTGAGAGTTAAATCTGTACGTTGGAATACGCTGAAATATGTGAGTGTCGGTGGAATAAACCGACTATAAATCGGAAATAAATAAAAAAAATATGGTTATACGTCAACACGGAGTATCACGATACGAAGTATTGCAATACGTACGTTTCGGCCAAAACTGGCTGTACGCGACTATTTTAAAACTAGGACGACAGAAATTTGTCAGCCACGATCCAGGTATCGTAGATTCTTGCCTTCTTGGCAAGATTCACCAACCTGGACGTAACCTCCATCACTGTCTCGTTATCCGACAGACAAAATGCACATAATGGTGTACCTTAAGACTGCGATCTTCAAGAAACCGCACTTCAAGCAATTACGCATGGCTAGCTGCACTCGTGGCACTGTTGCCTTGCTGACCATTGAAAGATGTTGCTTTGCGTGTTACTTGTTCTTGAGCATTAGCAATCTTTTCAGATAATTCTGCTTACATTTTACGCAATTTTGCTACAGACCCGGCATCATTATCTTGAGAGACAGCTCTTTGCTGGCCCTCAGTAAGCTGCCTCATTGCATTTGTTAGCTCCTGTGTTAGTGCAGCTAAGTCTACGTCCTCTACAGGTACAGCAAGCACTGCTCACCCTGAAGATAAAACGGATATACGGGCTTTTGCAGCCTCTTCCGGGACTTTCAAATCCCTAGCCTGTTTTTGCTCTCCATATGTCCATTCTTAGATGAGGTCCTCATCCTTTCGGAAGTGGTGATAGAGTAACAAGGCATCCTAGTCCAAGTATTGAACCAAGCTTATAAATGCAACAGACTGAGTATAAGAAGAATCCTTCCAGGTATTCTGAAAGAAATTTCAAATCTGGCCAATAGATATCATCAAACTCTTCGAAAGTGAGATTGTTACCATTGGTTCGTCCACTACAACATTTTGTAGATAGCTTGAACTTAGGCTTTTCATCCCTATCATCACCAGCCATCTCAAAAGGTGAAGTAATCACTGACTTTTTCCCCGGCGTTCTGCCCCAATCAGGTGCAAAGAAACGCTTGCTATACGGATTCTCACCGTTTGCAGAGATATGCCGAGGCTCGTCTCCCGACGTTTGCTCTCTCCACGAGTAGTCAGCTTGCTCAGATGTCTTGCTTCTTCGCGGACTCTGGCTTGAATCAGAACCTTCCACAGGTTCCACCATATGATAGAGTCTTCCGCTCCTCAATCGCATATACGATTGGAACTCTCCAAATCCTTTACCAAGGCAAGCTCCACCAGCCCTCACAGACCTCACTTCTCGATTTGCTTGAGAACTCTTGTCCACCTGAACCTATCAACTATAGTTCTTAGAAGTAGAACAGAAGTGTCTTACTTCCAACAGGCTTTTGTCCAAATTGAAGGTGTACTCAAGTGGACAAATTTTGTAGTTTGCGGAAATCACGTCTAAGCAGATTAACTGGCAATTCAAAATTCAGATAAAATCGTCCACCAGGGCTTTTGCTTAACTTTCACAAAGTCACAACTTACAAAACTATGAAATTATGGTATCTAAGCTGGCCTGGTTTGAGTTCTTCACTCAGCATCGCGCCTTAACAGTTCACACTGTTTAGCTGGGCTCACTCAATTCTTCACTGAGAGCTTTCTTGTTAATCATGCTTCTTGCTATGTGCAAGTCGACATTCGAGACTTCTGAGAACTTGGAAATTAACACAGCACTCACCATTTTATACGCCTCCCACACGCTTGTGGCATTTTGCCTGTATCTGTGCAAGGCTCCTAGCAGATTCTATCCTGCAAGCTCTCTATTTTCTACAAGCGAGATCCCTTGGGAACTCCTTCTCCTTCGAGCTTCTTTTGCTTTGCTCCTTTTTTCTCCTGTGCTCCTTTCTGCTTCTTGGCAAAAGGTGAGGGCAAGAATGAGGCAGATTCGTGCAAGACTCGTGCCTTTTCCAGGCACCACATGCATGCCATCCTCTCTTGAGAATGCCAACGTTTAGTCACAGCGTTTGGTTTGCATGCCGTCCTTGCTCGAGGTCTAGCTTAGTACTCGTCCCTTAGCATGCATGCACGCCTTGTCACTATCGCGCGTGCCTGCTCGGCTTCTCAGTCAGCGGTACGCCTATGTGGCCTGTGGCTCGTGACGCTTGAGGTGGATGCCTAAGTTGTGGCTTTCACCCAAGGGTCCTGGCGGAGGTGGCCCACAACCTCTAACAGCTTCCCTGACTTGGCATTGGCAAATTGGCTACTCAGTCAGTGTTGCCTTACTGGCATCTGCTGGCATGGACCATCGTTGGTCCCAAGCAATTAGCTTTTCAGCTGACCAGTCTGTCAAAAGTTAAAATCCCAGTCATGGCTAAGTGTTAATTTAACCTGTCACAGTCACTCTTTTCAGTGACTTAGACTTTGATTTATGCCGCTGACTGTGGTGAAATGAAATGAATCGGCTTACCAAATAGGCGATTAATCTATTAATAAAGACCTTTATATCAGCTAGTAATCTTTATGGTATTTTCTGTTAATTGATTAAACAGCAAAAGACAACACACTAGCAGTGGACAATACTCGTAAGTCAAATAGAAGTAAACTAGCATCAATAATGCAATCAGTAAACGCACACTTAAGCAAGGCTAGGAGACAGTGCATATCAATGGCTTCTCGCCTTGGATTCAGATCCCTCTCAGTAAGCTATACAAGAGAGTTGGCCTCGTTTCTAAATGCCGAACTCGAGGGCAATACCTAGCATATGTACATGGAATGAGTTTACTGTTCAACGGCCAGTGCGATGGCACCGTCTACTCGGGAGTTAACCACGTTGGTAGGACCTCGGATAACCAAATCCACCGCCATCTCCCATCGTCCCAAATCGCCATCCATCCTAAGATGTCATCTAGCCATTCATCTAGCACACCACACTTAGATGAATATTCAGACAGTTCACTGCTACCGAGTACGGAAGGCAGCTGGCTGACAAAGAATGTGTCAGCAAGCTGACCTAGTAGACTTCAGCCTGCTGCTCCCGGCTGAGTCATTAAACTGGTAATTATATAAAGTCCAACACGCTCATTACTAAGTAAGTTCAGCAAGCTAAACTTATTTAACTATTATATTTAAATGAATATTATATCTACCAATATACTGATTCATTACAATCCCTCGAACTTAACAGATTGTCGCCTCGACAACACTAACACTGGGTGCATGTTTTTCCCCAACTGAAGTACTGATCTCCTTCCCCTCAGCCTATTGCCCTTATGAAGAAAATGTTCCTGGGGCTCTACGGTCAGGGGAGCGAGACCGGCAGCCAGACTTCCTGCTTCTGTCTTGGGGTCTCCTGAAGCCTGGGGGCTCCGAATAGGGGGAACCAAGGGGAGAACGTAGTAACTGGGTTGTTTCCTCCTGCACAGTTTGAAACTGGAGGGAGGCAGCCTTCTCCTGGGCATTGCTCAAATTGACACGTACATATACCAACATCTCAGAAGAATGTTGCATGACATGAGCCAAGGGCACATGTCTTCTCTGCAAGGGAGATGCTGGCAGGCCTCTGGCTATTTCTCTGGCAGCCCTTCTGTCTGCCCTGTCTGACTGGGTCACTGCGCCTGCGACTGGGCTTTGTCCCCTAGCAGTCCCCAGCCAAGTGATATCTTCCTCTTCAGCGAGCTGGTGCAGAGCTGTGTCTGCCCTGGCTAACCCAGCCTTCTCCATTACAAGGGATGTGGCAGGTGTCTGGGTCACAGCGGGGCTAGAGTCCTCTTCCTCGTCTTCCTCCTCTTCTTCCTTTGACTCCTCCTCTTCTTCCCTCGGCTCCTCTGAGACTGTTGGGGTCTCCTCTGTCAGCTGCTCCAGCTCTGCCCGAGAAAAAGAGTACCCCACCGACCTTCCCCTTTTGGGTGCTGGCGGAGGCTGTTAAGTCCTGACCGCATACAGGTCTTTCTCTCCCTGCTTGCTTGCCCATTTGGCATAAGCGTACTTCCCTTTAGAGAATGCCTCGCGGGCCCTGCTCCTGTCCTGCTGCATATCATGACTCATACAGTCTCTTACTCTATCCTATCTTGGGTCCCAAGCTGCAATGTGAGGAGGCAACACCATGTTCCCCTGAAGGTCTATTAGGAAATTGTAATGAATCAGTATATTGGTTGATATAATATTCATTTAAATAATATAGTTAAATAAGTTCAGTTTGCTGAACTCTAGTTAATGATCAGTCTCTGGACTTTATATTTGATATCAGTTTAATGACTCGGCCGGAAGTAGCAGGCTGAGGTCACCTTAAGTCAGCTTGCTGACACATTCTTTGACAGCCAGCTGACTTCCGTACTCGGTAGCAGCGAACTGCCTTGATATGCATCTAAGTGTGGTATGCTAGATGAATGGCCAGATGATATCCCTATGATGGATGGCGATTCGGGATGATGGGAGATGGCGGTGGATTTGGTTAACCGAGGTCCTACCAACGTGGTTAACTCCCGGGTAGGCGGTGCCATCGCACTGACCGTTGAACAGTAAACTCATTCCATGTACATATGCTAGGCATTGCTCTCGAGTTCGGCATT
>WELA01008007.1:23742-34924 GCA_009602735.1 Mesotaenium endlicherianum | reverse complement strand
TTGTCAGGCATGCATAGTGAATCCAGTTCAGCAGGACCCATAATACCTGCTACGAGGGCAGCTAGTGACGACTCACTATCTCTAGCATCCTCACAGTCAGTAGACTGGATTACTGACTGTTGCTGTCTTTTAAAGGCTGGTCTTTTCTCTCGACCTTAGGCAGGTGCTTGACCGGACACTGTTCTCTGTAGTGGCCTTTCTGCTGACAATGGTAGCGAGTAGCTTTTGCTGAGGCTGGTCTCGGCTTAGTCGTACCACCACCCCTTCCATAGCCACCTCGAGAGGGACCACCTCTACCTCTAGACTGAATAGCATTGTACTCATACTCATATTCATCACCCTGATTATCCCCAGCCTGGTCTCCTTCAACTGCATTGTAGGAACCGTGGGGCTTTTTGACAATCTTAGACACCAAAGCGTTACTCTGGCGCTTGTGATTGAACTGCTGCTGATCCCAGGCGTCAGCATCCTGGATCAAGTCAGCCAGTTTCTCATACTTTTTCTCAGCAAAATGACCAGAGACCTCGGATTTCAAGCCATACCTGAAGTATGCTATCCTATACCGTTCTGGCAAATCAGGCTGCTTCATCATGTTCTCTTGGAACTTTTGAGCAAACTCAGCAACTGAAGTGGTCTGCTTCAGTGTCAGGGAGATCATCGCATAGATAGCTTTCTCCTGCTGGTTGATGACATCAAACTTCTCATGCAACTTCTCGACAAACTCTACCCACGTAGGGTCACCGAGTTGCCGAGCCTTACGCTCTTCCTTCCAGTAAAGCCACCAGTCTGCGGCACTGCCTTTCAGTAGCGCACCGGTGTGCCTGACCTTCTCGTAATCTTGCAGTTCTGGGTAGTTCTCCAGCCACTGCTCAACATCCGCGAGAAACTTGATCAGGTAATATTTTCTGTTTCCCTCAGGATCATAGTCCTGGGGAGGTTTCGGCTTGGGCTTACTAGGCCCTCGGCCACCACCACTAGTGGTGTGAGACCCCAGTTGGTCTCTGTCCCGGAGTAGGGACATTATGATTCTTTTGTCCTCCTGCTGGGACTGATACATGGTCGCCATTTGCGACTGCATCTGAACGAACAATGCTCCCAAGTCTACATTTTGGGGTGGTAGATTAGCAAATGCAGCAGCAGCATTGGCATCTACTCGCTGAGTAGTGTCCTCAACAATCCCTCTTGCTCCTGCAGCAGCAATTCCTGCCGCATTCAGCCGGTCACGTATTTGACCTAGGGGTACATTGAGTTGTACGGCAGGAGGTGGGTTCAGAACATTGGCCCTTGATGCCATAAGTTCTTCAACAGTGCGCTCGTCAGCTGGCTGTCCTTCCCTCCTTTGTATATCTTCAGCGGCCTTTGCTACTTGTTCAGCTTCTAGTCTGGCTATCTCCTCCTCAGCTTGCTGAGCTGCGACTGAGGCAATAGCAGCTGCCTCATCTGCAGCCTCCCTAGCTGCAGTATCCGCTACTGCTTCCGAATAGGTACGGTTTCCCGCTACATGGCTTTCCGCCTGGTTTTCGACATTCTCGTTATCCTGGTTCTCCATGTCTCGGGAGTTGCTAGTTTGAGACCTTGTCCTTACCATACAAAGAAGACTGTGATAACTGCTCCGATACCACTGAAATGAATCGACTTACCAAATAGGCGATTAACAATTAATAAAGATCTTTATATCAGCAAGTAATCTTTATGGTATTTCCGTTAACTAGTTAAACGGCAAAGGACAATACACTAGCAGGGAATAATACTCGTAAGTCAAATGCGAGTAAACTAGCATCAATGATGCAAATCAGTAAACTCATACATAAGCAAGGTTAGAAGACAGTGCGTATCAATGGCTTCTCGCCTTGGATTCAGATCTCTCTCAGTAAGCTGTACAAGAGAGTTGGCCTCGTTTCCGAATGCCGAACTCGAGAGCAATGCCTAGCATATGTACATGGAATGAGTTTACTGTTCAACGGTCAGTGCGATGGCACCGCCTACCCGGGAGTTAACCACGTTGGTAGGACCTCGGTTAACCAAATCCACCGCCATCTCCCATCATCCCGAATAGCCATCCATCATAGGGATGTCATCTGGCTATTCATCTAGCATATCGCACTTAGATGCATATCAAGGCAGTTCGCTGCTACCGAGTACGGAAGTCAGCTTATTGTCAAAGAATGTGTCAGCAAGCTGACTTATATGGACTTTCAGCCTGCTGCTTTCGACTGAGTCAGCAAACTGATAATTATGTAAAGTCCATCAGACTGACTATTAACTAAAGTCTAGCAGACTGACTAATAACTAAAGTTCAGCAGGCTGAACTTAATCAACTATTATATTTAAATGAATATTATATCTACTAATATACTGATTCATTACAGCTGTGTCTGCCCTGGCTAACCCAGCCTTCTCCATTACAAGGGATGTGGCAGGTGTCTGGGTCACAGCGGGGCTAGAGTCCTCTTCCTCGTCTTCCTCCTCTTCTTCCTCTGACTCCTCCTCTTCTTCCCTCGGCTCCTCTGAGACTGTTGGGGTCTCCTCTGTCAGCTGCTCCAGCTCTGCCCGAGAAAAAGAGTACCCCACCGACCTTCCCCTTTTGGGTGCTGGCGGAGGCTGTTAAGTCCTGACCGCATACAGGTCTTTCTCTCCCTGCTTGCTTGCCCATTTGGCATAAGCGTACTTCCCTTTAGAGAATGCCTCGCGGGCCCTGCTCCTGTCCTGCTGCATATCATGACTCATACAGTCCCTTACTCTATCCTATCTTGGGTCCCAAGCTGCAATGTGAGGAGGCAACACCATGTTCCCCTGTAGGTCTATTAGGAAATTGTAATGAATCAGTATATTGGTTGATATAATATTCATTTAAATAATATAGTTAAATAAGTTCAGCCTGCTGAACTCTAGTTAATGATCAGTCTGCTGGACTTTATATTTGATATCAGGTTAATGACTCGGCCGGAAGTAGCAGGCTGAGGTCACCTTAGGTCAGCTTGCTGACACATTCTTTGACAGCCAGCTGACTTCCGTACTCGGTAGCAGCGAACTGCCTTGATATGCATCTAAGTGTGGTATGCTAGATGAATGGCCAGATGACATCCCTATGATGGATGGCGATTCGGGATGATGGAAGATGGCGGTGGATTTGGTTAACCGAGGTCCTACCAACGTGGTTAACTCCCGGGTAGGCGGTGCCATCGCACTGACCGTTGAACAGTAAACTCATTCCATGTACATATGCTAGGCATTGCTCTCGAGTTCGGCATTCGGAAACGAGGCCAACTCTCTTGTACAGCTTACTGAGAGAGATCTGAATCCAAGGCGAGAAGCCATTGATACGCACTGTCTTCTAACCTTGCTTATGTATGAGTTTACTGATTTGCATTATTGATGCTAGTTTACTCGCATTTGACTTACGAGTATTATTCACTGCTAGTGTATTGTCCTTTGCCGTTTAACCAGTTAACGGAAATTACCATAAAGATTACTTGCTGATATAAAGATCTTTATTAATTGTTAATCGCCTATTTGGTAAGTCGATTCATTTCAGTGGTATCGGAGCGGTTATCACAGTCTTCTTTGTATGGTAAGGACAAGGTCTCAAACTAGCAACTCTCAAGAAATGGAGAACCAGGATAACGAGAATGTCGAAAACCAGGCGGAAAGCCATGTAGCGGGAAACCGTACCTATTCTGAAGCAGTAGCAAATACTGCAGCTAGAGAGGCTGCAGATGAGGCAGCTGCTATTGCCGCAGTCGCAGCACAGCAAACTGAGGAGGAGAGAGCCAGGTTAGAAGCTGAACAATTAGCGAAGGCCGCTGAAGATACAGAAAGGAGGGAAAGACAGCCAGCTGACGAGCGCACTGTCGAGGAACTTATGGCATCAAGGGCCAATGTTTTGAACCCACCTCCTGCTGTACAACTCAATGTGCCCCTAGGTCAAATACGTGACCGGCTGAATGCGGCAGGAATTGCTGTTGCAGGAGCGAGAGGGACTGTTGAGGATACTACTCAGCGAGTAGAGGTCAATGCTGCTGCTGCATTTGCTAATCTATCACCCCAGAGTGTAGACTTCGGAGCATTGGTCGTTCAGATGCAGTCGCAAATGGCGACCATGTATCAGTCCCAGCAGGAGGACAAAAGAATCAAAATGTCCCTACTACGGGACAGAGACCAACTGGGGTCTCACACCACTAGTGGTGGTGGCCGAGGGCCTAGTAAGCCCAAGCCGAAACCTCCCCAGGACTATGATCCTGAGGGAAACAGAAAATATTACCTGATCAAGTTTCTCGCGGATGTTGAGCAGTGGCTGGAGAACTACCCAGAACTGCAAGATTACGAGAAGGTCAGGCACACCGGTGCGCTACTGAAAGGCAGTGCCGCAGACTGGTGGCTTTACTGGAAAGAAGAGCGTAAAGCTCGGCAACTTGGTGACCCTACGTGGGTAGAGTTTGTCGAGAAGTTGCATGAGAAGTTTGATGTCATCAACCAGCAGGAGAAAGCTATCTATGCGATGATCTCCCTGACACTGAAGCAGACCACTTCAGTTGTTGAGTTTGCTCAAAAGTTCCAAGAGAACATGATGGAGCAGCCCGATTTGCCAGAACGATATAGGATAGCATCCTTCAGGTATGGCTTGAAATCCGAGGTCTCTGGTCATTTTGCTGAGAAAAAGTATGAGAAACTGGCTGACTTGATCCAGGATGCGGTTGCCTGGGATCAGCAACAGTTCAATCACAAGCGCCAGAGTAACGCTTTGGTGTCTAAGGTTATCAAAAAGCCCCACGTTTCCTACAATGAAATTGAAGGAGACCAGGCTGAGGATAATCAGGGTGATGAATATGAGTATGAGTACAATGCCATACAGTCTAGAGGTAGAGGTGGTTCCTCTGGAGGTGGCTATGGAAGGGGTGGTAATAGGACTAAGCCGAGACCAGCCTCAGCAAAATCTACTTGCTACCATTGTCAGCAGAAAGGCCACTAAAGAGAACAGTGTCCAGTCAAGCACCTGCCTAAGGTCGAGAGAAAAAACCAGCCTTTAAAAGACAGCAACAGTCAGTAATCCAGTCTCCTGACTGTGAGGATGCTAGAGATAGTGAGTCGTCACTAGCTGCCCTCGTAGCAGGTATTATGGGTCCTGCTGAACTGGATTCACTATGCATGCCTGACAACCAGATAAAGGAGACCATCAGCAATATAGACGTCCAGAGAGTGCACACTCCGGATGCTCTTGTTCCACCTGATGTCCAACATTTCTTTGCTAAGTCAGGAGAACAATGCGAAAGTGAAGAAAAGACAGTCCCCCCTATCCTACTGCATTGCATGATTGCAGGTAGGAAGGTGAGGGCATTTGTTGACGGAGGGGCATCACATACTTTTATCCAGAAGGACTATAAAAGCGGCTAAGGCTGCTTACTGTCACCCAAGGGAATAGAAAGATATTCCTTGGAGATGCCTAAAGTATCCCGGGAGGAGTTATAACCAAGCCTATTGAGGTCCAGTTAGGTTCTGGCATTGCAGTTCTAATCGAAACGCTTACATTTGAGGTACTCAACACTGGCTTCTATGATCTCGTGCTAGGCAGGTCCTGGCTTAATAGACATCAAGCTGAAGTGTGTTGGAGCAGAGGTACAGTTAAAGTGAGAGGAGCCAGTGATGGGCAGACTGACTTGGCACCCACCAGTGCTCTTCCTCTTGTCCTGTGTGGATGGCAAATGAAGGAAAAGAAGAGGCTTCCAGAAGGATGCAAGTTGCTGAATGCAATGGAGTTCGTCAAAAGCTGGAACCAGATGGAAGACAGAATGTTCTGTCTGCTGCTAAGAGAGGTACCTCCTCAACCTGAAGAAGTGGTGGAGAAAAAGGTAAGCCCTCCGGAGCACCCTACTGCTGCAAACATTGTTGCTCAGTACACGGATGTGTTCAGTATGCCTCCGGGACTACCCCCTAAGCGGGAAGTAGATCATAGGATTGATTTATTACCTGGGAGTCAGTCACCTTGGCAACGCACGTATGGCTTGTCTTATGTGGAGAGCGAGGAGTTGAAAACACAGATTGCAGAGCTTGAGAAAAATGGTTATATTTCTCCCAGTAAAGCACCGTACGGCGCACCCATCCTATTTGTTAAGAAAAAAGATGGCAGTATGCGGATGTGTGTGGATTACAGAGCCCTGAACAGAATTACAGTAAAGAAGAAGTATGCTTTACCCAGGATCGAGGACTTGCTTGATACCCTGTCTGGTGCTAAGGTGTTCAGTAAGATAGATCTCAAGAGTGGTTATCATCAAATCAGAATTGCTGAGGGGGATGAACACAAGACTGCCTTCCGCACACGTTATGGACACTATGAGTTCAACGTGATGCCATTTGGACTGACTAATGCTTCTGCCACCTTCATGGGTGCTATGAATGACATTTTCAGACCTTTATTGGATAAGTTTGTGCAAGTTTTCCTGGATGATATTTTAATTTTCGCTAAAGATGAAGCTCAGCACACTGAACACTTAAAAACAGTCTTGGACACCCTCCGGAAAAATCACTTATATGCTAAAATGAGCAAGTGTGATTTCTTTAAGGAAAGTATTGAATTCTTAGGCCACGTTGTCAGTAAAGAGGGCATCAGTGTGGATCCTAAGAAAGTCCAGACCATAAGGGACTGGCCAGTACCACAATCTGTCTCTGAAGTTAGATCCTTCCTCGGGTTGGCTAATTACTATAGGAGATTTATTGAGAATTATTCCCCAAAGGCCAGTCAACTGACTGACCTTACTAAGAAAGACATCGGGTATGTGTGGGGGGAAGAGCAGCAGGCTGCCTTCCAGACCCTTAAAGATGCCCTTTGTTCTGCCCCAGTGCTAGCCGTGTCTGACCCCAGCAAACCGGTGCAGGTGGTTACTGATGCCTCTGATTTTGCCATGGGTGCTATTTTGTTGCAGCCTGCTGACAAAACCACAAAGGATGGTAAGGTACGGCAGGAGTGGCATCCTGTGTTGTATGAGTCTATGAAATTTAATCCAGCGGAGATTAATTACTCAGTGCATGATAAAGAGCTGCTAGCTATCATTCATGTACTCAAACAGTGGAGAGCATACTTACATGGTAAAGCTTTTAAGGTGATTACAGATCATCTAGCTCTGACCCACTTTCAGAAGAAGTCCAAGCTGTCGAGGAGGGAGAACCGCTGGAGCCAGATGCTGGAGCAGTTCCAAGTCCAGATCGACTACAAACCAGGGAAGTTGAATCCTGCTGATGCACTCTCTAGAAGACCTGACTTGCAAGAAAGGAACTTTAGTCAGCATGCTGTAGATAAAGTCCTGTGTGCACTCACTTCACTAAAGGTGAAAAAGTCCTTCCTTGAACAACTTAGGAAAGCCTACCTTTCTGACCCAACATTTGAGCCCAGCCCCACTAGTGGTGTGTGTCGTGCTACTGCACTCGGGTATAAGCTTAAGGGAGGGGTCTGGGTGACTGAAACCACTTCAGGCAGGCTGAAGCTGGTCATTCCTAATAACTTGGAAATACGGTCATTTTTATCCCCACAACTGTCAAAGTGACTGCACTCGAAACAGCGAGACAGTTCTACAACCATGTAGTATGCCAACATGGGCTCCCCTCTAATATCATCTCAGACAGAGACTCAAAATTCACCTCCAAGTTCTGGAGAGCTTTAATGGGGTTAATGGGAGACAAACAGATGCTCAGCACAGCAAACCACCCTCAGACTGATGGGCAGACAAAAAGAACTAAACGAGTTCTCCAGGAGGTGCTCAGAGCATATATTAACCAAAAACAAGATAACTGGGATGACCTGTTGCCTCAAATTCAGTTTGCGATCAACAGTGCGGTGCACACGTCAACGGGCAAGACTCCCTTTGAACTCAGCCTGATTAGAGTTCCTAAGTCTCCTTTAGATGTATTGGGGGAGTCTTTAACTTGCCGTGAAGGGATTGACAACCCGGTCTCCCTCCAGTTAACTCAGGAGTTTGCTGAGACCCTGTCAAAAGTCCACCGAAACCTGCACAAGGTCCAAGAAAACCAACAAAATTACGCTAATCAACACCGTCGGGAACTGACATTTTCCAAGGGGGATTTAGTCAAACTGCATTCTCAGCACCTGTACCTCCTTGGTGTGGTCAAGAAAAAGCTTGGCCCTGTCTGGGTCGGTCCATATTCGGTGGTGCGTCGTATCGGTTAGAATACTTACAAACTGAACATGGCAGCTGAATACAAGGGGCACCCGGTCTTTAATGTCTCCTTCCTGGAACCATACATCAAAAGGGATACACTGTTCACAAGTCGAATACCTGTCCACCCGGGACCGGTCCCCGCTGTCCGAGACGGCGACCCTGAGGAATATGAGGTCGATGAGCTTTTAGATGCTCGCTCGGTCCGTCAATCGTCTAAATATGTCATGAAATACCTCATTCGATGGAAGGGTTACGATGCCTCTGGGGACACTTGGGAATTTAAGGACCACTTGACCAATGCCAAAGGGGCGTTGAAACGGTTCCACCTTCAGGCTGCTGGAGTCCCTCCATAACTGTCACTTCAGTTGACACGGGAAGGTGACAGGCGATCCTGTCTCCATTTAAGTTGGAGGGGAAAATATGACAGTAAGTTGGAGGGGAAAATATATGACAGTTAGCGAGCGAGAGCGATAAAAGGACGGTAATGTGAATCCTAAGTGTCAGCATAGTGACAGAGGGGACAGCCTGGCCCACATAAAGCACCTTGAGCTGAAGGAAAAAGGGCCTCGCACAACACTACATCACTTAACTCATCCTAAAACACAATCATACGTTTATGTTTAGCGCATTGCAACTACGTCAACTTTTAGCAATCATCCTGTAAGGTAAACGGCAGCGAATCCACTATACTAATACTAACATACTTTCTGCAATCCCTATGACAAAGGTCCATATCCTACTAACTTGTGCCCTGGTTACATGCACAATATGGCGCTCACCACACAAAAGGAGGACAGAAAGCGCAAGGCAGAAGAAGCCAGGAGGACAATGGAGCAATACCAGAAGGAGCTGGCGGCGACGTCCCTCACCAGGAGAGAACAAGAAAGCGTCCACAGACAACAAGAGGCGGCAGAAGAGACACAGAGGAAGAAGGATCAGGAAGCGAAAAACCTCAGGAAAGCTGAGGAGGAGAGACAGAAGAAACAACAAGAAGAAGCGGCAGCAGCAGAGGAGGAGAAAAGGAAAAAGATTGAAGCGGATAGACAGAAGAGCCTGGCCACTTACAGGTATACTGTGGTGGGTGGCCAAAACTTCGATAACCTGAAGGAAGCATTGCTGGCAGCCCAGGAGATCAACAGGCTGGAACAGACAACACTGCTACAGCGGGAAGGAGCTGCAGCACTGGATAGGTACATCGAGGCACACACTGGTGTGGTCCTCTACGAAGATTATGCCAAGATGGTGGGCTATACGGCAGAGCAGGCCCGGTATCTCGCAAATGATTTAGAGGACAAGCCGGTCCCCATACCGAGAATAGTGGGAGATCAGAGACTCATCCGGATGGTGAGCATGCGGCCCGATAGCTTTAAGGATACGGTATTCTACCTCACACTACTGCCAGCTTACAATGAAGTTGAGAGAAGGAGCTGGGAGTACTTGGCCAGGGAAGCAGGACAGCAGATGTTCTCTCCCCACTGGTTCCCGTGTAAACTGAGGAAGGCTGAGCACGGACCCCAGTACTACCAGCAGCCAACAGACTGGAGGTGGATGACCGTCACAAATAAGAAGCAGGAGTGTGACCGAGCCCAACCGGATGACTTCCACTATGGCCTAGACGGCTATCTCATCCTACCACCTCACATTGCCCCTTGGGACCCCAGGCTGAATGGATGCCTGAGCAATATGAATGCAGAGACCAAGGAACATAGGAGGAGGGGAAGAGAGTACTTCTCTAAGGGAAAGCATGCCTTTGTCAAATGGGCAAAGAATGCAGGCCGGATAGATATCAGTAGGCTGAAGGCCAAGCAACCTCCAGCGCGCCCTAAGAAAGGGAGGTCGGTAGACTACTCCATGTCTACTAGGGAGCAGGACGACTTAGTGGACGAGACCCCTACTCTCTCCGAGGAGGAGGATGAGGAGGATGAGGAAGAAGAACAAGGCAGAGGAGAAGCATCAGCAGCAGGTACTCAGGATACCCAGGGACAGGCAGTGGCACTTCCTAAAGAACCACGATCAGGTGTGTGGAATGTGATCCCCGTTATGGCGACAACTGGACCCCGCGCTCGCTCCCCCAGCCCACCTGCCCAAGCAGGGGAAGAAGCTGATCTGACTGTACTGGGCAGCAGACACAGACAGAAATCCCCAGAGGACAGGGGTGCCAGAAGAGGGACACGCGGGTGGGCCAGAGGTATGCCAGCCTCCCCCTCCGCTCAGGGGCATGTACCTCTAGCCAATGTATTTCAGCATCCTACTGGAATGCCTGTCTATGTGGGCATCAACACCCAAGTGGTTGAAGAGCAGGCTACCATCCTTCGTTCTCCTCGAGGTCCAACTTTATAGCAAACAGGGTTCTTTAGAAGGCTAGCTGACAAACCTAGAGGGCTGTCCAGATCTAGGTCCAGATCTGCGTCTCCTGATCCTGAAGCCCCAGGAACAACCCCGTAAGGTGACAGGCTGAAAAGACAGTCAGTAGGGGAGGCTGGTCAGGGTCAGTTCCTTTATTTAAGGCTTTTGCAGTATAATGTTGTCGAGGCAACAACAAGTTAAGTTGGAGGGATTGTAATGAATGAGTATATAAGTGGATATAATATTCATTTAAATATAATATTTGATTAAGCTCAGCCTGCTAAACTTTAGTTAATAGTCAGTCTGCTGGACTTTACATAATTATCAGTTTAATGACTCAGCCGGAAGCAGCAGGCTGAAGTCCATATAAGTCAGCTTGCTGACCCATTCTTTGACAGCCAGCTGACTTCCGTACTCGGTAGCAGCAAATTGCCTTGACATACATCTAAGTACGATATGCTAGATGAATGGCCAGAGCATCCCTATGATGGATGGCTATTCGGGATGATGGGAGATGGCGGTGGATTTGGTTAACCGAGGTCCTACCAACGTGGTTAACTCCCGGGTAGGCAGTGCCATCGCACTGACCGTTGAACAGTAAACTCATTCCATGTACATATGCTAGGCATTGCTCTCGAGTTCGGCATTCGGAAACGAGGCCAACTCTC
>WELA01008007.1:0-23327 GCA_009602735.1 Mesotaenium endlicherianum | reverse complement strand
GATCTACTGGAGGAGGCCTTCAAGTATGCCCAGAGAAGTCGCAGTGAGTCGCAGAAGGAAATCCTCCAGAGGGAAGGGGAGACATCCGAAAACTTTGACAAGTATATAGAGGTCGGCACAGGGCTCTTCCTCTACCACGACTACGCCAGGATGGTAGGATATACGGTCAGAGAGGCCAAGGCAATGGCCCAGGTGAACGAAGCAGGGGCTGTCTCGATTCCTGGTATCTGGGGGGAAGATGGGGTCATCAGGATGATCCCCATGGACGCGGACAGCTTCAAGGACTCAACACCCCACAACAGGTTCAAGGCCATGTACAATGAGGTGGAGAGGAGGAGCTGGGAATTCTTGGCCAGAGAAACCAGTCAGCTGGACTTTGCAGGGCACTGGTACCCTTGTACTCTTAAAAAGACAGACGCTGCCTTCTTCCAAAAGCCCACTAATTGGCGGTGGATGACCATCAACATGAGGGACCAGCAGAATGACAGGGCGACGGATGAGGATTTCCTGACAGACCTAAAGGGGAACATAGTATTGCCCTCTCACATTGCGGCTTGGGACCCAAGATTGGATGGAGTCAGAGACTGCATGAGCCAAGACATGTNTCAGAGACTGCATGAGCCAAGAGATGCAGGGGGACAGAAGCAGGGCCCGAGAGTCATTCTCCAAAGGGAAGCACGCTTATGCCAAATGGGCAAGTAAGCAGGGGGAAAAGGACCTCTATGCGGTTCGGACTCAGCAGCCCCCACCAGCACCCAAAAGGGGAAGGTCAGTAGGATATTCTTTTTCTCAGGAAGAGCTGGAGCAGCTGACAGAAGAGACCCCAGAAGCCTCAGAGGAACCCGGGGACGGAGAGGAGGAGGAGTCAGAGGAAGACGAGGAGGAAGGCGAGGAGGAGGACACTAGCCCCACCGTGATCCTGACACCTGCCACATCCCCTGTAAGGGAGAAGACTGGGTGGCCCTGCAGCAACTCGCTGAAGAGGAGGATATCACTTGGCTGGGAACTGCCAGAGGATAGAGCCCATCTGCAGGCACGGAGACCCAGTCAGACAGGGCAGACAGGAGGGCTGCTTGGGAGATAGCCAGAGGCCTGCCAGCATCTCCCTCGCAGAGAGGGCATGTACCCTTGGCTCATTTCATGCAACATGCTTCTGGGATGCCGGTATACGTACCTGTCAGTTTGAGGGCTGCCCAGGAGAAGGCTGCCTTCCTTCAGTTTCAGACTGTGCAGGAGGAAACAGCCCAGTTACTGCGTTCTCCGCCGGGTCCTTACACCGAACCTCCCTCTCTGACAGGCTTCAGAAGACCCCAAGATAGGAGGAGGTCTCGCTCCCCTGAGTATAGGGCCTCAGGGACATCTCCCTCCTAAGGGCAGTAGGCTGGGGACGAGAGGGACAGCACGCTGTTATTAGTGTGAGTGTTGTTGAGGCGACAACATGATAAGTTGGAAAGATTGTAATAAATCAGTATATTGGTTGATATAATATTCATTTAAATAATATAGTTAAATAAGTCCAGCCTGCTAAACTCTAGTTAATGATCAGTCTGCTGGACTTTATATTTAATATCAGTTTAATGACTCGGCCGGAAGTAGCAGGCTGAGGTCACCTTAAGTTAGCTTGCTGACACATTCTTTGACAGCGAGCTGACTTCCGTACTCGGTAGCAGCGAACTGCCTCGATATGCATCTAAGTGTGGTATGCTAGATGAATGGCCAGATGAGATCCCTATGATGGATGGCGATTCGGGATGATGGGAGATGGCGGTGGATTTGGTTAACCGAGGTCCTACCAACGTGGTTAACTCCCGGGTAGGCGGTGCCATCGCACTGACCGTTGAACAGTAAACGGTGTGTTGTCCTTTGCCGTTAAACCAGTTAACGGAAAATACCATAAAGATTACTTGCTGATATGAAGATCTTTATTAATTGTTAATCGCCTATTTGGTAAGTCAATTCTTTTCAAAAATCTTCCTCCCCTGCCCTGTCATTCTGCCGGTCCCTCATGTTGATGGTCATCCACCACCAATTGGTGGGCTTCTGGAAAAGGCAGGGTCTGTCCTTTTTAGAGTACACGGTTACCAATGCCCTGCAAAGTCCAGCTGACTGGTTTCCTTGGCCAAGAACTCCCAGCTCCTCCTCTCCACCTCATTATACATGGCCTTGAACCTATTATGGGATGTAAAGTCCTTAAAGCTGTCCGCGTCCATGAAGATCATCTTGATGACCCTATCTTCTCCCCAGATACCTGGAATTGATACAGCTCCTGCCACATTCACTTGGGCCATTGCCTTGGCCTCTCTGATTGTATACCCTACCATCCGGGCATAATTGTGGTAGAGGTGGAGCCCTGTACTGATCTCTATATACTTGTCAAAGTTTTTGGATGTCTTCCCTTCCCTCTGCAGGATTTCCTTCTGCGACTCACTGCAACTCCTTCGGGCATACTTGAAGGCCTCCTCCAGTAAATTAAAGCCCTTGCCCAGCACTGTGTGGCGGTAGCTGCTGATTCCCCTCTGTTCTTCTTCTTCAGCCTGCTGCTTCCGCCTCTCTTCAGCTTGCCTCTCCTCCTCTGCCTTCTTGGCCTCCTCTGCAGCTTTTCTGTCCACTTCTTCCTGCCTCTGTCTAGCCTATTCCTCCTCCTCCTTCTTCTTCTGTGCCTCCCGCTGTTGTTGGAGTCGTTGTGATTCCCGAGCGGAGATGGAGGATGATTCGATGTCGTCACGCAATTGCAAGTATTCTGCATGTGCCTCTTCCGCTCTCCTCTTCCTCTTAAGTTCCGACTTTTGAGTCATCCTGCTCAATCATAAACACAATGCAGTCAATGAAGTCATGATACTTTGCCGCTACTGAGTGCCCGTGGTGAAGAAGAACGTGATAAGGAGAGTCCCTAGTGTGTAGCACCTTGTGTGAGTGAGTATAAGCAAGAATTGAGTTAGAGAGAAAAAGTGAGTATGAGCGCTGGTTGAGTGTGTAAAATGGTTATAATATTCGCTTGGCTGATCCCAAGACGGAACACACTCCCTCCAACTTAATTTAAAGGTGGGCTGCCTGTCACAACTGTCACTATTCGTCACTAACTGTCACACTCCCCTCCGACTTATATGGAGACAAGACCTCTTGTCACCTGTCCATGTCCACTGAAATAACAGTTAGGGGGGGGTGCCAGCCGCCCGAAGGTGGAATTGTTTCAACGCCCCTTTGGCATTGGTCAGCTGGTCTTTAAATCCCCAAGTGTCTCCAGAGGCATAGTAACCCTTCCATCTGACCAGGTACCTCCTGACATATTTAGATGATCGACGTACAGAGCGAGCGTCTAAAATTTCCTGAACCTCATATTCCTCAAGGTCACCATCCCGGACAGCGGGGACCGGTCTCGGTTGGACAAATAACCGACCTGTGAACAGTGTGTCATCTTTAATGTATGGTTCGAGGAAGGAGACATTAAAGACTGGGTGACCCTTATATTCTGCTGACATGTTCAGTTTGTAAGCATTCTTACCGACACGGCGCACCACCAAATATGGACTGACCCAGACCAAACCAAGCTTTTTCTTGACCACACCAAGCAGGTACAGGTGTTGAGAATGCAGTTTGACCAATTCGCCCTTAGAAACTGTCAGTTCTCGACGGTGCTGATTAGCGTATTTTTGTTGGTTTTCCTGGGTTTTGTGCAGGTTCTGTTGGACTTCTGACAGGGTGTCAGCAAACTCCTGGGTTAACTGGAGGGAGACTGGATTGTCAATCCCTTCAGGGTGAGTTAAAGACTCCCCTAGTACTAAGGGACTCTACCCAGGCTCAGTTCAAAAGGAGTCTTGTTCGTTGACGCGTGCACCGCACTGTTGACCGCAAATTGGATTTGAGGTAACAGGTTATCCCAATTATCTTGTTTTTTGTTAATATTGGCTCTCAGTACCTCTTGCACACCTCGGTTAGTTCTTTCAGTGTGCCCATCTGCCCGAGGGTGGTTTGCTGTGCTGAGCACCTGTTTGACTCCCATTAACCCCATTAAAGCTCTCCATAACTTAGAGGTAAATTTTGAGTCTCTGTCTGAGATTATAATAGAGGGTAGCCCATGTTGGCATACTACATGGTTGTAGAACTGTCTCGTTGTTTTGAGTGCAGTCACTTTGACAGCTGTGGGGATAAAAATGACCATTTTTGTCAGTTTATCCACTACTGCCAATATCGAATCATGCCCGTTGGCCGTTTGTGGCAGTGTTACCACCCAATTCATGGATATTGTTTCCCAGCGGCCAGTTGGGATGGGCAGCGATTGTAAGAGACCTCCTGGTAATGTGTGCCTAGACTTATTTCTTTGACACTGATCACAGGACTTAACATATTTCAAGACCTCTCGAGGTAATTCCTCTCAATGATAATGTTTTGCCAATTTGCCAACAGTTTTGGCCTGCCCTAAATGCCCACCCGATAAACTGTCATGTGCTTGACTCAGTGAAAGGGACCTTATTTCTAAGTTATTAGGAATGACCAGCTTCAGCCTGCCTAAAGTGGTTTCAGTCACCCAGACCCCTCCCTTAAACTTATACCCGAGTGCAGTAGCACGACACACACCAGTAGTGGGGCTGGGCTCAAATGTTGGGTCAGAAAGGTAGGCTTTCCTAAGTTGTTCAAGAAAGGACTTTTTCACCTATACTGAAGTGAGTGCACACAGGACTTTATCTACAGCATGCTAACTTAAGTTCCTTTCTTGCAAGTCAGGTCTTCTAGAGTGTGCATCAGCAGGATTTAACTTCCCTGGTTTGTAGTCAATCTAGACTTGAAACTGCTCCAGCATCTGGCTCCAACGGTTCTCCCTCCTTGACAGCTTGGACTTCTTCTAAAAGTGAGTCAGAGCTAGGTGATTTGTAATCACCTTAAAAGCTTTACCATGTAAGTATGCTCTCCACTGTTTGAGCACATGAATGATAGCTAGCAGCTCTTTATCATGCACAGAGTAATTAATCTCAGCTGGATTGAATTTCATAGACTCATAAAACACAGGATGCCACTCCTGCTTTACCTTACCATCCTTTGTGGTTTTGTCAGCAGGCTGCAACAAAATAGCACCCATGGCAAAGTCAGAAGCATCAGTAACCATCTGCACAGGTTTGCTGGGGCCATACACGGCTAGCACTGGGGCAGAACAAAGGGCATCTTTAAGGGTCTGGAAGGCAACCTGCTGCTCTTCCCCCCACACATACCCTATGTCTTACTTAGTAAGGTCAGTCAGTTTACTGGCCTTTGTAAAATAGTTCTCAATAAATCTCCTATAGTAGTTAGCCAACCCAAGAAAGGATACAACTTTGGAGACGAATTGTGGTACATGCCAGTCCTTTATGGTCTGGACTTTCTTAGGATCCATACTGATGCCTTCTTTGCTGACAACGTGGCCTAGAAATTCAATACTATCCTTGAAGAAATCACACTTGCTCATTTTAGCATACAATTGGTTTCTTCTCAGAGTCTCCATGACTGTCTTCAAGTGTTCAACATGCAGAGCTTCATCTTTAGAGAAAATTAAAATATCATCCAGGAAGACTTGCACAAACTTATCTAGGTAAGGTCCGAAAAAGTCATTCATAGCACCCATGAAGGTTGCAAGAGCATTAGTCAGTCCAAATGGCATCACGTTGAACTCATAGTGTCCATAACGTATGCGAAAGGCAGTCTTGTGTTCATCCCCCTCAGCAACCCTGATTTGACGATAACCACTCTTGAGATCTATCTTACTGAACACTTTAGCACCAGACAGGGTATCAAACAAGTCCTCGATCCTGGGTAAAGCATACTTGTTCTTTATTGTAATTTTGTTCAGAGCTCTGTAATCAACGCACATTCGCATACTCCCATCCTTTTTTTTAACAAAGAGGATGGGTGCACCATAAGGTGATTTACTGGGGGAGATGTGACCATTCTCCTCAAGCTCTGCAATCTGTATTTTCAACTCTTTGCTCTCCACATAAGACAAGCCATAAGTGCGTTGCCAGGGTGGCTGACTCCCAAGTAATAAGTCAATCCTGTGATCCACTTCCCTCTTAGGAGGTAGTCTTGGAGGCATATTAAAAGCATCAGTATACTGAGCAACAATGTTTGCAGCAATAGGGTGCTCCGGAGGGCTTACCTTTTTCTCAACCACTGCTTCAGGTTGAGGGGGTACCTCTCTTAGCAGCAGACAGAACATTCTGTCTTCCTTCTGGTTCCAGCTTTCGATAAACTCTATTGCATTCAGCAATTTGCATCCTCCTGGAAGCCTCTTTTTTTCCTTCCGTACAGGACAAGGGGAAGAGCACTGGTGGGTGCCAAGTTAGTCTGTCCATCACTGGCTCCTCTCACTTTAACTGTACCTCTACTCCAACACACTTCAGCTTGATGTCTATTAAGTCAGGACTTGCCTAGCACGAGTTCATAAAAGCCAGTGTTGAGTACCTCAAATGTAAGCGTTTCAGTTAGAACTGCAATGCCAGAACCTAATTGGACCTCAATTAGGCTTGGTTATAATTCCTCCCGGGATACTTGAGGCATCTCCAAGGAATAATTTTATATTCCCTTGGGTGACAGTAGGTAGCCTTAGCCGCTTAACTAAGTCCTTATGGATGAAAGTATGTGACGCCCCTCCGTCAACAAATGCCCTCACCTTCCTACCTGCAATCATACAATGCAGTAGGATAGGGGGGACTGTCTTTTCCTGACTTTCGCATTATTCTCCTGACTTAGCAAAGAAATGTTGGACATTAAGTGGAACAAGAGCATCCAGAGTGTGCACTCTCTGGATGTCTATATTGCTGATGGTCTCCTTTATCTGGTTGTGAGGCATGCATAGTAGATCCAGTTCAGCAGGACCCATAATACCTGCTACGAGGGCAGCTAGTGACGACTCACTATCTCTAGCATCCTCACAGTCAGGAGACTGGATTACTGACTGTTGCTGTCTTTTAAAGGCTGGTCTTTTCTCTCGATCTTTGGGAGGTGCTTGACTGGACACTGCTCTCCGAAGTGACCCGTCTGCTGGCAATGGAAGTAAACAGATTTTGCTGAGGCTGGTCTCGGCTTAGTCTCACCACCACCTCTTCCATAGTTGCCTCGAGAGAAACCACCTCTTCCTCTAGACCGCATAGCATCATACTCATATTCATATTCATCACCCTGATCATCCTCAGCTTGGTCTCCTTCAATTGCATTGTAGGAACCGTGGGGTTTTTTGACAATCCTAGACACCAAACCATTACTCTGGCGCTTGTGATTGAACTGCTGCTGATCCCAGGCATTAGCATCTTGGATCAAGTCAGCCAGTTTCTCATATTTCTTTTCAGCAAAATGACCAGAGACTTCGGATTTTAATCTTTACCTAAAGTATGCTATCATATACCGCTCTGGCAAGTCTGGCTGCTTCATCATGTTCTCTTGGAACTTTTGAGCAAACTCAGCAACTGAAGTGGTCTGCTTCAATGTCAAGGAGATCATTGCATAAATAGCTTTCTCCTGCTGATTGATTACATCAAACTTCTTATGCAGTTTCTCAACAAACTCTACCCAAGTAGGGTCACCGAGTTGTTGAGCCTTACGCTCTCCTTTACAATACAGCCACCAGTCTGCTGCACTGCCTTTCTGTAACGATCCGAGCTATTTTAGGCGTATTTGGGACGTTTTCCCAATTACCTAAAGTACGTTATACTATTTATCATATTATTTGATAAATGATTGCATCATATTCAATTATTCGCCACACGTGTGTGCCGATTAATTCCTGGTCCATTGGCGAAACGACCGAGATACTATTGCAAAAAGCGTCGTAACGTAACTCGACTACTTCGCAAAAGTACGACGTAATTATTCATAAAGTTACTTTGATTAATTATGAGATGATAACTTATTAAATCATTGATTGATTAAGTTGATTTGATTGTCATTATTTCGACAATGCACAATCACAGATTTCGAATTTTCGACCAGCGGATAGTACGAACAAACCGTCGTATCAAGATACGAACAAACCGTTGTAAAGACAAACGAAACGAAATATGCAAAGTCGCTTTGCATCGACGTGGATTCGAAGCCGCGACTTGTCGTTTGAAACGTTCACACCTAAACCAATTGGCCAAGTAGTTATTCGTAAGTCCTGGTCCATGACGTAATCATTTGAACGCGACTCCGCGAACAGTCGCGACTTTTCGAAAAGTCGCGAGAACGCGAAAACGCCCGTTTGGCGCGAACCGGTTTTTTGAAAACCATTGAAAAGTCTCCAAACCGCCGAACGGCGCGTTTCGAACATTCGGCCAAATGGGACACGTCCCTTCGACCGTTTTCGTTGAACATGAACCAGTGCCCTAGGTGGTGACTCGAAGCACTCCAGTGCCTCATGTTGTGCAGGTAAAAATACCTGTAGAGTCATTGTGAGTGCAACTCTCACAAGCACACATTCTACGTTAGTTTACATTTTCGCTCTTTTGAGTATTCGTCGATTTGCACAATTATACAGATTTTCCTTCCACTTGAATTAAATATTCCTTGAATACCAAGGAAAGATCCTCTCGAAAAGCAGAAACGTAACATTGGTATCGGAGCCGATCTCGGTTTCTCCAAGGAATTTTTTTTATTTTATATTTTTTTTAGTGGCCAGAAAATCTGTTGGATTTTCTGCCGGATTCTGTCGTCGAATCTAACCACTTTCTTGATTCTGTGTAGATTCGCCCTCGATTCATTTCCGGTTTGCGATGACTCGCGGCCGTCGGATCGAAATCATCTACATCCACGACGATTCACCCCGCCGGCCTCGCGTCTCGCCGCGTGTTGCCTCGGCGCCGACTCGGCCGTCGCCGACTTATTCGCCGATGGCTCCGCCCCGCTCGCAGCGCTCATCACCCGTCGATCTTCGATCGTACAAGATATCGTCGTCGGAACGCTCGTCACCCACACCTCCCACCCACGCCGAAGTTCGGAACACCACACCCGAACCTACCCGCTCTCGTTCTCCACGCGGCCGAACACCGTCGCCTCGTGCGCCCCGTGAACAGCCGGATGTCATTGATTCCTTGCCGTTTTATGAACATGAGCACTACTACCACATGTGGAATGATTATGGGCATTGGATGGAATTGCGCGACCAACCCACCCTAGAGGACTATCAAAATGTGTATAGCCCTCGGTTCCGCAACCGCTCGGATTTTGTTCGTCCGCCCATGCCCGTTCGGGGATACACCACATATCGTGGGTATGTTGATTACATGTGGTCTAACCACCGTGTTAGTCTTTCCGAGCATCTCTTTGACAGGGATTTGTATCGTGATCGGTCAGGCGACCATTATTGCGGCCATTGCATAAATGCTAGCGTCGATTATATTTGCTGCCCTTATTTGTGATAAATAGCTATTGTTTAGCTATTGACAACACGACTTAGTGAGCAGGAAATTCTAGGTGTTTGTTCGCAAGCACCAAAGGTTCTTGTACACTCTGGCATACCCGATATAAATATAATTCAATACGATTATATTTGTATGCAAGTGTTGAGCTTTGCCGAGTTTTTGGAACTCGAGTGCATCCATGATTGCATGTTCTTGCACTTTCAGCCGCATGATCCTAACCTTGCAAAGTGTTACGCACACTTGGCTCATTTAAGGAGAATGCACATGTGCCTTGCACCAATTTATATTGCTGCATTCGCAAAACGACGCGCGTACGATGAGCCTTTCACTCAATTTCGCGCGGGATTGGCAATGCAACATGGGATTTTGGTAAAGGACCTCCATATTTCCCACATTCCTCTTAAGGCGAGGACATTGCTAGTGATGCATAATGCTTCTTTGGGGCTAAGTATGACGTTTGACGCAAAAGTCTCAGGCAAGTCATGCTTCACCATCATTGATTCAGGCGCGTCAGTGAGCTTCATTAGTGCACGTTTTGCACAAGGGATGAAGTTGATTCCAACACTCAAGAACGAGGACCTTCGACTTGGCGATGGTTCCTTAGCTTGTACTCTTGGAAAGATAAAGTAGCAGCTCAAAGTGCAATCATACATCGGCCACGAACAATTCTATGTTACTAAGTTGCCCGAGGGTATTGATGCAATTTTGGGAACAACTTGGCTTACGCAAACAAGTGCATTGCTTGACTTCAGTCAAAAGACATGCATTGTACGCAAAGGGACAAGGAAGATTACTCTTCAATCCCTAAAGTCCAATATGGAATTAGAAAGTCCCTCCAAGACTCTTCTATTGTCCATAAAGCAAGCTAGACGTTTGGCAAAGAAAGGTCAAAATGTTTTCTTTGGATTACTACGACCTGATTCCCCAGTCACTAAGCTCTCCAAGGAGAAGCCTACACTCGATTTGACTGGTCATGAAGTCACACTTACAGTTGAACTTTCTGCTCTTTTGCAAAAGTACAAGTCAGTGTTTCCAAGTGAATACCGCCTGGCCTCCCGCTTGATAGGGGTATTGGACATACGATTCCTCTCGTTCCTGATGCTCTACCAACTTGGCGACCAATTTATCGCCTCAGCCCGTTGGAGATGAACGAAATGAAAGCCCAAATTAGCGATTTGCTTGAGAAAGGATGGATTGAGCCGAGCTCTTCTCCATTTGAGGCCCCCATACTCTTTGTCCAAAAGAAAGATGGGACGCTCAGGATGTGCATTGATTATCGTGCGCTGAACAACATAACGGTCAAGAACCGCTATTCGTTGCCTCGCATTGATGACTTGTTTAATTCGCTGCAGGGGGCATACGTGTTCTCCTCGCTCGATTTAGCCCAAGGCTATCATCAGATACGAATCACACCAGCGGATGTTCCAAAAACAGCGTTTCGTACGCCTATTGGACACTTCCAATACAAAGTCCTAAGTTTTGGACTGACAAATGCACCAGCGACATTCCAAAGCACGATGAACGATTTGTTTAGACCTTACTTGGGAAAATTCGTCCAGGTTTACCTCGACAATATCCTCGTCTATTCAAAGAACAGGGACGAGCATTACAAGCACCTCAAGTTGGTGTTGCAAATCCTTCGTGAGCAAGAGCTGTATGCTAAGCTCAAGAAATGGTCCTTCCTAAAGGATGAACTTTTGTACCTCGGACATATAGTGGGTTCGAAAGGGGTGCGCCCTGACCCAGCCAAGATTGCGTGTGTCGCAGATTGGCCTGTCCCGACAGATGTGCATACTGTTCGTTCATTCCTTGGGTTTGCAAACTACTTTCGTAAGTTAATGCAAGGTTACTCAGTGATGGCCGCGCCACTCACTGCTCTGACAAGGAAAGATAGACTTTTCATTTGGAATGAGACTACGCAGATTGCGTTCGAGCGCATTAAGTATGCACTCACTAATGCGCCACTTCTCTCATTAGCCGATCCCGACTTGCCTTACGAGGTAGTCGCCGATGCGTCTGGTGTTGGAGTAGGGGCTGTCCTGCTGCAGGCGGGCAAGCCTATAAGTTTTGAGAGTCGAAAGCTGACACCTGCCGAACAAAATTACTCAACGACAGAGCAGGAGCTCTGAGCAGTCATATATGCTTTAAAAACTTGGCGATGTTATTTGGAAGGCTGCAAGGGTTTGACTGTGGCCACGGACCACTGTCCAAATACCTTCTTTCAAATACAGCCAACGCTATCGAGGCGCCAGACGAGATGGTCTGAGTTCTTGCAACAATTCCACTTTAACTGGGCGTATCGCCCTGGTCGCAATAATGTTGCGGACCCATTAAGTCGAATTTCCCTCCACCACTTGATGATGGGGACTGTTGCTAGTTTGCAAGGACGAAATGGTCAGGTTTCAAGGGCGGCCACCCTTGATTCTGCTGTACCCCCCCAGACGAATGGCGTTGCCTGGCCTGGTGACGCGGGCCAACCCGATTTGGATAGCGTGCAAACTTCTGAAGTACTTGACCTGCATCAACTATTTCAAGAGGGCTATCTCAAAGATCCGTTTTTCCTAGATCTCCAGGGTTCTGACTTGAGCGGTGTAGCCGTGACGATGGACAGAATGGACAAAAGGAAAGGACACTCAGACTATACGTTTGAGGACGATTTTTGGTGGCACAATGGGCGCATTGCTGTCCCAGAAGGCCGAGTAAGACATGAGCTCCTACGAGAGGCGCATGACTCTCCTTACTCTGGTCATCATGGAATTACCAAAACCACACATCTTTTGCGCCGAGGGTACATTTGGCCGTCCCTCAAGGTTGATGTTACTGAGTACATCATCAACTGCGCGACATGTCAGAGGAATAAGCCGAGCCATACGTGGCCAGCTAGGAAGTTGCAACCATTAGAACTTGCAGGTGCTCCTTGGGAGAGCATAAGCCTCGACTTTGTCGTTGAATTGCCTACCACCGATAGAGGACACAATGGGGTGTTAACGATTGTGGATCGTTTCACTAAGATGGTACACTCTGTGGCCACTAAACCATCACTTGATGCAGTCGAGACCGCGCGTCTCTTCGTGGATCACGTGTTCAAGTTGCATGGTATGCCGAAAGAGATCATAAGCGATTGTGATAGTCGATTTACGAGCCACTTCTGGCAGGAAGTTTGCTCGCATTTTGGCACGAACCTTAAGATGTCAACAAGCTTCCATCCTCAGACCGATGGTCAGACAGAACGCCTGAACCGGGTTCTGCAACAGTTCCTTAGGCATTATGTGAATCCTCGTCAAGACAACTGAGACACCCTCCTGTCAGTTGCAGAGTTTGCAGTTAATAATGCTTATCAGGAAAGTGTTAAGGAAACTCCATTTTTCCTTAACTACGGAAGACATCCGCACGCTCCCCTCACACGCTCGGTTCCCGGTGAGACGGGGATGTCAACCATGAGAGTACCAAGTGCACGCTTATTTGTCCACTCTCTTCAAGAGGTGTACAAGTGAAATGAATCGACTTACCAAATAGGCGATTAATAATTAGTAAAGATCTTTATATCAGCAAGTAATCTTTATGGATTTACCGTTAACTGATTAAACGGCAAAGGACAACACACTAGCAGTGAACAATACTTGTAAATCAAATGCGAGTAAACTAGCATCAATAATGCAATCAGTAAACTCATACATAAGCAAGGTTAGAAGACAGTGCGTATCAATGGCTTCTCGCCTTGGATTCAGATTTCTCTCAGTAAGCTGTACAAGAGAGTTGGCCTCGTTTCCAAATTCGAACTCGAGAGCAATGCCTAGCATATGTACATGGAATGAGTTTACTGTTCAACGGCCAGTGCGATGGCACCTCCTACCCGGGAGTTAACCACGTTGGTAGGATCTCGGCTAACCAAATCCACCGCCATCTCCCATCATCCCGAATCGCCATCCATCATAGGGATGTCATCTGGCCATTCATCTAGCACACCACACTTAGATGCATATCTAGGCAGTTCGCTGCGACCGACTACGGAAGTCAGCTGGCTGTCAAAGAATTTGTCAGCAAGCTGACCTAAGTTGACTTCAGCCTGCTGCTTCCGGCTGAGTCATTAAACTGATGATTAAATAAAGTCCAGCAGACTCAATATTAACTAAAGTTCAGCAGGCTGAACTTATTTAACTCTATCATTTAAATGAATGATATATCAACCAATATACTGATTCATTACAATCCCTCCAACTTATCATGTTGTCGCCTCGACAACACTAACACTAATAACAGCGTGCTGTCCTTTCCGTCCCCAGCCTACTGCCATTAGGAGGGAGACGTCCCTGAGGCCCTATTCTCAGGGGAGCCAGACCTCCTCCTATCTTGGGGTCTTCTGAAGCCTGTCAGAGAGGGAGGTTCGGTGTGAGGACCCGGCGGAGAACGCAGTAACTGGGCTGTTTCCTCTTGCACAGTCTGAAACTGAAGGAAGGCAGCCTTCTCCTGGGCAGCCCTCAAATTGACAGGTACGTATACCGGCATCCCAGAAGGATGTTGCATGAAATGAGCCAAGGGTACATGCCCTCTCTGCGAGGGAGATGCTGGCAGGCCTCTGGCTATCTCCCAAGCAGCCCTCCTATCTGCCCTGTCTGACTGGGTCTCCGTGCCTGCAGATGGGCTCTGTCCTCTGGCAGTTCCCAGCCAAGTGATATTCTCCTCTTCAGCGAGTTGCTGCAGGGCCACCCCGTCTTCTCCCTTACAGGGGATGTGGCAGGTGTCAGGATCACGGTGGGGCTAGTGTCCTCCTCCTCGCCTTCCT
The DNA here is from genome assembly GCA_009602735.1 of Mesotaenium endlicherianum. Classification (NCBI taxonomy): domain Eukaryota; kingdom Viridiplantae; phylum Streptophyta; class Zygnematophyceae; order Zygnematales; family Mesotaeniaceae; genus Mesotaenium; species Mesotaenium endlicherianum. The sequence goes on along the minus strand of WELA01008007.1, from coordinate 9,182 downwards.
CCTCGTCTTCCTCTGACTCCTCCTCCTCTCCGTCCCCGGGTTCCTCTGAGACTTCTGGGGTCTCTTCTGTCGGCTCCTCCAGCTCTTCCCGAGAAAAAGAATATCCTACTGACCTTCCCCTTTTGGGTGCTGGTGGGGGCTGCTGAGTACGGACCGCATCGAGGTCCTTTTCCCCTTGCTTACTTGCCCATTTGGCATAAGCGTGCTTCCTTTTTGAGAATGACTTTTGGGCCCTGCTTCTGTCCCCCTGCATCTCTTGGCTCATGTAGTCTCTGACTCCATCCAATCTTGGGTCCCAAGCAGCAATGTGAGGGGGCAATACTATGTTCCCCTTTAGGTCTGTCAGGAAATCCTCATCCGTCGCCCTGTCATTCTGCTGGTCCCTCATGTTGATGGTCATCCACCGCCAATCGGTGGGCTTTTGGAAGAAGGCAGGGTCTGTCCTTTTAAGAGTGCAAGGGTACCAGTGCCCTGCAAAGTCCAGCTGACTGGTTTCCCTGGCCAAGAATACCCAGCTCCTTCTCTCCACCTCATTATACATGGCCTTGAACCTGTTATGGGGTGTTGAGTCCTTGAAGCTGTCCGCGTCCATGGGGATCATCCTGATGACCCTATCTTCCCCCCAGATACCAGGAATCGAGACAGCCCCTGATTCGTTCACATGGGCCATTGCCTTGGCCTCTCTGACCGTATATCCTACCATCCTGGCGTAGTCGTGGTAGAGGAGGAGCCCTGTGCCGACCTCTATATACTTGTCAAAATTTTCGGATGTCTCCCCTTCCCTCTGGAGGATTTCCTTCTCCAACTCACTGCGACTTCTCTGGGCATACTTGAAGGCCTCCTCCAGTAGATTAAAGCCCTTGCCCAGCACTGTGTAGCGGTAGCTGCTGATTCTCCTCTGCTCCTCTTCTTCAGCCTGCTGCTTCCGCTTCTCCTCAGCTTGCCTCTGCTCCTCTGCTTTCTTGGCCTCCTCTGCAGCTTTTCTGTCCAGTTCTTCCTGTCTGAAATGAATCGACTTACCAAATAGGCGATTAACAATTAATAAAGATCTTTATATCAGCAAGTAATCTTTATGGTATTTCCGTTAACTCGTTAAACGGCAAAGGACAACACACTAGCAGGGAATACTACTCGTCAGTCAAATGAGAGTAAACTAGCCTGAATAATGCAAATCATTAAACTCATACATAAGCAAGGTTAGAAGACAGTGCGTATCAATGGCTTCTCGCCTTGGATTCAGATCTCTCTCAGTAAGCTGTACAAGAGAGTTGGCCTCGTTTCCGAATGCCGAACTCGAGAGCAATGCCTAGCATATGTACATGGAATGAGTTTACTGTTCAACGGTCAGTGCGATGGCACCGCCTACCCGGGAGTTAACCACGTTGGTAGGACCTCGGTTAACCAAATCCACCGCCATCTCCCATCATCCCGAATAGCCATCCATCATAGGGATGTCATCTGGCCATTCATCTAGCATATCGCACTTAGATGCATATCAAGGCAGTTCGCTGCTACCGAGTACGGAAGTCAGCTTGCTGTCAAAGAATGTGTCAGCAAGCTGACTTATATGGACTTTCAGCCTGCTGCTTTCGACTGAGTCAGCAAACTGATAATTATGTAAAGTCCAGCAGACTGACTATTAACTAAAGTTCGGCAGGCTGAACTTAATTAACTATTATATTTAAATGAATATTATATCTACTAATATACTGATTCATTACAATCCCTCCAACTTAACTTGTTGTCGCCTCGACAACAGTAAACTGCAAAAATTTAAAATAAGGAAACTGACCCTGACCAGCCTCCCTTACTGACTATCTTTTCAGCCTGTCACCTTAAGGGGTGGTTCCTGGGGCTTCAGGATCAGGGGACGGAGATCTGGACCTAGATCTAGACAGCCCTCTAGGTCTGTCAGCTGGCCTTCTAAAGAACCCGGTTTGCTCTAAAGTTGGACCTCGAGGAGAACGAAGGATGGTAGCCTGCTCTTCAACCACTTGGGTGTTGATGCCCACATAGACAGGCATTCCAGTAGGATGCTGAAATACATTGGCTAGAGGTACATGCCCCTGAGCGGAGGGGGAGGCTGGCATACCTCTGGCCCACCCGCGTGTCCCTCTTCTGGCACCCCTGTCCTCTGGGGATTTCTGCCTGTGTCTGCTGCCCAATACAGTCAGATCAGCTTCTTCCCCTGCTTGGGCAGGTGGGCTGTGGGAGCGAGCGCGGGGTCCAGTAGTCGCCATAACGGGGATCACATTCCAAACACCTGATCGTGGTTCTTTAAGAAGCGCCCCTACCTGTCCCTGGGTATCCTGAGTACCTGCTGCTGATGCTTCTCCTCTGCCCTGTTCTTCTTCCTCAGCCTCCTCATCCTCCTCCTCGGAGAGAGTAGGGGTCTCGTCCACTAAGTCGTCCTGCTCCCTAGTAGACATGGAGTAGTCTACCGACCTCCCTTTCTTAGGGCGCGCTGGAGGTTGCTTGGCCTTCAGCCTACTGATATCTATCCGGCCTGCATTCTTTGCCCATTTGACAAAGGCATGCTTTCCCTTAGAGAAGTAGTCTCTTCCCCTCCTCCTATGTTCCTTGGTCTCTGCATTCATATTGCTCAGGCATCCATTCAGCCTGGGGTCCCAAGGGGCAATGTGAGGTGGTAGGATGAGATAGCCGTCTAGGCCATAGTGGAAGTCATCCGGTTGGGCTCGGTCACACTCCTGCTTCTTATTTGTGACGGTCATCCACCTCCAGTCTGTTGGCTGCTGGTAGTACTGGGGTCCGTGCTCAGCCTTCCTCAGTTTACACGGGAACCAGTGGGGAGAGAACATCTGCTGTCCTGCTTCCCTGGCCAAGTACTCCCAGCTCCTTCTCTCAACTTCATTGTAAGCTGGCAGGAGTGTGAGGTAGAATACCGTATCCTTAAAGCTATCGGGCCGCATGCTCACCATCCGGATGAGTCTCTGATCTCCCACTATTCCCGGTATGGGGACCGGCTTGTCCTCTGAATCATCTGCGAGATACCGGGCCTGCTCTGCTGTATAGCCCACCATCTTAGCATAATCTTCGTAAAGGACCACGCCGGTGTGTGTCTCGATGTACCTGTCCAGTGCTGTAGCTCCTTCCTTCTGTAGCAGTGTTGTCTGTTCCAGCCTGTTGATCTCCTGGGCTGCCAGCAATGCTTCCTTCAGGTTATCGAAGTTTTGGCCACCCACCACAGTATACCTGTAAGTGGCCAAGCTCTTCTGTCTGTCCGCTTCAATCTTTTTTCTTTTCTCCTCTTCTGCCGCTGCCGCTTCTTCTTGCTGTTTCTTCTGTCTCTCCTCCTCAGCCTTCCTGAGGTTTTCCGCTTCCTGATCCTTCTTCCTCTGTGCCTCTTCTGCCGCCTCTTGTTGTTTGCGGACCCTTTCTTGTTCTCTCCTGGTGAGGGACGTCGCCGCCAGCTCCTTCTGGTATTGCTCCATTGTCCTCCTGGCTTCTTCTGCCTTGCGCTTTCTGTCCTCCTTTTGTGTGGTGGGCGCCATCCTGCACATGTAACCAGGGCACAAGTTAGTAGGATATGGACCTTTGTCATAGGGATTGCAGGAAGTATGTTAGTATTTAGTATAGTGGCTTCGCTGCTGTTTACCTTACAGGATGATTGCTAAAAGTTGACGTAGTTGCGATGCGCTACACATAAACGTATGAGTGTGTTTTTATCGCTCTCGCTCACTAACTGTCATATATTTTCCCCTCCAACTTAAATGGAGACAGGACCGCCTGTCACCTTCCCGTGTCAACTGAAATGACAGTTATGGAGGGACTCCAGCGGCCCGAAGGTGGAACCGTGTCAACGCCCCTTTGGCATTGGTCAAGTGGTCCTTAAACTCCCAAGTGTCCCCAGAGGCATCGTAACCCTTCCATCGAATGAGGTATTTCATGACATATTTAGACGATCGACGGACCGAGCGAGCGTCTAAAATCTCATCGACCTCATATTCCTCAGGGTCGCCGTCCCGGACAGCGGGGACCGGTCCCGGTTGGACAGGGAACCGACCTGTGAACAGTGTATCACCTTTGATGTACGGTTCCAGGAAGGAGACATTAAAGACCGGGTGCCCCTTGTATTCAGCTGACATGTTCAGTTTGTAAGCATTCTGACCGACACGACGGACCACCGAATATGGACCGACCCAGACAGGGCCAAGCTTTTTCTTGACCACACCAGGGAGGTACAGGTGCTGAGAATGCAGTTTGACTAAATCCCCCTTGGAAAATGTCAGTTCCCGACGGTGTTGATTAGCGTATTTTTGTTGGTTTTCTTGGGCCGTGTGCAAGTTTCGTTGGACTTCTGACAGGGTGTCAGCAAACTCCTGAGTTAACTGGAGGGAGACCGGGTTGTCAATCCCTTCAGGGTGAGTTAAAGATTCCCCTAGCACATCTAGAGGAGACTTAGGGACTCTACCCAGGCTGAGTTCAAAAGGAGTTTTGCCCGTTGACGCGTGCACCGCACTGTTGACCGCAAACTGAATTTGAGGCAACAGGTCATCCCAATTATCTTGTTTTTGGTTAATATATGCTCTCAGCACCTCCTGCAGAACTCGGTTAGTTCTTTCAGTCTGCCCATCAGTCTGAGGGTGGTTTGCTGTGCTGAGCAGCTGTTTGACTCCCATTAACCCCATTAAAGCTCTCCAGAACTTAGAGGTGAATTTTGAGTCTCTGTCTGAGATGATATTAGAAGGGAGCCCATGTTGGCATACTACATGGTTGTAAAACTGTCTCGCTGTTTCGAGTGCAGTCACTTTGACAGTTGTGGGGATAAAAATGACCATTTTTGTCAGTTTATCCACGACTACCAGTATTGAATCATGCCCGTTGGCAGTTCTTGGTAGTGAGACCACCCAGTCCATGGATATAGTTTCCCAGCGTCCCGCTGGGATGGGTAGCGGTTGCAAGAGACCTCCGGGTGGTGTGTGCCGAGACTTATTTCTCTGACACTGGTCACAGGACTTGACATATTTCAAGACCTCCCGGGGTAACCCCTCCCAATGATAATGTTTTGCCAGTTTGCCAACAGTTTTGGCCTGCCCCAAATGTCCACCCAGGAGACTGTCATGAGCTTGACTCAGTAAGAGAGACCTTATTTCCAAATTATTAGGAATGACCAGCTTCAGCCTGCCTGAAGTGGTTTCAGTCACCCAGACCCCTCCCTTGAGCTTATACCCGAGTGCGGTAGCACGACACATACCAGTAGTGGGGCTGGGCTCAAATGTTGGGTCAGAAAGGTAGGCTTTCCTAAGTTGTTCAAGGAAGGACTTTTTCACCTTTAGTGAAGTGAGTGCACACAGGACTTTATCTACAGCATGCTGACTAAAGTTCCTTTCTTGCAAGTCAGGTCTTCTAGAGAGTGCATCAGCAGGATTCAACTTCCCTGGTTTGTAGTCGATCTGGACTTGGAACTGCTCCAGCATCTGGCTCCAGCGGTTCTCCCTCCTCGACAGCTTGGACTTCTTCTGAAAGTGGGTCAGAGCTAGATGATCTGTAATCACCTTAAAAGCTTTACCATGTAAGTATGCTCTCCACTGTTTGAGTACATGAATGATAGCTAGCAGCTCTTTATCATGCACTGAGTAATTAATCTCCGCTGGATTAAATTTCATAGACTCATACAACACAGGATGCCACTCCTGCCGTACCTTACCATCCTTTGTGGTTTTGTCAGCAGGCTGCAACAAAATAGCACCCATGGCAAAATCAGAGGCATCAGTAACCACCTGCACCGGTTTGCTGGGGTCATACACGGCTAGCACTGGGGCAGAACAAAGGGCATCTTTAAGGGTCTGGAAGGCAGCCTGCTGCTCTTCCCCCCACACATACCCGATGTCTTTCTTAGTAAGGTCAGTCAGTTTACTGGCCTTTGTGGAATAATTCTCAATAAATCTCCTATAGTAGTTAGCCAACCCGAGGAAGGATCTAACTTCAGAGACAGACTGTGGTACTGGCCAGTCCCTTATGGTCTGGACTTTCTTAGGATCCACACTGATGCCCTCTTTACTGACAACGTGGCCTAAGAATTCAATACTTTCCTTAAAGAAATCACACTTGCTCATTTTAGCATACAAGTGATTTTTCCGCAGAGTGTCCAGCACTTTCTTTAAGTGTTCAGTGTGCTGAGCTTCATCTTTAGAGAAAATTAAAATATCATCCAGGAAAACTTGCACAAACTTATCCAAATAAGGTCTGAAAATGTCATTCATAGCACCCATAAAGGTAGCAGGAGCATTAGTCAGTCCAAATGGCATCACGTTGAACTCATAGTGTCCATAACGTGTGCGGAAAGCAGTCTTGTGTTCATCCCCCTCAGCAATTCTGATTTGATGATAACCACTCTTGAGATCTATCTTACTGAACACCTTAGCGCCAGACAGGGTATCAAGCAAGTCCTCGATTCTGGGTAAAGCATACTTGTTCTTTACTGTAATTCTGTTCAGGGCTCTGTAATCCACACACATCCGCATACTGCCATCCTTTTTCTTAACAAATAGGATAGGTGCGCCGTACGGTGATTTACTGGGAGAAATGTAACCATTTTCCTCCAGCTCTGCAATCTGTGTTTTCAACTCCTCACTCTCCAAATAAGACAAGCCATACGTGCGTTGCCAGGGTGGCTGGCTACCAGGTAATAAATCAATCCTATGATCTACTTCCCGCTTAGGGGGTAGTCCTGGAGGCATATTAAACACATCCGTGTACTGAGCAACAATGTTTGCAGCAGTAGGGTGTTCCGGAGGGTGTACCTTTTTCTCAACCACTTCTTCAGGTTGAGGAGGTACCTCTCTTAGCAGCAGACAGAACATTCTGTCTTCCTTCTGGTTCCAGCTTTTGACGAACTCCATTGCATTCAGCAACTTGCATCCTTCTGGAAGCCTCTTCTTTTCCTTCATTTGCCATCCACACAGGACAAGAGGAAGAGCACTGGTGGGTGCCAAGTCAGTCTGCCCATCACTGGCTCCTCTCACTTTAACTGTACCTCTGCTCCAACACACTTCAGCTTGATGTCTATTAAGCCAGGACCTGCCTAGCACGAGATCATAAAAGCCAGTGTTGAGTACCTCAAATGTAAGCGTTTCAGTTAGAACTGCAATGCCAGAACCTAACTGGACCTCAATAGGCTTGGTTATAACTCCTCCCGGGATACTTGAGGCATCTCCAAGGAATATTTTTCTATTCCCTTGGGTGACAGTAGGCAGCCTTAGCCGCTTAACTAAGTCCTTGTGGATAAAAGTATGTGACGCCCCTCCGTCAACAAATGCCCTCACCTTCCTACCTGCAATCATGCAATGCAGTAGGATAGGGGGGACTGTCTTTTCCTGACTTTCGCATTGTTCTCCTGACGTAGCAAAGAAATGTTGGACATCAGGTGGAACAAGAGCATCCAGAGTGTGCACTCTCTGGACGTCTATATTGCTGATGGTCTCCTTTATCTGGTTGTCAGGCATGCATAGTGAATCCAGTTCAGCAGGACCCATAATACCTGCTACGAGGGCAGCTAGTGACGACTCACTATCTCTAGCATCCTCACAGTCAGTAGACTGGATTACTGACTGTTGCTGTCTTTTAAAGGCTGGTCTTTTCTCTCGACCTTAGGCAGGTGCTTGACCGGACACTGTTCTCTGTAGTGGCCTTTCTGCTGACAATGGTAGCAAGTAGATTTTGCTGAGGCTGGTCTCGGCTTAGTCCTACCACCACCCCTTCCATAGCCACCTCGAGAGGGACCACCTCTACCTCTAGACTGAATAGCATTGTACTCATACTCATATTCATCACCCTGATTATCCTCAGCCTGGTCTCCTTCAACTGCATTGTAGGAACCGTGGGGCTTTTTGACAATCTTAGACACCAAAGCGTTACTCTGGCGCTTGTGATTGAACTGCTGCTGATCCCAGGCGTCAGCATCCTGGATCAAGTCAGCCAGTTTCTCATACTTTTTCTCAGCAAAATGACCAGAGACCTCGGATTTCAAGCCATACCTGAAGTATGCTATCCTATACCGTTCTGGCAAATCAGGCTGCTTCATCATGTTCTCTTGGAACTTTTGAGCAAACTCAGCAACTGAAGTGGTCTGCTTCAGTGTCAGGGAGATCATCGCATAGATAGCTTTCTCCTGCTGGTTGATGACATCAAACTTCTCATGCAACTTCTCGACAAACTCTACCCACGTAGGGTCACCGAGTTGCCGAGCCTTACGCTCTTCCTTCCAGTAAAGCCACCAGTCTGCGGCACTGCCTTTCAGTAGCGCACCGGTGTGCCTGACCTTCTCGTAATCTTGCAGTTCTGGGTAGTTCTCCAGCCACTGCTCAACATCCGCGAGAAACTTGATCAGGTAATATTTTCTGTTTCCCTCAGGATCATAGTCCTGGGGAGGTTTTGGCTTGGGCTTACTAGGCCCTCGGCCACCACCACTCGTGGTGTGAGACCCCAGTTGGTCTCTGTCCCGGAGTAGGGACATTATGATTCTTTTGTCCTCCTGCTGGGACTGATACATGGTCGCCATTTGCGACTGCATCTGAACGAACAATGCTCCCAAGTCTACCTTTTGGGGTGGTAGATTAGCAAATGCAGCAGGAGCATTGGCATCTACTCGCTGAGTAGTGTCCTCAACAATCCCTCTTGATCCTGCAGCAGCAATTCCTGCCGCATTCAGCCGGTCACGTATTGGACCTAGGGGTACATTGAGTTGGACGGCAGGAGGTGGGTTCAGAACATTGGCCCTTGATGCCATAAGTTCTTCAACAGTGCGCTCGTCAGCTGGCTGTCCTTCCCTCCTTTGTATATCTTCAGCGGCCTTTGCTACTTGTTCAGCTTCTAGTCTGGCTATCTCCTCCTCAGCTTGCTGAGCTGCGACTGAGGCAATAGCAGCTGCCTCATCTGCAGCCTCCCTAGCTGCAGTATCCGCTACTGCTTCCGAATAGGTACGGTTTCCCGCTACATGGCTTTCCGCCTGGTTTTCAACATTCTCGTTATCCTGGTTCTCCATGTCTCGGGAGTTGCTAGTTTGAGACCTTGTCCTTACCATACAAAGAAGACTGTGATAATTGCTCCAATACCACTGAAATGAATCGACTTACCAAATAGGCGATTGAAATGAATCTTGCTTATTCAAGATTAATATATTTCATTTAAATATAAAAGATCAGAGATAGGTGGAAGCGTGT
>WELA01008001.1:644599-676842 GCA_009602735.1 Mesotaenium endlicherianum | reverse complement strand
TTGGCACCCAACACATCCCAAAACTTGCCACCTCTTTCTAGAATAATGTACACATGTCCTTTTGACCTAAAAATGGCACATTTGACTTTTGCCACATGGAGTTCTTCTAGGTCTTTCCTCAAACTTCGAAAATGCCTTGGAAGGTTCAAAGGACATGAACCAAGTTACTAGAGTACCTATTCACACTTGACTCCACACAATACTACTCCAAATATATTTGAAAACATTAAAATATATGCAAACTAATATATAATAACTCAAATCACTACAACTTGTGTTCAAAAATCCTTGTCTTGAATAAAGTATTCTATTCTACTAAGTACTTTATCTAGCTGTTTCACTACAATGCATGTCTCTCATTGGCGGAGCTTACCTCGACCAATGCTACCTAGAGAACGCCTCAAAATTAAATATGATATGTAAGGAAGCTTCCTCTTGGAATGAGTGATGCGGTCACCAAGTTATAGCTCAAATGGTGTTCATATACTATGCTAGTACATGCTAAGTGTACTTTATCAAGCTCGCAAATTTGTGCGCTAATGGCTAGAGGTCCTTGGTGCCACGAAGAGCCAATAATGTGGCCTTTGGGCACATTGAGTCACAAAGTGGCCCTTGGTGGAACTCCGCTAGGGGCCGGTAGGTGGCGCGGACTAATACGCAAATATCTTGCTCGGTACTTGACCAAATGGCGCGAAATCGGAGCCGTTTGGAAGGTGACTCAACGCGCTACACTTTAGTGATTTGGAACGCTAGCAAAGGTCGACATATAAATGCGTAAGGCAAGGTCAAAGTCGACCTTCCTAGGTCAATGGTCGACACACGTGTGGCTCGGCTCGGGCGACGGTCCCGACCTAATGAGTCATGTCATAGCACGTTATAGGTTATACGTAGTCCTTGTTTTCTGCGCACTTTGTTGCACCTTCCTCTTGAACTAGGGTAAAGTATTCATCTTAGGAGGTAATATTAATCGGATCCAAATTCTGAAAACACATAGACTGCAAGGTGTAGTTATGGCCGATTTCTCTCAATGTTCCACGCTGAATCTGACGCTATTCATTACTATATTGAAGCTGATTGTGTATAGGGTTCTTAACTCCTCTGCCGCACATAATCTTGTACAAACTTCTGTGGTCATTCTAATACCTATTTGAGTGCTTGGGGGTATGTTCAGAGTCTCCAGTGGACAGGATGATGGCAAAGGTACTATAGGCATCTTCATAGATGTTCTTAATGCCAAATATTTTATAGATACCATCTTGGAGTAACATTAGGTCATCTGTACTTGATGGCGACTGGGTTTTAGAAAGGAATTGGCCTTGTTTTACCATGACCTTGCCTAAGTTGCCCAACTTCTGCAGTAGTTGTGGTTGCCAAAGGGATCTTCATGCTCTCTCTTCTCAATGTGGTAAGCTGTTCACTCTAGCTGTTGAAGTAAATCCTTACACATGGCTTATAAATTACCAGCATCGAGTATACAAGAGAATAGATGCTGTGCCGCAAAGTAGCATTCGTATACAAGACATGAATGTGCCCAAAGACCTCTATGTGATATTGTTTTTTAGATTTGGCATAGAAAGTGCCCACTACACTTCCAGATTGAGCCTTATGAGTCTAGAAGTATTAAAAGGGTCTGCAGGTCATTGCAAGATTTAGACACTATACTATCTTTCCACCAGGTGAAAAGGGGGATTGGTTGGGGTGCTGCTAAGCAGCCTCGGGTGAGATAGTTACAATTATTCTTCAATTATTCATGCAATGGACAAAGGGTGTGTCAAGACAAGTTACATTTACCTTGAAAATTTTCTTTTGCTGTAAAAAATAGAGGGGGGCATGTCATTTTAGCACCGGATCAGTGTTATGATAGGCAAGTCTAGAAAGTCCCTCATGATTTTAATTATAGAAGTCATATTATATTTGGAATGGCGCATTATTCCAGACAAATGCAACGGCATGGTGTTGAAGTTCCAGATTATATACTGAAATCTGGAGATTGTGCTAGACAATTTCTTACACAGCAACAAAAGGAAACTGCTGCTAGGGAGAGAGAGGAAAGGAAGAAGGTTGTGCGGGAGATAAGGGAAGCAGAGGAAAGCAAGCGTCATGCTCAAGATCTAGCTGATGCCCAAAGACAGGCATTAGTGACACTTGAGGAGAGAGCAGCTCGTATTGCACAAATGATTTCACCTCCACTATTGTTAGCAGCAACATTAGCTAATATGAGTGGGAGGAAAATATTGGCTAATGCACAAGCTAATGCTAAAAGTATAGTAGAAGAAATTAAGCTAAAGCAACTAGCGGTCACGGCCTCAAGCGTGCTCTTGATTGATTTGGAGACTCAACAAGAGAGAGAAGAAACTCCACTTCAATTAACTTTCATATATTTTGTTTTGAAAGGGGGAAGGGTGCGGGGAGTGCGCCCACACACACTCACGCACCCTCACCTGCGAGTGGAAGCGTGCACGAAGACCTTTCCTAGTTGCATACACAAGTGGAGTGGCCTGGTGGTGTGCCACCCTTGCAAGAGAGAGAGGGCTACATGAGAGAGGAGTGGAAAAGAACTCAATTTATTAAGAAAAGTCGTGTACAAGTTAAGAAGGTTAGACTAGACTAGACTAGACTCCCTCTACTTCTTTGTGCTTCCCATTTATGCTTTAACTCTAAGTGTCCTCTCTAGCGAAGTACCCTCCAGAACCTTCTCCTATGGCTCCTTTCATGTAGGTGACCTTTCCTAGTTGGACAAGCTAGCACACTCACACGCACACAATCACGCTCTAGAATATTCTACTACACGATCTACTAACTCCTCACGGAGTTTCTAGACTTTCCGCGATCACTTTGGCACTCTACGTAATCGTACGTAGTTTCTGGAACCCTCAAGATTCAATTTCCTACTTTTTGGACTCCAACCGAAATTTTCGTCACTGGACCTGTCCTTGTCACTAAATTGAATATGTGACATTAAAAACTCACTAAAACCTCCCAAAATTCATGACTTTCTCAATAATTGTCCAAATGACTTGAAAAAAAGGCCAAAGTTCTTCTGAAATCACACTCTATGCATATAAAATGCTAGAAAAATACAAACTACACTTTGTTAACCTTACATCATCCCCCTCCTCAAAATGCGACTTCCTCGGCGCATATTAAGCACAAGTGACGTCATATGAGGAATTGAGCTCACATATACGATAGAAAAACACACATACACATTTATTATACAAGTTGCAGGTCTTGAACAGGCTCCAGGATGATACTCATTACTCCAAACTTGCTCCACTTAGTGAAAGCTCCATCGCATACATTGGCTCCACACATGGCGTCTCCTAACACAAGTGCATCTTCTCTTCAACTCCTTCGTCTTGGAATAGGCCAATATCTTCATAAGGCCTGTAACATACTCCCTCCATCATCGCCACATACTCCAAAGCTGGATCCAAGGCATAATAGTCCGCCAAATCGCCAAAATGCTCATTCTTCGCCCTCTTGAACAAGTGGCAACTCCTCGTCGCGCCATGTGGCTTACTCGAGGTGCTCTTATAATTTTGACCAGATTACATCATGAACCTAAATCCACTATGTTCCTGAGCCTTCTGGTACCCTTAGCTACCTCTAGCTCTAAGCCATACTCCTTGTAGAGGTATTGTACTCTCTCACTCGTGTGCGTCACTCGTGGTGACCTCTCAAGACGCCAAGTGACTTTTTTTGACATTTTTAGCCTGAAAGTTGTGCAATCTCCATAGTATCACCCCTCTGAACTCACTGGTAAGCTTTGTTTCCCCCAATTTTAAGTCTAAGACCATGAAATCAGATTGCGCCTTGCCTCACACATGTGGCTCGCACGGCAGTCCAGCAGACCGCCATGTGGCACTGTCAGGACTTCAATTAATATTTTTATAAACAAAATTACTTTTTCCAAATTTGAACCCATAGGACTACCTCTCCACAAAATTTCAGAATCTGAATCTAAGTCTTACACTCAAACGAGATCGTCACTTTGTGCCTCACGCTCGTAGGACGCACACGCGCGCAACACGTATCAAGCTCCCGCGCCTACAAATGGCACATGCTTAAGCCCCTGATTCTGCAACTTGAGTATGACTCAGGACAGGCCTTATACTAGGCCTCTCACATCATGTAGGACTTCTAGTGAAAATATTACCCACTCTCTCTCGGGTAGGCAAAAAGTAGCCAAAATCTGCCAACTTTTACCAGCGCGCTCGCCTACCCGTAAAACCCTCAAACATGGACAGATTTGAGTATCTTCCAAGCACTTGCTCTCAAACTTCTTTCCACTTCACATCTCTTAGTTACAAATAAACTCATGGGACTGGCTTGACCTTGCTTACAAGCATTATAAACAACTATAACACTCCCTCCCTCATCATGAAGGTAGGGCGCTTACCACTCGAGTGTCCAAGTCCAAATATTACGCCTCTCTCGTGCTTGCTTGTATAGACGCTGATTCTCCTAGCTTCATGTCCAGGTCTTTGTCATATGTCTCCATCTTAGACAAAACACATCAGCCCCATTACACTTGGTCTCCTCCACATAGGTCCATATCCATAAAGTCGTAGTCTTCATCAAGCGACGATAATATTCTTCACAAGGCAAGAGCGCGTAGTCTCGCTCGTGGTGCACCAAACTCCATCATAGTCTTTTTCTTGGCTAGATGCTCACTCCCACATACCTCTGGCTCTTCTTGAAGGTCAACTTTCACACAAGGCTCTAAGAAACAAAACTAGACGCCTCCAAGAGCTCCATAACTTGGGCATGCGCATACTTTTAGTGCTTGCACCTCATCTTGTGCACGCACACATGTCGTCTTGCAAGCGGGCTTTTCTTGAGCTCGCTTTCTAGGAGCTCCTCCACTTGAGCAGTTGGAGTCTGCTCTATATATGAGCAAGGGAATCATACACCTCTACTTGCTCCACCGGCGATGCGCGCTCGCCAAGGTTGTTAGGAGGCACGCTTGCTCCATGCGATGACCGGGCCAAGGCCACCAAAACAAGCGCTTCTCCTTCTCCTTCACCTTCACCTTCCCGCGTCGCTTCTTTGCTAGCGGGCTGAAGATAGCTACTTGTGGTCTTATCTACCTCCACCTATTTCACTATCTTCACTTGACCATACTCCTCCTTGGTCTTCACTTGACCCGTGCACTAAAGCACTAGAGGGTAGGCTACTCTCTTTGTGCAACTCCTTCCACATGCTTAGCTTCTTGAGTGCACTCTAGCCTTGGTCACCCCAATGACACTTCTTACTACTAAACCCAGCTTGCCTTGGTGCTCTACTTTCACATAAAGAGCTTCCATAGATGCACCAAAATCTGCCCCTTAACTATGCCAACACACAACTATTGGCACACGCACTTCAAGTGGGAGACATCTCTTGCACTAGCCCTCTTGCACCAAGTTCATACCTTGCTTCTTCTTCCACACCATAGGCTTGTCTTCATCTTACCTCTCAACCTTAACTACTCCATAGTAGTCTCCTCCATAAGAAAAAGAAAACTCTGAACTTGAAAGGCTCCATCTCCACTTATCTTGCTTGAAGAAAAATCTGCGTCACTTCTTCTTGCATTAAGCCTTCTCCACGGCGCTTTTCTTCACTTGAGGCTTCATCAATCTCCATAAGAATGACTAAGCTCCATCATGGCTGGCCAACAATATCCGGTGGCTATGTAGGAGTGATGCAAGGCAACCCAAATCTGGCCACATACATGGCCAACTTGGTGCAACACCCCAGTGCACCCTCTCTTGAACTTCTCATGAGCTCCTCTTGAGCTTGCGAGTGCCATGCCCGCCAAAGCTCCTAGACTTGCGAGTACACAAGTGTAGTGAAACAGATAGATGAAGTACTTGGNAAAGATAAAGTACTTGGTGAAACATAATACTTTATCTATTCAAGACAAGGATCTTTGAACACAAGTGGTAGCTTCTTGAAAGAGAGATGGCTTCGTGAAAGTTAATATATTTCTGGATTTTGGCAAGTACAAGAGTGATTCTGGAATGTCTTTCTATGTTCTAGCTCTTGTTTATATACTTGCTACATAAGTAATTTCTAGGAAGGTGTATGTTGATGTGTTGGCACCCAAGACATCCCAAAACTTGCCACCTCTTTCTAGAATAATGTACACATGTCCTTTTGACCTAAAAATGGCACATTTGACTTTTGCCACATGGAGTTCTTCTAGGTCTTTCCTCTAACTTCGAAAATGCCTTGGAAGGTTCAAAGGACATGAACCAAGTTACTAGAGTACCTATTCACACTTGACACCATACAATACTACTCCAAATATGTTTAAAAACATTAAAATATATGCAAACTAATATATAATAACTCAAATCACTACATCACCCCCCCGATAGAAAAAGCGACGTCTCGGCGCGTCAAGTCAGGTCTTACACATGTGGAGCAAACTAGTCAACAGTTTCAAGTCAGATGCCACACATGTGAAGAGGACTATTCAAAGGCGCCAAGTTTGGTGCTACACATGTAAGGTAGACTAGGCAAGGTCGTAGGTGGTATGACCTTATTGGCTAGCCTACTCCTTAATGATAAAGAAAATTGTACAAGTTGGCCCAGAATCTACCACGCATTCAAGAATTCATAGCGTCCACAAAACTGCTCCAAGTCTAAAAATTTGAGTGCCAAACGGACCGTGTCAGAGAACTCTACCGCGTCACCAAATTTGTGAGGNTCACCAAATTTGAGAGGATTCTAATTTCTGGAGTGTCGTTGAGAGCTGAGAGAGTAGGCACTCCTCCAAATCTGTGCAGAAACTTCTAAAAATCATAAGTCCTTGTATACTTCTCCAAATTTTGCAAACNTCTCCAAATTTTGCAAAGTAAGTCTCAAAATGGGCGCTGTAAGATGTTCTACCAGAGTCTTGAGTTTCAAAGCATCCAAGTTCACGGGAGGGCACAATGGCAGAAGGCATATTCTGCCTTAACAATGCTAGCAGCCTGATCCCCTTCTACTCAGAGCATCATATCTCTCTCACCAGTGCTCCAAATTGAGCAAACTTGGACTCCAAATGACCGGCTACTCATGGACTACAGCCAGGTATATTTTCAGAATTTATTATGAAGAGACCTATCACCAATAGCAGTTTTATTTTTCTGTCCAGAAACTGCAAGAAGAGAAGAGTGTCTAATGTCATTTTTTCCTCTTTGTGGTTCTTGCAGGCTGCCTCCAAGGGGTCTTCTGCTGCTTCTTGATGGTGGCAGGCTGCCTCCCTGAAGTCTTCGGGCTTCTAGTAGAGAGACTTGGGGCTGGTCCAAGATGGGGGTTGGCGGCATGGAAGCGCTTCAACTTTCTCTGAACTTTGTCAAGGTAGTGCGCCGCCACCCAACTATTCTCCGAATCTGGATATCCTTTCCAC
Organism: Mesotaenium endlicherianum; assembly: GCA_009602735.1. Classification (NCBI taxonomy): domain Eukaryota; kingdom Viridiplantae; phylum Streptophyta; class Zygnematophyceae; order Zygnematales; family Mesotaeniaceae; genus Mesotaenium; species Mesotaenium endlicherianum. The sequence continues at coordinate 669,461 of WELA01008001.1, read as the reverse complement.
TTGATCAAGTATTGCTGCTGTCTCCTGAAATTTCTCATAGCCACTATGTCTTCCACTTCGTACTCCAAATGATCATCCACTATTGTTGGGGCTGGTGGGGTTGTCACACGTCCTGGGAACTTGTTGTCGGGTTGCACATATGGCTTGAAGAGGGAAGCGTGGAATACGGGGTCGATGTGCATAGTCTGGGGAAGTTCTAGCTTGAAAGCAACGGGGTTGACTTGCTGGATAATCTTGAAGGGTCCCAAATACTTGGGAGAGAACTTGCTGCCGGCAGGCCTGTTGTTCAGGGAAATGTTCTTGGATGATAGTAACACGTTGTCACCCACTCTGTACGTAATTTCTCTTCTGGATCTGTTCGCCACTCTTGCTTGAGCATCTTGCGCGTGTTGTAGAGCTTTCTTCGCTGCTGTAAGGGCTGCTTCTAATGTCTCCATAAAATCTGTGGCTGCAGGTACTTCATCATGGCCAGCCGTGAAGCTCAGTGGCGTGGTCGGATGGAAGCCATAGTTGAGGAAGAATGGGGACTCTTGGGTAGAGGCCTGCGTAGTGTTGTTGTAGGCAAACTCGAGGGGGGTCAAGTACATGTCCCAGTCTTGCTCGAGGGTAGACACGTAGGCCTTTAGAGAGGTCTTTAGGGTACGATTCATACGCTCGGTTTGCCCATCTGATTGTGGGTGGTAGGCAGTAGACATATCCAGCGATGTACCCAAGTTCTTGAAGAGATTTTTCCAGAAATGGCTTGTGAATCTTGGATCTCTATCTGACACAATTCTTGATGGTAGTCCATGGAGTCGGAAGATGTTGTCAAAGATGAGTCTTGCAAGTTGTGGTGCTGTAGCCTTAGTCGTCGTGGGAATAAAATGAGCCATCTTGGTAAGTCTGTCCACCACCGTGAGTATTGCATTATGGCCTCGAGGTGTCACGGGCAAGTCCACGATAAGGTCCATTGAGATGTCCGTCCATTGTCTTTCGGGGATTGGTAGTGGTTGGAGGAGTCCTCCCGCCTTTTGCGATGATGGCTTGATTCTTTGGCATGTGTCACAGCTCCTGCAGTACTCCTTGACTTGCTTAGACATGCCTGGCCAACAATAAGTCCTAGCTAGAACGCCCGTGGTCCTTAGGATTCCAAAGTGTCCTCCAAGAGGGTTGTCGTGTGCTTCTCGTAGAAGCAAGAGCCGGAGGTCTAAGTCATTAGGAACACATCTCTGGCCCGTATCTTGCCTCACCCAATAATTGCCTTCTTGCTTCTTGCATGGGTCCAAGGCTGCTTCTCCGTTCTTGTAGTAAGGGTCTCTTTCATAGGCGGCTGAAAATCGAGCTTCCAGATCTGTCTTCAGGGATACCATCACTGCATTTAATTGCAGTCTTGAGAGGGGGTCAGCCGGGTTTGTCTTGCCGGGCTGGTACTGAATCGTGATGTTGTGTTGTTGCAAGTATCCGCTCCATCTTGCTTGTCTTCTTGAGAGATACGGCTGCGTCTGGAGGTGCTTTAACGCCTCGTGGTCCGTGGTGACCAGTACCTTGCGTCCTTCAACGTAGCAGCGCCAAACCTTCAAGGCATGTACAATCGCCAATGCCTCGCGCTCCGTGGTTGTATAATTTTGCTCGGCCGGATTTAGCTTCCTTGACTCGTAGGCGATGGGCTGCAGTCCCTTGCCTTGGTCTTGAAGCAGGATTGCTCCTATTGCATAGGAAGATGCATCGGTGATGACGTGGAAGGGCCAATCTGGGTTTGGACTTGGGAGTGTGAGCACCGGGGATGTGGTCAATCTTCGCTTTAACTCTTGAAATGCCTCTTCCTCTTTCTGGGTCCATGTATAAAGCTTGTCCTTCTTGAGTAGATTTGTCAGGGGGGCTGCTATGTGCGAGAAGCCTTGGATGAATTTTCTGTACCAATTGGCAAATCCCAAGAATGACTGGAGTTCTTTCTTGGTCGTGGGGGTTGGCCATTCCTCCACCACCGTGGTCTTCTTGGGGTCTATCTTGATGCCATCAGCAGTCACGTGGAGACCTAGGAACTCCACTTCTTGTTTGGCAAACTCGCATTTTGACTCCTTCGCAAACAGCTTGTTTTGCTTCAATACTTCAAGGACTTCTTTCAAGTGTCTCGCATGCTCTTCAAGGGTCTTGCTGTAGATAAGGATGTCATCGATGAATACCACCACAAATCTGTCCAACATGGGCTGAAATATGGTGTTCATCATAGTCATGAAAGTTGCTGGCGCGTTGGTGAGTCCAAATGGCAGGACCATGAACTCAAAATGTCCATATCTTGTCCTGAATGCCGTCTTCTCTATGTCCGGTTCTGCGATGCGAATCTGGTGGTAGCCGCTCCGTAAGTCAATCTTCGTGAAGTACTTGGCTCCAACCAGCCGGTCCATGAGCTCATCCATGCGCGGCAGCGGGTATCGATTCTTGATGGTGATCTTGTTGAGGGCGCGATAGTCCACACACATCCTCAAGGTACCATCTTTCTTCTTGACAAATAGCACCGGGGCTCCAAATGGCGACTTGCTAGGTCGAATGAAGCCATGCTCCAGTAGCTCCTTGATTTGCTTCTTGACTTCGTCTAGCTCCGTGTATGACATTTTGAACGTAGGCCGAGAGATGGGCTTGCTTCCGGGCTCCAACTCTATCTTGTGGTCTACGAATCTTTTGGGGGGTAGGCCCTTGGGCAATTCCGGGGAGAACACTTCTTTGTAGTCCTCAAAGACTTCTTGTATCTCCTTGGGAACGGGGCTGCCTTCTTGACTCTCGATGTCTTTCTTGATGTCTTTTGGCGTGATCAAGGCCAAAAGAAGCTCGTGTCCCTTCCTCACAAGTCTCTTGAGTTGGAGGGCGGACAATAGTATCTCGTGTGCCGGCTTCTGGATGTCTTGGGTCTGGATATTCTGGATTGCGCGCAAAATACAGATTCTTGAAGTGATGTCATTCTTGATCTTGATAGTACCGGTCCTCCAATCAACTTGGGGGTTGTGCTTGGTCAACCAAGGCGTCCCTAGGATGACGTCGTACTTGCCCAATTGCATGGGGGAGAACACTACTCTATCCTTGAAGGACTTGATAGAGAGTGCCAAGGGGTACGTCTTCTTGGAAGGGGTAGTATAGGAGAATCCATCGGGCATCATAATCTCCTCGTCGTGGTCAAGAGTTCGCATAGTAATACCGTGCTTGGTGGCAAAATCTGCAGCAATGAAGTTGCCTTGAGCTCCGCTATCCACCAAGATGTGGACCTTCTCTCCTCCAAGGTAACCTCTCAAACTCATTGGGGCTGGAACGTCGTCTTCAACGGGGGTCTCCACCTCACTTGGCGTGTTGCCTTCTCGTGAAGTGGGTCTTGGGGTGGTAGGCTCCTGGCCTACCGGCGCTGTCCGTTTTTTGACAACTTTTTGGGGCATGAAAGTGCACGATGGCCCTTTTCCTTGCAATAGAAGCATAGTCCAGCCGTCATGAGAGCTTCTTTTTCAGCCGGGGAGAGTCTTGCTTTCACTCCTTGCTGGTTTCTTGCATCATAAGTGTCATTGGAGGGTCTTCCACTCTTCCGGGCAGCCGCGGGGTCCCTTTTAATAACTCCGATTTCCATGGGTGTGGGTCCAGATTCGGATGTGGAAGGGGCTGCGTACACCCGCGTCGTCGGTACCCGTGAAGATGAAGGCACGGAGTGCTTGAAATCCAAGGTATCCACCTTTTGGGCCACTTCAATGATCTTTGAGAAGTCCGTCAAGTCGCGTAACTCCACTTCCTTTGCCACCTTGGGTTTGAGGCCAAAGATGTAACGGTCAATCTTCTCCTCGAGAGACATGTTGGGGATCTCAAGAGTGAGGGCGTGAAATCTGGATGTATACTCTTGAACGGACGTCGTTTGCTTGAGATGGTGGAGCTTTCCTCGGGCAATCTTCTCCGCATTGATGGGCATGAATTGCTTCTTGAGGGCCTCACGAAAATCTGCCCATCTTGCATATGATGGTGGGGGCTCTTGGCCGAGCATGGGGTGCGCCATAGCTTGATATATAGCCGCTTGATAGTTACGCCACCATGATGTTGCTGCTCCTCTAAGTAAGGTAACGGCAAAGGGAACGTAGTCCTCCTCGGGTACTTCAAGGAACGCGAGGTACGTCTCCACTTGGTAGAGCCATAAATTCAGGTTGGCACCTTTCCCGGGGTTGAAAGTGTCGGGTTTGCCGGGCTTGATGAGTTTCCTTGCTCTCGTTGGCTCTTGTGGAGGCGCTTGAGCCGGGGCTGGATTTTGAGCATTGCTCGCAATAGGGGCAACCATGGCAGCCATAGCTTCTCTTGACGCTTGCACGGTTGCTTCATAGGTGGCCAAGCCCACTTGGTTGTGGACGGTCATTAGGAAGGCTGCCCACTCATTTGCGGGAACTCCTTGTGGTGGGGTCAACTTTGCTATAGCGGCTGCCACGGGATTTGACGGTGCTCCTCCTTGTGGTGCTTCTTGTTGTTGCAGATTTCCTTGAGTAGGCTCTCCCATCGACGCTGGAGGAGGGTGTGCTCCTCCTTGTGGTGCTTCTTGTTGTTGCAGATTTTCTTGAGTGGGCTCTCCCATCGGCGCTGGAGGAGGGTGTCTTGGAGAGGAAGGGCTTCCTTCGAAAGCTTGCTGTTGGTCTTGAGGATCGGCCATCTTCTTGTGCTACCAAAGTGCCTAGCTCCGATACCACTGTAGTGAAACAGATAGATAAAGTACTTAGTAAAACAGAATACTTTATCTATTCAAGACAAGGATCTTTGAACACAAGTGGTAGCTTCTTGAAAGAGAGATGGCTTCTTGAAAGTTAATATATTTCTGGATTTTGGCAAGTACAAGAGTGATTCTGGAATGTCTTTCTATGTTCTAGCTCTTGTTTATATACTTGCTACATAAGTAATTTCTAGGAAGGTGTATGTTGATGTGTTGGCACCCAACACATCCCAAAACTTGCCACCTCTTTCTAGAATAATGTACACATGTTCTTTTGACCTAAAAATGGCACATTTGACTTTTGCCACATGGAGTTCTTCTAGGTCTTTCCTCTAACTTCGAAAATGCCTTGGAAGGTTCAAAGGACATGAACCAAGTTACTAGAGTACCTATTCACACTTGACTCCACACAATACTACTCCAAATATATTTGAAAACATTAAAATGTATGCAAACTAATATACAATAACTCAAATCACTACAACAAGCTTGCTAAGTCCGTGGTTGCCTACCCTTAAAATCTGCTCCACCTCCATTGAATATCTGAAATAAAGATGGGCACATACTCCTTTCTAGCCACTATCACCTCTATGCTAAGCCCCCCTCAAAGAAAGTGCTTAACACCAAAGAGCTTGCATCTTCAAGGGAAAATCCAGCCGTGTGAACTCAAGATTTTCTTCATGCTCAGGAGCAGGAACAAGAACAGCTGTTTAGAGGGAGGGACATAGAGAAGTACCAAACTGAAAGACAAGCATACTCAAGCAAAGACTTCTCTATATTACTTATATCACTAGCATGCTTGGGTAATCTTCTTATACTATAAAGAAGACGTATAAAAATCTGGTTGCGTCCAAGTTAACACTTCTTGGAGCACTTCTCTCTTCCCATCTCCTCCCTCCTTCAAGAGAGTGAGATGCTAGCTTGCATCAACGTCTTCATGGTTGCCCTTAGCAACTTTCCTTGCTTCTCCTCTCTACCCTCTCTACACTCCTACAAGCATCACCAACCAAAGCTCCTCCTTCAAATGAAGCAACTTGGTAGCTCCGATACCATGTGAAAGGGGGAAGGGTCTGGGGAGTGCGCCCACACACACTCACGCACCCTCACTCGCGAGTGGAAGCGTGCACGAGGACCTTTCCTAGTTGCATACACAAGTGGAGTGGCCTGGTGGTGTGCCACCCTTGCACTAGAGAGAGGGCTACGTGAGAGAGGAGTGGAAAAGAACTCAATTTATTAAGAAAAGTCGTGTACAAGTTAAGAAGGTTAGACTAGACTAGACTAGACTCCCTCTACTTCTTTGTGCTTCCCATTTATGCTTTAACTCTAAGTGTCCTCTCTAGCAAAGTACCCTCCAGAACCTTATCCTATGGCTCCTTCCATGTAGGTGACCTTGCCTAGTTGGACAAGCTTGCACACTCACACGCACACAATCACGCTCTAGAATATTCTACTACACAATCTACTAACTCCTCACGGAGTTTCTAGAATTTCCACAATCACTTTGGCACTCTACGTAAATGTACGTAGTTTTCGGAACCCTCATGATTCAATGTCCTTTTTTTTGGACTCCAACCAAAATTTTCGTCACTGGACTTGTCCTTGTCACTAAATTGAATCTGTGACACTAAATACTCACTAAAAACTCCCAAAATTCATAACTTTCTCAATACTTGTCCAAATGACTTGAAATAAAGGCCAATCTTCTTCTAAAATCACACGTCATGCATATAAAATGCTAGAAAGATACAAACTACACTTTGATAACTTTACATCTTTTTTCTTGCTTGTGTATATCTTGTGCATAGTATTTTATGTTGTAAATATTAATTTAATGGATGTTTATTCTATCAACCTTGCGCACCGCTACCTAAGAAACAGCTACAACAAAAGCTGTATAAGTTAAGAATACTTTCTACCTATATGCACATGCTTGCATACTACCTTATTCTATTAACTGTATACTTCTACTTCTATTTATAACTATGCTACTCCCTGCACATGTCGCATAATTTGTTTGCATCACTCTGCTATCCTCTTACGCTCAATTCTTGAAAGGATGGCATGTTTGCAACTGATCGCCTCCATGTTTTGTGGCCTGTACTCAGTGAAATTCTACTGACTGTGTATCTCCTTCCTAGCTTGTCCATCCCGCATCTTCTCTTGTTGGTGTTTGAGGTCTTTCTGCAATGGTGCAAGACCTCAATGCCCTCTCTGCTAAATTGGTCCAAGTTCTCGTGACGACGTATTATGGCTGGTATGTGGCATTTTAGAATGTAAATATACTCAGTTATATGCGCTGCTGCACAAGCGTCTACAAAATTGTCCGCAAAGTTCTTTGCTAGTGCCTGTAATTTTGCAACTTTTGCGTCTCTGTCTACTTGTAAGTCTGTGAAGGGCAATGGTTGTGCAAGGAATGCTAAGCACGCGCAAAATGTCTCCCATGCAAGCATGATATTTTATTTTGTAACAGCATCCTCAGGCAAAAGGAAGAGGTGGTCTACCAGCTTCTCCACATTGTCTATGAATCTTCAACACTCCTTGTTAATGAAGGTGGGCTTTGAATCCTTACTCCTGCTCTCGTCTTTGCTGAAAGCAGCCACTGCTGACTTTGACACTGTCACCTCCACCACTTACTCCAACAGGTCAAAAACTTCTGCGCATGCTGCGCGCATGGAGGAATGTGGACGTGTATTGTCCTTTCGTAATCCCTAGGAGCAAGTGCAATATGCATGGCACACAGTCTTTAGGAGGAATGTTTAGCAAGGGTGTCAGCTTGTGACGTTGTCCCTTATGCAGCTTTTGGTATCGTAGCCTTGCCTGGGTGCTGATTTTTTCGAGCTTGCTATGTGTCATCTTCAGTATGTCCTCGTCTAAGTCTATCACATTGTTAAATGTCTTGTTGCAGTCTGGACGGGTCATGGGAAGACTGCTATGGTCGAGACAAAGAGTTGCTGCCTTCATCTCGTCCAAGGAGCGGAGTCGTCCAACACCTCGCTTGGCCTTGATATCCTCACTTGTGGTGTAACACCATAGACACGGGTAAGTTGAGCTTGCCCCACTGAGCCCCTGTAGCCCGTTGCTGAATTTGTAATCTCCCCCCTAGTAAAAATTTATGAGGTACTTGACATCGTCCACATGTATCCTATTTCCCTCTAGGTCCTTCTTCTCTTTGAGTAGTCGCGCGGCGTGCATGGCGATGGTCACATAGTCGTCATTGCTTTCAAAAACAAGAATACTACAGTTATTGAAGGCTGAGTTAGTCATACCTTTATGGTCCTTTGTTACTACCTTTGCAACTTTAGTAATCTGATTAATTTTTCTATCCCACTGTGAAGCATCTCCAATAATCTGAATGTGTACAACATGTTCGAGTGGACATGGAGCTTCAAGCTTTTGAACTCTTTGTCTTTTGCTCTAAGGACATGTTGACACTATTTCCTTCTTCATCAAGTTCATCTTGAAAGGGCTTCAACTCCTCATAGACCTCCGCCTTCAGCTTCGCAACTTCTCTCTTTGAAGGAAGCTTGGGGAGGGGTAATGAAATATCCTCTGATACAAGTTTAGGCTCCTGCAGCCCAAACTCTTGACAAAATGTTTTTGACAAGAAATTCAATAAGAGCTGGTACCTTTCTTGGGAAAACCCCAGCTTGTACATAATTGCAAGGCCAACCTCAGCACTCCATTGCTTCTGAATTTGCTGAATATTTTCTTCCTCAACAGTGTGCTTTAGATCAAGCCAACTGATACCAACTTCAGCAATTGTTCATCTTTTTTCTTGTTCAGATACCTCGCTAAGGCAATGGCTACATGTTCGTCACTGCTAAACTTTTCATCCATGAACCTCTTAACATCATTTGAATATTTGTCATGTGTCTTTGAACAATCTCCTCTTTGCCTACGACGGGGAGCTGCTGACGAAGCGAGCGACTTCAACCTCTGAGTTTTCAGGTACTGCACTTGTTTCTTGAGGGCTGCAATTTCTTTCTCTAACTCTTGCACTTCACCTCTGTACTCTACAAACTTCTCTGCAATTTCTCTTTCAGCTTAGCCACTTGCTCAAAACTCTTCAACAAGAGATTTTTAGTAATTTTCGAGGTAGACTCAATCCTGGGCCTCCTCTCAGTGGTGGCTACATTTTGGGGCATAAGTGTCTTGCTCTTTACAACTTCACATTTAACCTGATTGGGATTGTTTTGAGGCCTAGCTATGGTCATTCTAGCTAATTGATAATGTTGCTTACTGATTGTCATCATGTAGGTGACTCTCGGACAATATAATTAGGTCCCTAAGGAAAATGATGCAAATAAGGCTAAAAAAAAGCTACAATAGTGTGCAAATGAGATGAGACTCTCTGCTTGTCCAGTGGGTGTTCATATACCCAGCCTGCAGTGGATGTATATATACCCAGCCTGGTAGGAGGAAGTCTGCTTGCAGGCAATCCAAGATAAGATTTTTATTTTTTTGAATTATTTTCAAATAAATTTCAAAAATAATTACTGAGAATGTAGATAAATAGTGTCTGCTTACTTTGCTATCCTCATGCAACAACAACACATTTTGACAGGGATAGCGACTTTGCTAGCAAGCTTCTGAGACTATTTGAAAATGTGCCAAAAGAGTAGTACAGATTTTACACAATACTTTTTTGATCAACTTTCATGGTGCACAATTCTTTGCACATACACCCAAATATCATTCTACAAGTTTTCAAGTGTTTTTAGTATGATTAGATATTGTAGAATTAAGTGGTAGAGAAAAAGCTCAGAAGAGTGAAAAATTACACTGCAATGAAAATATAGAAAACATCATAGGATTCAAAAAAAAATCCAACGTATTGACAAATTTGAGTATACCAGCTTTAGTGGCATGACTACTTTATGTGTGCATATTTATCTACAAGATCTTGTAACATACTGCATGTTTGGGAACTTTTGAAAGGGGCAAAGTGCCCTAGTGGAAGCTTAGTGACTCACGGGGAAAAGAACTAGTTGCAATCATACTAAAGAGTGCAGCAGCATATCACTAAGAAAGCTTAGGAAAATTACTCAACATTTTGAGTAGCAACAAACTGCTCACGAATGATGTAGGATGAAAGGCCTTGTCATGACAAACCCGTAGAAATTTACAAAAGTGAAAATTGATAAGAAATGAAGTAGTTATGTTTATTTATAGTTTTCTACGACGGCCGCTTGCCCCTAGGCGGGAGGGCCGCTTAGCAACGGATTTTCCTAAGTGTTCGTCAAATCGTCCCTCCTAGAATGTTAGTGAGGAAGCCAAATCAGTCTCATCTGACGTGTCGAGCCAATTTGACATCCACATGCATGCATCGAAATATCTAGAATATGCTAACTTAGACGCGCTAGGCTAATCCGAAACTTCTAGGTAAATCGACCTAGTCGGCACTCCGCGTCAGCTGAAACTACGTGAAGGTTCGAATTCACTCTAACGGGCCAGATCGCTCGACGCTGTCGGTCAGTCCGACGGTCGCGCTCACCGCGAATTAAGGACAGTCGTCAACCGATCTCAAAACTGATTAAATTTCGGAAATCCATAACTCTCTCAATACTTGACCAAATTTGATGAAGTTTATATCAAAATGACCACAAAAATGCACTCTACACTAATTATAAAATCAAAACATACTTTCATGAAACTCAAAAATGCACTTTATAAATCTATGACCTTACAACTTCAGTCAATGAAGTCAAATCCTCTTTCATATTGATAATATCTTTGCATTTTGCGGACGTGTCAATATCAAGTGTGCGAAGCTGGACACATGTGCAACTTTGAAGAACCCTAACTTTCCTAAATATTACCAGAAGTGTTTCTTTTAACTTTTTACGTGGATATTTATGGGTCAAATATAGCTTTTCAAAATTTGAGTGCCATTGACCTATTGTGCCACTTTAGGGGATATGAAAAGAAGACTGCTAAAGTGATACTACAAAAGGTACTTTTACGCTTCACAAGTACTTTTTTGAACTCCTTCAAAACTTGCCTAAGTCAACCAATGCCCGTCTAAAATGCCTGAAACTTTATGAAAGCTTCCTTTGGGACCTGGAGAACTATGTCAAGTAAGATATATGGTAATTCAAGATCCTCTCCAGATTGTACAGACTTGGCTATTTTAACCGTGCAAAAGTGGACACGTGTCCAACTTTGAGGGGTCATGACTTTCTCAAATTTTTAGATTTTTTTTTTCCTAACATGTGGAATGTTATGAAGAGGGTCACGTACAATCTCATCAAATTTCAACGCTATTACACAAATTCTCCACTCCGGGGTTAGCCTGCCATGACTTGTTATATGACACTTGGAACGGTACTTTTGTGCTTAATCAACATATTTTAAGAGTTACTAAGAATTTGCAAAACTTTACCAATCCAATAGGTGTCAGATTTGGACACTAGATTCATTGGATCATGATACAACATTTGAATCAGACTCCTTGCAATTCTAACAAAATTTGCGCATTTTGCGGAGGCAGCAGCTTCAAGTGTGCAAAAGTGGACACTTGTCAATCTTTGAGAGGCCATAATTTCCAATTTACAGTGATTAATATTTTTTTGCTAATCAAAATTCTTGTTATTGTTACCAAAAAACTTGTTAAATTTCAAGTTATATGAAGCAGTATGGAGCAGGGAGTTGTGAGTACAATAATTCTTGAGGAGGGCACCAAAAAATAGAAATTCTCCAATATACACAAATTTGTCATTTTCATTGTGTTTGCAATTGCTATAAGTATTATGCATATATCAGTCTGAAACTTTGCCTAAGTGTGACAAACATATTTATCTTACAATTGAGAAGACATTGGAGCAATTCCTCTTAAACCACCAAGTTTTATGCTAAAAAGTACCTATGTGTCCAATAAAAAAGCATTTTGGGGTGCATGTGATGACTTGTGTGCGTACAAGTGGACAATGAGAGACGACTTTCAATCATGATTTTGCTGTGCCGGACGGAATCTGGCCCAAATATTGCATGTATTTTGTTGTGCTGATAGCTGAAGCAGGAGTTATTAGAAATGCCAAGGTTGCTACTTAACGATTGAATATTGGTGCTGCTAATTTGCCTATTGATAATACTGGTATCAAGATGATGATGCTTAAAATGCACAGGTAGATGACTTTTGTTATATAATTTAAGCAAGAGAATGAGAGAATAATGCGTGAATTGTTGCGAGGGAGGAATTAGAATGCATCTCACATTGATCGAAGTAACTTTGGCAGAGGACCCAGCAGGCCCAAGCCCAAGGCGCCTAAAGTCTATGATCTCGAGGGCAACAAAAAGTACTATCTAATGAAATTTTCTTGGTGATGTGGATTAGTGGTTGAAGACTTACCCTAACCTGCAAAACTTCGAGAAGATAAGGCACATTATGGTGTATTGCTCAAAGACAGCACACAAATTGGTGATTGTAATAAAAGGAAAAGAAAAAGGACTAAAGAACTCAATATTCTTACGTAAAAAGAGTTTGTTCAGCAGTCCCATGACAAGTTTGATGTCATCAATCAACAAAAGAAAGCTATCTACGCAATGATCTCCTTACAGAGTACATTTGATAATGTGTGTGCTCAAAGATGTCAAAAAAAAAGAGGATGCAATTGCCGTTGCCTCAGTTGTACATGCTCAGCAAAATGACTCAGCATTTCAAAATTCAAGCCATTTACAATTGAGGCAGTGTCATCATGCTCTCTTGCACCTCTGACCATACTCAACAACTGAAGTTTTGTGTTTCAATGACATTGCACAGATAAATGTATCCTGCTACATGTTAACATTAAACTTGTCATGCAATTATCGAACAAAGTCTTCCAACATGGTGTTATCGAGTTGTTTAGCTTTCTTCTCTTCCTTCTAGAAGAGCCACCGCTCGACCACGCTGGCTTTCAGCAAAGCACCTGTGTGCTTAATCTGCTTGGAGTATTGCAGGTTGGGGTAGTTTTCCCAAGAAATCTTATATAATAATATTTTTTGTTGCCCTCGGAATAATCGTGAGGTCCCTTTGACTTAGGCTCGCTAGGTCCTCTATAATACAAACTTTTATTATTTATGAGATGCATTTTAACTTAACTTTTGTATCCTCTTGCGGAGGTTCCAATACAAAAGTCATTTGCCTTTGCATTTTTAGCATTGTCATCTTCGTACCAGCATCATCAGGAGGTAAATCAAGAGCAACAGCATTCAAACAAGCAATAACCGTTTTGACAATTTGCTTGCTGTTGAAATGAATCGACTTAACAATAAATAAAAAATATTTAAGTCAACAAGTAATCTTTATGGGATTTTTTTTTTACCTAGTAATCAGCAAAAGACTTCACACCTAGCGTTCCAATACTCATAAGTCAAAATGCAAGTGAACAACCATAATTTATGTAATCAGTAAACTCATACATAAGCAAGGTTGGAAGACAATTCGTATCAATGGCTTCTCGCCTTGGATTCAGTCCTCTCAATAAGCAGTACAGAGAGTTGGCCTCGTTTCCAAATGTCGAACTCGAGAGCATGTCTAACCTATGCACATGGAATGAATTTACTGTTCAACGGCAAGTGCGAAGGCACCACCTACCCGGGAGTTAACCACGTCGGTAAGACCTCGGCTAACCAAATCCACAGCCATCTCCCATCATCCCCAATCGCCATCCACCCAAGGGTGTCCTCTGGCCATTCGTCTAGCATATCACACTTAGATGCATATCTAGGCAGTTCATTACTATCGAGTACGGCAGTCAGCTGACTGTCAACGAATGTGTAAGCAAGCTGACCTAAGTTGACTTCAGCCTGCTGCCACCAGCTGAGGCAGTATAACAAATTTTACGTAATATCCAACAGACTTAATATTGACTCAAATTCACTCGACTGAACCCAATTAACTATTATCTTTGAATAAATATTATATCCAACTATATATTGATTCATTACAATCCCTCCAACTTAACTCGTTGTCGCCTCGTCAACACTAACTATGAACTGTAAGAGTCCATTAGGCTAACAGTACGGATCCCCCTACCACCGCCTCTTGTTTTAACACTGTTGCCTAACTGTGGGGATCATTAGTAACAGCAATCTGTCACCTCCACCCTCAGCCCATTGCCATTGTGGAATGCAAACAGAGAGACCCCCAGCAAGGCTGACTGAAGGATGGTTTGCAAACATTAGGGAGATGTTCCTGGAGCCCTGAGATTAGGAGACTAAAACCTAGACCTGGACCCCATGGACCATCCCCTAGCCTTGTTAGCTGGCCTCCTAAACAACCCTGCTTTTGCTAAGGAAGGACCCGTGGGAGACTGCAGCAAAACTCCTGCTCTTTCTTCAGCAAGTTGTGTACTGACCCCCACACAAATTGGGAGTCCCGTAGGATGCTGGATCACATTGGCAAGAGGAACATTGCCATGGTTGGAGGTGGTTGCTGCCACTCCCCTGGCCACTCCTCTGGCTGCCCTCTTGGTTGTCCTGTCATCAGGAGACCAACATGTAGGTCTGCTGCCCAGAACGGTAAGCTCCTCCTCCTCGGAGACTTGAGTCACAAGGCTGGATGGTCTGTGTGGAGGTGAAGTGGGCTCCACTGTTGGTGTCACCACCCATCTACCTCGCCTCCCTAGAGATGGTACCTTCTTCGCTACCTCTTGTGCCGGTGCTCTTCCAGAAGTGGGGGTGTATCCCAGTCGCTGTTCCTGTTCCTGCTCTTGCTCCTCCTCCTCTTCATCAACCTCATCTGAGAGAGCTGGGGTGGCGTCCGCCATGTCATCTAACTCCTTAGCAGTTCTAGAGTAGTCAACTGATTGCCCCCTTTTGGACCTCTTTGGGGGTTGCTGGGCCCTAACCGTGCAAAGCTCTATTTGCCCTGCATGCTTTGCCCATTTGACAAAGGCATGCTTCCCCTCAGAGAAGTAATCTCGCCCCCGCTTCTTGTACTTCTTCATCCGGGGGCTCATGTTGGAGAGACAATGGTTTAGCCTGGGATCCCAAGGGGCAATATGAGGAGGTTCGATGAGGAATCCATCCAAGTCATGGGTGGGCTGGTTTGCACTGCTTCTTATTGTTGGTGGTGGTCATCCATTTCCAATCTGTGGGTTGTTCGTAGTACTCCTATCCATGCTTGGCCTTGGTCAGTGAGCAAAAAAACCAGTGGGAGGCAAATATTTGCTGGCCTGTCTCCTTGGCCAAATATTCCCAGCTTCTTCTATCCACCTCATTATAGAAAGGACTCAGCATATGAAAGTGCTTGACATCCTTGAAGCTGTTTGCCTCCATGGCCACCATCCTGATGACCCTGTGGCTGCCTTCTATGCCGGGTACCTGGACCGGTGTAGACTCCCTATCCAGGGCTAGAACTGCTGCCTCATCCTCTGTGTATCATACCATGTTGGCATAATCTTCGTAGAGGACCAGGCCCGTGCTGGTCTCAATATATTTATCCAGGGGCCCTTCCCCTTCCCTCTGGAGCGCCTTCTGCTGAGTGTCCTTGTTAATCTCGTGAGCGACCATTAATGCTGCTTTAAAATTATCAAAATTTTGGCCCACCACAGTATACCTATAAGTGGCCTACTCTTGCCTCTTGGCCTCCTCAACCTTCTTCAACCTTTCTTCCTCCACTTTTCTGAGTTTTTCTGCTTCAGCAGCATCCTCCTGTTCCTTCCTCAATCTGGCCTCCTCGGCCTTGTTTTGTTCCTTCTTCCTCTGCTTCTCTCGTTGTCAACAAGCTCGTTCTTCTTCCCTCCTCAAGAGGGATGTCCAAGCAATGTCCTGGCGATGGCGTTCCAGCTTCTTTTGAGCCAATTCGGCCTTGCGCTTCCCGTCTTCCTTCTGGTTGGTAGGCATCCTGCTCACACACACACACACATATGTATTTGTGTAATTCCGAGCATAAGTGTACCGAGTATAGAATGGAGTAAGCGCAATAAGCAGATTGTTCTTAAGTGTAAAACCCACATACATCGAATGTTACCTGAGTGAAGTTGTGAGTGTAAGGGAGTAGCAATGCAAAGTGGAAAGTGAATAGTAGGGGCAGTGGAGTGTGCATAAGTGCCTATGTAAATTCAAGTTTTGCTCGTCGGAAATCTGTCACACTTCCTCCAACTTAAGAGTGAAGTGGGCTGCTTATCATTAACTATCACTATCCTGTCACTTTCCCCTACAACTTAAATGGAGACAGGACCTCCTGTCACCTTCCCGTGTCAATTGAAATGACAATTAGGATGATTTGCTAACTTCTCGAAGATAGAATCGTGTCAACACCCCTTTGGCATTGACCAAATGGTCCCGAAACTTCCAGGTTTCCCCGGATGCATCATAGCCCTCTCATCTGACCAGATATTTCATGATATATTTAGATGATCAAAGGAGAGAGCAAGTTTCTAGAATCTCATCCACCTTATACTCATCAGGGTCACCATCTCGGACGGCTGGGAACGGTCCTGGTTGGACAGGTAACCGACCGGCAAATAGTTTGTCACCCTTGATGTATGGTTCCAGGAAGGAGACATTGAAGACTGGGCGACCCTTATATTCCGCTGATATGTTCAGTTTGTAAGCATTCTGACCAATTCGGCGTACCACCGAATCGACCCAGACATAACCAAACTTTTTCGTAATTATCCCAGGGAGGTACGGATGCTGAGAATGCAGTTTGACCAAGTCATCCTCTGAAAATGTCAAGGCCCGACGGTGTTGATTGGCAAATTTGCGTTGGGTTTGTTGTGCTTTGTACAAGTTCTGCTGAATTTCTAACAGTGTGTCAGCAAATTCCTGGGTCAACTGAAGGGAGATCGGATTGTCAATCCCCTCTGGGTGTGTCAAAGACTCCCCTAGGACATCTAAGGGGGACTTCGGAACTCTACCCAGACTGAGTTCAAATGGAGTCTTTCCCATTGACGCATGAACAGCATTGTTGACAGCAAACTGAATCTGGGGCAACAAGTCATCCTAGTTATCTTGTTTTTGGTTAATATAGGCGCTTAGCACCTCCTAAAGAACTTGATTAGTTCTTTCAGTTTGCCCATTAACTTGAGGGTGGTTTGCTGTGCTAAGTAGGTGTTTGACTCCCATCAACCCCATTAGAGCTCTCCAAAATTTGGAGGTCAACTTTGAGTTTTTGTCTGAGATTATATTGGAGGATAGATCATGTTGGCACACTACATAATTGTAGAACTGTCTTGCAGTTGCAAGAGCAGTCACTTTGACTGTGGTGGGAATGAAAATGACCATTTTTGTCGATTTATCCACCACTACCAGGATAGAATCATGCCCATTGGCAATTCTCGAGAGTGTGACTACCCAATCCATTGATATGGTTTTTTATCTCCCAGCGGGAATAGGTAAAGGTTGTAGTAATCCCCTAGGTGGTGTGTGTTGGGACTTATTCATCTGACACTGATCACAGGACTTAACATATTTAAAGACCTCCCGAGGTAACCCTTCCCAGTGATATTGTTTTGCCAATTTGCCAACAGTTTTGGCCTGCCTCAAGTGTCCATCCAGTACACTGTCATGGGCCTCACTGAGTGGTAAAGACCGTGGTTCCAAGTTATTAGGAATGATCAACTTCAGCCGACCTGAAGTAATATCAGTTACCCAGATCCCTCCCTTTAGCCTATACCTGCGTGTAGTGGCAGGACACACACCATCAGCTGGGCTTCGCTCAAATATTGGGTCAAAAAGGTAGGCTTTCTACGTTGCTCAAGGAAGGAATTTTCACTTTTAGTGAAGTGAGTGCACACAATGCCCTATCCACGGCATGCTGATCAAAGTTCCTTTCTTGCAAGTCACGTCTTCTAAAGAGGGCATCAGCAGAATTGAACTTCCCTGGTTTGTAGTCGATCTGTACCTGGAACTGCTCCAGCATCTAGCTCCAGCGATTCTTCTTCCTCGACAACTTGGACTTATTCTGGAATGAGTCAGAGCTAGATGATATGTAATTGCCTTAAAAGCTTTTCCATGTAGGTATGCTCTCCACTGTTTGAGAACATGTATGATAGCTAACAGCTCTTTATCATGCACAAAATAATTAATCTCAGCTGGATTGAATTTCATGGACTCATAGAAGACAGGATGCCAGTCCTGCTTTACCTTACCATCCTTTGTGATTTTGTCAGCAGGCTGCAACAAAATTGCACCCATGGCAAAGTCAGAAGCATCAGTAACCACTTGCACAGGTTCGCTGGGTCATATACAGTGAAAACTGGGGCAGAGCACACAGCATCCCAAGGGTCCGAAAGGCAGGTTGCTGCTCTTCCCCCCATACATGTCCTATATCCGTTTTGGTAAGGTCAGTCAATTTACTGGCCTTAGTGAAGTAATCTCAATGAATCTCCTGTAGTAGTTAGCCAATCAAAGAGATGATCTACATCTGAGACAGATTGAGGTACTGGCCAGTCCCTTATGGTCTGGACTTTTTTGGGATCCACACTGATACCTGCCTTACAAACAACATGACCCAAGAATTCAATACTCTCTTTAAAGAAATCACACTTGCTCATTTAGCATATAGTTGATTCTTTCTAAGAGTCTCCATTACTCTTCGAAGGTGCTCAGCATGCTTAGAGTCATTTCTAGAAAAAAATGAGAATGTACGTCATCCAAGAAGACTTGCACAAACTTATCCAAGTAAGGTCTAAAGATGTCGTTCATAGCACCCATAAAGGTAGCAGGGGCGTTAGTCAGACCGAAAGGCATCACATTAAGTTCATAATGTCCGTACCTCGTACGGAATGCAATTTTGTGTTCATCTCTCTCAGCAATTTTGATTTGATGATATCCACTCTTAAGATCAAGTTTACAAAACACTTAAGCTCCAGACAGGGTATCAAGCAGGTCCTCAATCCCGGGTAAAGCAAACTTATTCTTCACCGTGATTTTGTTTAAAGCTCTGTAGTCTACACATATTTGCATACTGCCATCTTTCTTTTAGACAAACACGATAGTGCGCCATAAAGGGACTTACTAGGAGAAATGTACCCATTCTCCTCCAGTTCTTGAACTTGTGTTTTTAACTCCTCACTCTCCACATAGGACAAGCCATACGTACGCTGCCAGGGGGGTTGACTCCCAAGTACTAGACCAATCTTATGATCTACCTCCCTCGTAGGTGGGAGTCCTGGGGGCATGTTAAAAACATCATCATATTGAGCAACAATTTTTGCAGCAGTGGGGTGCTTCGGAGGGTTATCTTTTTCTCAACCACTTCTTTAGGTTGAGGAGGTACCTCTTTGAGCAAGAGGCAGAACATTTTGTCCTCCTTCTAGTTCCAGCTTTGGACGAAGTCCTTTGCTTTCAGCAACTTGCATCCTGTAATGAATCAGTATACTGGTTGATATAATATTCATTTAAATAATATAGTTAAATAAGTTCAGCCTGCTGAACTCTAGTTAACAATCAGTCTGCTGGACTTTATACTTAACATCAGTTTAATGACTTGGCCGGAAGTAGCAGGCTGAGGTCACCTTAAGTCAGCTTGCTGACACATTCCTTGACAGCCAGCTGACTTCCGTACTCGGTAGCAGCTAACTGCCTCGATATGCATCTAAGTGTGGTATGCTAGATGAATGGCCAGATGACATCCCTATGATGGATGGCGATTCGGGATGATGGGAGATGGCGGTGGATTTGGTTAACCGAGGTCCTACCAACGTGGTTAGCTCCCGGGTAGGCGGTGCCATCGCACTGACCGTTGAACAGTAAACTCATTCCATGTACATATGCTAGGCATTGCTCTCGAGTTCGGATTCGGAAACGAGGCCAACTCTCTTGCACAGTTTACTGAGAGAGATCTGAATCCAAGGCGAGAAGCCATTGATACGCACTGTCTTCTAACCTTGCTTATGTATGAGTTTACTGATATGCATCATTGATGCTAGTTAACTCACATTTGACTTACCAGTATTATTCACTGCTAGTGTATTGTCCTTCGCCGAAAACCAGTTAACGGAAATACCATAAAGATTACTTGCTGATATAAAGATCTTTATTAATTGTTAATCGCCTATGTGATAAGTCGATTCATTTCACATCCTCCTGGAAGCCTTTCTTTTTCCTTCATTTGCCATCCAAACTGGACAAGAGGAGAGACACTAGTGGGTGCCAAGTTAATCTGCTCATCACTGGTCTCTCTCACTTTAACTGTACCTCTCTTCTAACACACTTCGGCTTCGTGTTCATTCAATCAAGACCTTCCTAACACGAGATTGTAGAAGCCATTGTTGAGTACCTCAAATGTAAGCGTTTCAATTAAAACTGCAATGCCAAAAACCTAACTGGACCTCAATAGGCTTAGTTGTAATTCCTCCCGAGATACTTGAGGCATCTCCAAGGTATATTTTTCTATTCCCTCGCGTGACAATAGGCAACCTCAGCCGCTTAACTAAGTCCTTATGAATAAAAGTATGCAACGCCCCTCCGTCAAAAAATGCCCTTACCTTCCTACTTGCAATCATATAATGCAGTAGCATAAGGGGGACAAACTCTTCCTGATGTTTGCGTTGTTCTCTTGACTTAGCAAAAAAATGTTGGACATCAGGTGGAACAAGATCGTCCAGAGTGTGCACTGTCTAAATACCTATATTGCTGATAGTCTCTCTTATCTGGTTGTTATGTATGCATACTGAATCCAGTTCAACAGGGCCCATAACACCTGTTACGAGGGCAGCTAGCGATGACTCACTACCTCTAGCATCCTCAGAGTCAGTAGGCTGGATTACTGGCTGTTGCTGTCTGTTAAAGGCTGATCCTTTCTCTCAACCTTGAGTATGTGTTTTCTAGGACACTACTCCCTATAGTGGCCTTTCTCTTGCAGCAATGGTAGCGAGTAGAATTTGCTGATGCTGGTCACGACTTAGTCCGACCACCACCCCTTACAAAACCTCTTTGAGTACACCCACCACTACCTCTAGACTGCATTGCATTGTACTCATACACAGAGCACTCTTGCTCATCCATCTGATCATCCTCAGCCTGGTCTCCTTAAATTGCATTGTAGGAACCATGTGGCTTTTTGACAATCTTAGCCTCCAAAGCAGTACTTTGGCGCTTATGGTTGAACTGCTGCTGATCCCAAGCATCAGTAACTTGGATCAAGTTAGCCGGCTTCTCATATTTCTTTTCAGCAAAATGACTCGAGACCTCAGATTATAAGGCAAATCGGAAATATGGAATTTTATACAGCTCTGCAATGCAGGCTGTTTCATCATATTGTCCTGGAACTTCTGTGCATCCTCAGCAACTGAAGTGGTCTGCGTCACTGACAAGGAGATCATTGCATAGATAGCTTTTTCCATCTGATTGACGACATTGAACTTTTCATGCAATTGCTCAACGATCTCTTCTTATGTAGGGTCACCGAGTTGTTTAGCATTACGCACTCTTTTGTAGAAGAGCCACCAGTCTGCTGCGCTGCCTTTCAGCAAAGCACCGGTATGACTGATCTTTTCAGAATCTTGTATGTTTGAATAATTCTCCAGCCACTGCTCAACATCACCGAGAAACTTTATCAGGTAATATTTTTTGTTTCCCTCAGGGTCGTAGTTCTGAGATGGCTTTGGCTTGGGCCTCCTAGGTCCCCTGCCACTCCTAGTAGTGTGAGACCCCAGTTGGTCTTTCTCACGCAACAATGTCATCATAATCCTCTTGTCCTCCTATTGGAACTGATACATCATTGTCATTTGAGACTGCATTTGAACGAACAATGCACCCAAATCAACATTCTGAGGTTGCAATCTAGCCATAGCAGCAGCAGCAACATTCAATTGCTCAGCAGTAGCTTCGGCATTTCCTCTTGCTGCTGCATTAGCAATTCCTGCGTCGCCTAACTGACTATTTATGTGGGTGAGAGGTACAGCAGTAGCTCCAGCAGGAGGTTGGTTTTGGAGATTGGAAACTAGCCCTTTCTGTCATCATCTCTTCAACCGTTCTGTTGTCAGCCAGACGCCGCTTTTTAGCATCTGCCTCCTCCTCTGCCTTCGCTAATTGTTCGGCCTCTATTCTAATGAGTTCTTCTTTAGCTTGTTGAGCTGCTACTTCAGTGAGGGCCGCTGCCGTTTTCTCGCCTTCTCTAGCCTCTTTAGCTGCAAGTTACTTCAGCATAAGTGCGAGATTCTACATCTTCATTCTCGTCTAGAATCTCCTGATTCTCATTAGCCTGACCCTCCATATCTTGAGAGTTGCTAGTTTGAGACCGCGTCCTTACTGTAACACCAGCTTCGATACCACTGAAATGAATCGACTTACCAGTAGACGATAAACGATTAATGAAAGATCTTTATATCAAGAAGTAATCTTAATGGGATTTTCTGATTACCTAGTAATCGGCAAAAAACTTCACAAGTAGCATTCCAATACTCATAAGTCATATGCAAGTAAACGAGCATCAGTTATGCAATCAGTAAACTCATACATAAGCAAGGTTAGAAGAATTCGTATCAATGGCTTTTTGCCTTGGATTCAGTCCTCTCAGTAAGCAATACCAGAGAGTTGGCCTCGTTCCTGAATGCCGAACTCGAGAGCAATGTCTAGCATATGTACATGAAATGAGTTTACTGTTCAGCGGCAAGTAAATTGGCACCTCCTACCTGGGAGTTAACCACGTCGGTAGGACCTCGGCTAACCAAATCCACAACCATCTCCCATCATCCCGAATGGCCATCCACCCAAGGGTGTCCTTTGGCCATTCATCGAGCATATCATACTTAGATGCATATTTAGGTCACTGCTATTGAGTACGGCAGTCAACTGACTGTCAATTAATTTGTAAGCAAGGTGACCTAAGTTGACTTCAGCCTGCTGCCACCACCTGACTTAGTATAACAAATATTACTTGATATCCAGCAGACTTAATAACAACTACAGTTCAGCTGACAGAAGCCAATTAACTATCATATTTAGTAAATATTATATCTAACAATATAGTGATTCATTACACCTGTTGCCTCAGCCATCCTAGTTTTGCTCAGTTGCCTGCAAATTGTCGTCAAGAGTACATCCATAGGTACAGCATAAGGGTTGTGCAGAAGATTCACCATGAGTGCCTGGTGGTCTTCCCAATCTCTGACCATAGCCAAGTGTCTCCCTTTTTCAACTGCATTTTTCTTTTGTCTTAGCTAGACGTTCATCTTTTGCCCTAACAAGATCGTCTTTAACTTGCTAGATTGCTACTGCAGCCAAAGCGACGGCTAACTTTTCTACTCCTTTAGCTACACCGGCGGCCTCAATTGGAGCCATTGTGTTGACTTCACTCTCTTCTTGATCTCCATCCATGTTATCTGTAGTGAGCTTTCTTGAGGCCATGTGCTCACCATGCAGGGAACTGTGACAACAAGCACCAAATACGTTGAAATGAATTGACTTATAATCGATTTATCAATCGACGATTCATTATATAATATATATCTTCATATTAACGTGTATTCTTTATGGTGGCTTTTGTTAACTCATAAGAAAACAAAAGCACAACACAATAGGCGCACGCAATATTCTATAGTCAAATGTTTGTAAATAAACATCATACTCAAACATCAATTATGCAATCGATAAACTTACAAAGTAAGCAAAATAAATGAGCAGTTCGATTAACGGCTTGGAGCGTCGGATTAAGATATCCTCTAAGTAGACTGTACCGAGAGGTGGCCTCGTTTCCCAAGGCCGAACTTGATTGCAGATCTAAAATATATACTTAGAATAAGTTTGCTCTTCAACGGCAATACGATGACATCGCCTACCCGAGAGTTAACCATGTCGGTAGGACCTCGCAAACCAAACCCACAACTATCTTCATCATTTATCGAATTGCCATCCGCCTAGGACGTCATCTGGCCATTCATCTATTTAGCATATCACAATAGATGCATTGCTAAGGAGTTTACTAGTTCCACTAAAGGCGGTCACCTGGTTGTCAAAGAATGTAAAGAATGTGTCAGCAAGCTAGTTAGATAGACTTCAACGTGCTCTCTGCCAGTAAATTGGATAGTAAGTACAATTCAGCAAGCTTGATTAAGTATCACGGTTGATTGAATGAATGCATCTCATGACATGATGATGCATAACACCATGGCTATTAATTAAATTTGTAAATTGATAGAGATTTGCAGTGCGAATTCAAAAATGAACATTGACATAGCATATCAACTTTGTGTGCACTAGCTAAAAGCTATAGCTTGCGCCAATAACAACCTCAATATGCTTGTTGACATACTACATCCATTATTTGTCAAGTGGCAATTACCGACCCTTTGTTTTGAGTCCTTACTGGTCAAGCGATTGCCACTTTGTCGAATCATTCAAGGCAGAATTTTTATACATGCTCTTACGCTTGAACTTTCTTCTTAACAATTTGTACTTTATTGCTCACACATGTAATTTTGGAAAGTCACACGTAGGGTTGACTGTCACATAAAGTACGCAGAAAGATGCGTCAATATGTGATGACTCTACCTGCAAAGTAGGTTTGATACAACCAAATTGTAAACATTGGTTGGTTTTACTCTGTTGTTGGGTTTTGTGAGCAATGTCACTACACACAATTGGACCTTGGTGGTGTTACAGCTTGTGGGGGAGGTCTTGGACCCCATGACTTGCTATATGATTGGGACGCTTGCATTTGCACTAGGGTGGCAGGCTACGTCATTAGGATTATGTCAGATGAGTGGTGGAAAGGAGTGACAAATGCTTAACGCTTGAAGAATATTGCTCAACACTCAAATGAGATGTGATACATGCGCATACCATGCCTGACCAATAAAAGGTGTCACATACAGCAACATGCAAGCTAGGCGTGCGTTGCTCAGAAGTATGCAGGGCAGGGCCGCTGGGTTAAGCGGCCCCTAACCCTAAACCCATGACATCCAAGTCTTCTTGAAGCACACTACGATCCTCTTGAGGCAGGCACATTGCGGCAGTTTGCCAGACAGGAAGGCGCATCCAAGTTAGCGTGCAAGCTTGGTCAACGGACCGCAGAGGGCAGAGGTCGGAGAACAGAAGCGAGAAACCACGTCTTTGATTTGCACAACTAGCCTGAAGTTTGCGTCCCATGCTTCACAAAATGAACCTCCGCCTGTCGCACCACCAGCATACCATCGTCACATTTATTCGAAAGCACCCAGAAGTGGTCCAGACTGGGAAACAAAGACCAGCTAGGCTCTTATTGCAAAAAAGAGGCCCCGGCAGGGGGGG
>WELA01008001.1:625932-643939 GCA_009602735.1 Mesotaenium endlicherianum | reverse complement strand
GGGGGGGGGGACATGTATAATAGTACACCACAACACTACGTCTACGGTATCGTCGAGATTTGGGCCCACTCCCCGTCGACGGCCTCCTTCCAAAGAGTGACGTTGTTGGTCGAGTCCGACACTGCCAGAATGTTCCCCGTGAGCGACCAGCTGACGCGCCACACGGGCGACTTGTAGTCGTGCAGCAGGCGGCTCTCCCATTGGTCGCCGTCCTTTGCTTGCGTCCAGATCACCACAGTCCCATCCTGCTCAAAGCCGGGAGCGCCACAGAACCCCGATCACCAAAAGACCAAAAGCAACCAAAAGGAGGAGAAATGGGTCTAGTGTGAACATACCCCAAGCACAAACGCGCTCAGCTTGCTGAGCAAGCACTGAGGCTTGCGTGGGCAGCACACTCTCGACGGCAGACAGGCCCACTCAGTGTTGGCAATAGCAGGCATCTCCCTGACTGAAATAAGTAAGGCAGCACAATAAGGGGCGGTCTCATAGAACAAGTTGAGGTACAGCCCATGCACATACATAGGGCACCCTATGGCAGCCACGAGCAAGGCGAGTGACCTCAGAACAGTGACACGTATGTGTGAGCGACGACACAACAATGACACCTCCCCCTTGAGTGACACATCAGTGGAGCCATGAGACTACGAGGCACAACAGCCACGTGCAAGGAGATTAAATCACAACAGTGACACACGCGTGAGCGACGCGTGTGCAACACCTCCGTGGGTGACGCACGACTGGGGTCAACCGCTGAAGTCAACTGCCAAATGCATCGCATGGGGGGTCACAAGAGAAGCGTGTGCAAGGACGTTGAGAACAGGCGAGAGGTATGGAGCTCCCCACCTGAGAAGCGCTGGCGATAGTGCTCTTAGGCAGGCCGAGGTTCGGGGCCCAGGCCACGTCCCTGACCCAGTCAGTGTGCCTGGCCAGGGGGGGGTGCATCTGCCAGCTGCCGTTATTTAGGCTCCACACCTTCACTGTGTTGTCGCATCCACCTGAGGTCAGCTTTGGTACCGGGTTGGGGTTGGATCCCAGCAGGGAGCCGGGGGAGGCAGCAGGGGCCCAGCTGACAGAAGTCACCCCCACTGAGTGTGCCTGGCTGATCTTGCTGACGTCCCAGGTGCCATCTGGCCTCTGCGTATAGATCACTATGGTGCCATCTGAGGAGCCGCTGGCTAAGCACAGGCCAAACTCATGGGGAGCCCATGAGATGCTGTTTACTGATCCTTCATGCTCTTGAAACACTTGTGCCTGGTCGAATCCCCCCACCAAGCCCCCCCTCCCCCATGGTAGTTTAGCTTTGACTAGCATTTAATTAGATCTGCTAACGAACATTTTTATTCTTTGCACAGCTGACAACAGAGGAAGGGCTCAGGCGAAGTGACAGGGTTTAGCATCCCTATGTAGTTTGATCTCGACAGGACGTGCATGCACTTGTTGACCTTTGTTGACCTCCCTCTGACCTACCCTCAGCAGGTGCAGGTACACTTTGCCTGCCTAAGCTCTCAGCACAAACTCCAAATTGGATAGGCTCAAAGAGTAAATGTACTACGCACTCAAGCCTTACTGTGGCTCTAGCTATAGAGGGGAATCGAATGTACACTGTCTTCCGCAAGCTTATGGTGGGGTTAAAGAGCACCTGAATCCACTGATTCTCCACTGTTTCTCTCCATATAATAACCTTCCTGTCGTAAGAGGACGAAGCCAATATGCTTCCAAACTTAGGGTGCGCCCAAGACACCATCCACACGGGACCGTCATGCCCTGCTCAGCCATATCCGCCTAAGCCCTGTGAGGCAGTAGACTTGTGCAAAAGATATAGAATGTGGGGGTTCTCATATGAAGGTGATGACTATCGATTTCTTTTGCCAATCCATACAGTCCGCATAAAGGGTTCAGTGCTCGCTGCCAATTTCTCTAGAGCTAATTTGTAAAGTGCATCCAGCTAGAGCATTGATGTCCATACTTGTAGACATGGCATCTATAATCAAGGAAATGAAATACATGACACTTGATGGCGGGAACAAGCTAGGAAAGAGAAACATCGTCGATGGAAAGTACCTGTCAACTCTGATAAAAGTGTCTGCTGGTCCCCTATGACTGCAAATAGTTTGATTGTGCGGTCTGAGGAACAAGTAGCCATTCTCTTGCCATAGTAATCCATCTGCACGTCATGGACGGCATCGCTGTGCCCAGTTTCGACAGTCTGTGTTGTAGAGACTGTCATTTTATGATTTTTAGTTGAGAAGCTATCAGGTACTCTTCAGGGCTTAAATACCTCGTAGTACCTGCTTCTCGCGTATATACTGCGTTCTTCAAATCACTATAGTTCAAGACAAACGTGGATACTCGTTTGCTATTTGTGCCGCACTGGAACAAGCAATAGTGTTGACTTCTTAACCACTTCTCGTCTTTACTGTTTAGCAAGCTCATGCAACGCAATGCAGAACGGTTAACACTACCAGAACAAGTGTTGTTGTCCATGAACGACGACAAGAAAGTTGTAAGGATTGAGCACTTGTGACCGTACATACAGCCTGAAAACATATACTCTCTTCCCTTTAAAAAACCTCAGAGACATTTCACATGTCTCAGCTATCGTCAGTTGCGATACTTCCATTCATGTGATACTTAGAGATACTTATAAATGGAAATTATTTATTGCTCATTTCCGTACAACCTCGTATTTGACCATACTTTCTTTTCTGCCCTCGTGGTCCTCTAAATATAGCTGGGGAAATGGCTCCGATGTTCTCCCATGCTTTCTGCTATATGCAACCGTCGAGTTTCGAGTTCTGGCCCATGAACATGACTGCATGTCGTTACTTACTCGGTTGAGATGACTTAAGCCTCTACCCGTTCTCTTCCTACTCTGTATTTATGCCAGAAGAATACGGGCAAAAGGCGTTCTAATGAGTCCGCCCTTCGTGACTACCTGGGACATAGTTCAGTCTGCCCAATGACCTTAGTGCGCAGCTGGGCATAACCTGGAGACCTATAGGAAGCGGTGATCACATGCCATCATGCTTGTTGGAAAGCAGTGGTAGGCTGGTGTAGAAAGCGACTACGATATGTAGAGCTATTTCTTTTATGTGCAGCAGCAGAGGCATTCAGGAGTTTTTTCTTGTCTCTTTCAGGCCTTGCTGAGTGATGGCAAGCACTGGCTTCCTTGCACATGGTAAAGGAGGGGACGATGCGGACATCCATCACATGGAGGATGATGTGTATACAGCTTGCAAAGACTTTCCCGAAGGTGCAGATTTTGTCATAGCTGCATTCGTGCAGTCTCTCAGAAGCTATAGAAGACCAACAGGTACATACTGTCTTACGTTGAGCTTCTACAGAGACTACTGTCAAACTTGCTTTGATGGACGTGTAAGAAAGCCAGTTGGAGTTGAGGTGGATGACTCGTGTACAGAGCTCCAACGCAATGCCACGCGAATGCCTCTGCAATGTTTCCTTGCCCCTTCTGCATGTAGAGTACCACTGCTGAGAACGTCTAGCAACGCAACGCTGCAGTAGCTGCCTCCATAGTTCCGGCTATGAGTACTGCTACTTTGCATGTGCTGATTTCCCCTCTGGTAGCCAGCCAGCTCAGGCAGTGGGGAGCAAGACTGCCAGGATAGTAGAATCTCTTTTTTATTTTCTCTTTTTAATTGTTTTTAATTCCTTTTTTTTCAAAATCTCGCAATGCTTTACAGCTCCAGCCTGGACTTGGTGAAGTATCCTCCAAGCCCTCAAGTGTGGGGCTGCCTCGATATCTGCCTCAGTGTCAACCTTCTTCACGTTCTCTCCGGCCCTTGATGTCTGTCAGCAGCGTGCTCTCCCTCTCCAAAGAAGCCGTAATGTGCACCGATATCTGCCTGGACATCAACCTTCTTCCCCGTCCATGACCATCGCGTGCACGCGCGCGCGTGCGTGTGTGTGTTCCGCGCGCGCGCGCGTGTGTGTGTGTGTGTGTGTGTGTGTGTGTGGGCAGTGTGCGTGCCCTTCCCCAAGAAGCTCTTCATCACGGATGGGCCGGAGCCCAGCCTGGATTACTCTGCAGCAGAGGATGCTGTCGCTTACATCCCCAGCGTACACTCAATCGCGTCCGCACCTCCCCCTTCCCACTCCCGCCCTGCAGCAGCGCCAGCACCAGCGCCTGCATCAGCACCACCACCAGCAGCAGCAGAAGCAGCAGCAGCAACAGCATCGTTCGACAGCCCTGGGACGTCAGACAGGCTCGGCCCGCCGAGCTCCGCCGAGAGAAACCCCATCAGGGAGATGCCTCTGAAGAGTCTGAGGCTTCTCCACTGGCTGCTCCGCATGAGAGCCTTGCAGAGGCTGGTGGCAGACCCCGGGGGGGAGCTGGGGGGGCTTTTGCCGCCGGACAAGTCGCCCTGGGGAGCGTTTGGCGCTGCGGCTGGCCTGGGGGGGCCCCCCCCCTCCCCCTTCCGCTCCCCCGTGCTGCTGCCGGAGCAGCGGGACCTTCTCCCCCACTTTGTTCTGGAGGTAAGGAATGAAGGCACTGCTACAGCTCTGGAGACTGGAAATTTGAATGCGGGAAGCCTTAGAGGGGGCCTGAGGAGAAAGGTTCAGGAGGGAGCCTCAGGAGAAAGGCTTAGAGGGAGCCTCGGGGGAAAACCTGAGGAGGGGTGTTGAGGGGGGAGCCTTAGAGAGAGCCTCAGGGGGGAGCCTTGAGAGGGGAGTCTCAGGATGGAGTCTCAGGAGTAAGTATCGGGGGGAGGGCCCTCGTGAGGGAGCCCTTGGAGGGAGCCTCAGGGGGGAGCCTTAGGAGGTAGTCTCGGGAGGGAGGCTCGGAAGAACGCCGCAGGGGGCGGGCTTCATGAGGGAGCCTTGGAGGGAGCCTGAGCGAAGGCCTCAGGAGAGAGCCTCTGGGGGGAGCCTTGAGAGGGGGGCCGAGGAGGGAGCATTGGGTCTGGAGGCATTGGCCTTGGAGGCTTTTGCTTTCGAGGTTTCAGATGGGGCCTTCTGATGTCCTTTTCCTTTTCCTTTAGAGCGCTTGCATCGCATCCCACATCCGCAGCTTCCACTGAGTGAACAGCGTGGTGGCAAGATCTGAATCCATCGGCGGGCACGCCTCCCTCTCCTCGACCGCCAGCAACCCGCGTGCTTGCTGCTTGCTGGCCAGATCTGAATGCGGCGGCTGGCACGCACTAGTCCTCGTGCGAGTTATTTTTTTTGTGCAGCGTTGGAGGCCAGTGCCGCTCGGAAGAGTTGGAAAAGTTATGCGCAAAGATTGTATGCGTCGCGCTTGACGAGCCGCCTGGGTTAGTGAGAGGCGCCGTGCCTGAGGGGCAGCGCTTGCTCGCGAGATATTTTTTTTCCGGCGGCGCTCTGACGTTCCCTCTGCACCCTGTTTCATGACGCTGCGTCAACAGCTGTCCCTGAGTCCAGATTGGTCCTGTCTGGAAGGGCGCAGCCACACGCGTCTGTGCCACCTGTGCAGCCTGTGAAGCTTTGGGTCTTTTCACTTGGGGCACATGTGTTGGGGCTACCGGAGGTCGGAGTCGTGAACCAAGCTAGTTGCTTACAACCACAGTGCTCGCGCACGATCGTTCTTATCTTTTATTATTCCTTTTCTTATTAATTCTTTTGTTTCCTTTTCTCTTTATTGCCCAAGTATCAACGTCCCCCTTGGAGGCACAGGCAAGCCGTTGTTGAAGTCAGCCAGCGGTTGCTTAGCCACGTGGGGCTGGCTGGTAACGCCATCTGGCATGTCTGGCAGTTCATGCCTGCAAGCGTGCTTCACGTTGACTATGCATTTGACTCAACATTGACTCCAACATTGACTTCTTTGAGTCTTTGCTCTATGTCCGGCCTTGCAAGTCTCGCAGGTTCCGATTCCCGGATCGGATCAGAGGGCGGCATTCGAGGCGGCCAAGGCGACACATGGCAGCTTCGCAGCCTTCCACGGCACGGCAGCAGAGAACATTCATAGCATCCTGCGATTTGGTGAGCGACTTCTCCCCCTTCCTTGGTTCCGGACTGCTCTCGGAATATCGCTGTGCTCTTCCTTCTCTGAACTAGTGGAAGTTGGCGTTCTACTTGGAAATGTCTCAAGTTGAGCTGTGCTTGCTTCTTCGCCTTGCGCCACCATCCGTTGCCTCGGTGCATAAAGCACAGGCCAAACGTATGGCATTCTATAGTGGAATTATTATTCTTATCGTCCAGTAACAAGTTGTCAATGCCTTCTCTTTCTGTCGTCAGCACATCGTCAATTCTTCTGTCTTCTGTATCTTATCTGTGCCTTCAAATGCGTGAACTAATATCGGGTCATTTTAACATCATCCCTATCATATTCACATTCATGATCTTGATATCATCCTGCGTGATGCAGGTCTCCTCAACCTGAGCGGGACGAGGCTGGAAAAAAACGGGGCCATCTTCGGCGAGGGCATCTACCTCTCGTCGGATCCATCCGTGGCCCTCAGCTTCTGCACCGCAGGAGAGGGCTGGGAGCGCTCCTCTTTCGGAGCCAGGGCCAGATATCTCCTCCTCTGCGAGGTCGCGGAGGGGCCAGGTGTCTCTCTCTCCAGCTCCATCGCGCGCCGGTCCTATCGCGACGGCGGCGCCGAAGCTTCCGCCAGCACCAGCACCAGCAGCAGGGTGAACGCAAACCAGGGGGGCATCGGAGGGCCGAGGCGGGAGGAGGAGCCTGGGAGCTCCGGGAAGTCGACACCTGGCGCGGAGGAGCGGCCCCTGGGCACGTACATACTGGTGCAGAACTGCGAGATGATCAGGGTCAGGTACGTCTTCGTGTACAGCGAGCCGTCGCGGCTGGCGGGGAACAGAGGCAAGGGTCCGAGCGCGGCGGGCAGGGCCGGTGGCAGCGGGAACGGTCCGCGAGGAAGCGACGGCGGCCATGGCCAGGCGCGGCTTGGCGTCGCCGCGCGCGACGGCGGGCGGCAAGACCTGTGCAAGCTCCTGGTGTATGCGTATGTGGGGCTGCTACTCGCAGTCGGCTTCTTCAACTCGGACTTGTACCGGCACAACAAGCTGCTTATCATTCTGCAGGGCCTGCGGGCGTAGCTCCCCTCGTACTCAGTCCTGCTGGATAGTAGGCAGAGGGGTGTAGAGGACCTAAAGCGAGTCGATCGCGTGCAGTACCCTGGGATCTTGCGAGCGAGCCCGAGAGCTTGGCTCGATATTGAACGTGCTGGATGAGGAGGGGAAGTAGGAAAAGTGAAGAGGAGTAGGTAGGGAGGTATTGAGGTAGGGAGGTAGGGAGGTAGTGGAGAATGAGGATTAGAATCAGGCAGTAACATTGGGATCTTGCGAGCTTGGGAGCTGCTACTGTAAGGTGCTACTATATTTATATCTTTTCTTCCGATCACATGTAGGAACACTGCAGGAGAGAGCATCTTGAGTGGTAGGCACCGTGGACTTGGATGGTGGTAGTGGATCTGCTCTGAACAACCAGGACTCGAATTGTGATGTTTGTGATATCAAACGACTTGAGCTCAAAGAAGAGAAGAGTGATGGCATCGTGGCTGTATATAACAAGCTTGGTTGTCATAAAAGTGGGCAATTGCATGTGGACAATTGCATGTCCACTTTGGTGCATAGTCATCAACTGAATTGAATCTGGTTGCATACACACGAAAGTTTGAGTGCTTATTGCTTCAGGTGTGTGAAGCTTATGTATGATATTATAACCGGGGTGGTTCACACCTCTGTCTGCCGTCCCCCCACCAAAACATTTGGGAGAACACACTACTTCATGCATGATGTGGTTCAGGTGAGCTATCTCGATCCACGTTCATCACGTATTATTTCTTGATCTCCTAGTTAGTTGCGCAATAGTATAGGAAGAGAGCATATCAAATGAAGCGCTGAACTAACTCTTCATGTTGCCTGCACCCAAAGCTTATGGCTCTAATTCCTAGCTTCCAGACAGAAGCGCGGCCACAATGAGCTCATTAGGCGATATTGCGAAGCTGTTTCATCTACCTTTCTATAATACATTTTTAATTCTTATCCTATCGTAGAATATCTGGATTGGCATGTAACAATTGTTGTTTTCATACGCTCTTAAGAGGGGACATGACTCATAACCAAGCAATCTGCTCGCTGCAAAAGACATGGTCACCTCTGCTGATTGGGTACCCCTTCAGTGCAGCAGTCGGTGGACCCTTCAGGGGATCCTCCAACTGATAGACCCACACACATTGACGCGCTCAAAGCTTTGTTTGCTACACAAAGACATCTACACATCTACACTCAATATCCTAATCACCGATCTATTGTTGATATATACACCATGAGGGCAACAACCTACGATTGTCAGTTTTACACGAACAAGTCACGACATACTTTTGGCAACTGATAGAACCAAGTCACGCCAATGGCAACTGCCTAGCTGCCTGGCACGCAGGTGGCCTGATATCATCACGATGATGGTGACGATGCAGCCAATCTTCCAAGAGCTGGCTGAGCTGGCGACGCACTTGCATCGCTATCAGCAGCAGGGCCGCCAGCTGGCAATGCCCCTGGTTCATCAGATGGTGCAGATGTAGCGAGTGATGGAGCTCCAGAAGCATCGCTGGCGCCAGAACCATCTGCAGCACCGCTTCCAGTACCTGCTGCAGGAGTGACAGCCGCCGGTTTGGCCTGGATGGCAGCTGGCGCTGAAGCCGCCGACTCTGGAGCTGCAGAAGCAGCAGCAGTAGCACCAGTCTCAGCCCCGGCAGGTGTGCCACCTGGCATTCCAGCTAGCGCTGACGCCTGGGGTGCAGAAGCTCCAGGAGCAGCTGCAGCAGCAGCAGGAGCGCCACCTGGCACGGAAATCCCGGGAGGTGCAGGAGCTGGAGCAGCGGCAGGTGCGGCGGCCGCAGCAGCAGAGGAGGCGGCGGCAGCGGCGTGAGCAGCCGCGACAGCTGGCGCTGCCGCTTGGGCGGCGCCCACGGCGGCCTGCGCCTGCTGCAGCCTCACGGGCGCCAGATTCTCCAGCCGGGTGGCGGCGGCCTCCTTCTTTGTCTGCACCGCCTGCTCGTGCGCCCTCTCCCTCGCCTCGCTGCAGGGACACATCCGATGAACGCACGCACGCACACACGCACGTCTGTCACGCTTTAGCCAGAGCTGCGGAGCAAACCTATCAGGCAGAGCTGCCTGGCAGTGGTGCCGCTGTCGGGCAAGGTGCCAGCAGCACTGCCGCGGAGTGAGCCTACTTTTTGACGCTCTCATGATAGAGGATACGCAGCGGGAGAGTCTTCTGGGGAATGAGGGGCAGGAGCAGAGCTTCTTACTCTGCGATGCCCTTGCGATGGGCACGCACCGTATGCTCACATCACGTGTGTGAAGGACAAGAGTGGGGCAGACTAGTTCTCAATGTCCCTAAGGCTTCTGGTGGTTGGCATGCAGCACAGTAGAGTCTGCGGGGGAATGCGGGGCAGGAGCAGGGCACTCCAGGCACCCTACTCCTCCATGTCCTCACGAGGTGAACGTACAGCGTGTAGCAGCGTAAGACAGAAATCAGCAGGGGCAAGGGAGTGAGGGGCAGGCGGAGGGCGTGGGAGAGAGGACCCACGACCCAGCAGCAGGCTATGGAGGAGGAGGAGGAGGAGCAGTGGTTCTGAGAGAGTGGGGTATCTGTAGATGTTGGAAGCTTCAAGGGAGTGAGCCGCACGAGGGAGGACCCACAACCCCGCAGCGGGCTGTGGTGGAGGAGGAGGAGGAGGAGGAGAAGGAGGAGGGGTGCTGAAGGAGCTGGAATTGTGGGTGGACAGGAGGTGGACGGGTGGTGGCCCCTGGGAGGAGGGTATGTGCAGCATCAGGAAGAGTGGGCATCCCGATTCTAGTATGGCTGCAGCGGAGACATGAGATTGCGTATCGGTGGGAGGAACGCGTGTGGCAGCAGGCAAGCTGGGTCTGCAGATGCTAGTGTGGCCAATATAAATCTATGTTGCCTTGCCCAACAACGCCCTCCCTCCCGCCCTCCTCCGTCCTTGCCGCCTCCTTCCCCACTTCCTGCCCTCTCCCCTCCTTGCCTCCCGTCCCCCCCCCCCCGACCCCAATTTCCAATTTCAAACAGACATAATGAACGACCGTCATCTGCATTCCAGCCCAAACCTAATATTCATCCTTCACGTTTTTTAAACCCTCCACGATTCACGCACGTCTCTCAAGTGCAACAACTTGTGGACTTTTGTTACAAGGGGCTAGGCCTCCATGATGTTCATGCAAGCTTTCCAACATGTGCCAGCCATGGCGCAGAGTTGGCTTTCCAAGCCGTGACCTCACAATGTAAAAATGCCAGCTGCTACACAATCTGTTCTTCAGCTTGCGAGTGATAGTGCACCCGATGGCTCATAGAAGGGAGAGCGACCTGATGAGGCCTATTCTATGTCTTCTTTTTCATTTCAGCGGGATGGATATATTCTCCCTGTTCCTTTATAACCAGTGGTGCACTAGGAGAAACCTTCGAGTGACACCTTCCTCGCATCTATACCTGATGGTACTCTATTCAAGTCTATTGTTGTGCGGCTAAGTTTCATAAGGTCTGAAAATAGATGGTACTGCCGATTGTCCAGTGTCCATGTAGGTGTCTTAAGAAACGCTCACCTGTTTCCACGGTTGATGACATTCTGCACCGCTTCTTTAGCATCTGCTCTCATGCCCTTGGCTCTCTCCACCACGTTTTCTTTGAACTCCTTCCTCTTCTCCTGGTTGGTAGGACTAACTATGTGCACAGTATCGACCATACTGACAGATGCAAGCAGTCGACTATATCCAATAGACAAGTCTTTTTTTACTGTGAGCTAGCACGTTTTACGTGGTTCTGTCTTCCTTCCCACTCCAGACAGCTTGCGTCGTGGTACGTTATTAAAGTAAGCACTCCCTCGTTACACCCCACGTCTGGATCTGATAAGAAGACGCTTTGTAAAAATCTGCAGATACTAAAATTGTGCGCGACTACACCTCAGGCTGTCCTTGAGGGTATAAGCCGAGGACGAAGTAGTAATGCGTAAGTTGCAGTCTAAAATCTGACGCAAAAGTTGCCTCCGTAGATGGACGCGTGTAATGTATACTATACTTCGATTTACATGAATCAATTTCACCTTGCACGTCTTTTTCTGTTAACCTGATATACTGCTGCTCTATACAACCAAGTTCCAGGTTTGCCTCTGTTTGTTCTCCCTTCACTGCTTATGTGTTAGCAGATCTAAAGCTATCACTAAGGCACTGTAAGTGCACTGAAGCCGCACTGAGGTGTGTTGAAGCATGGTTGAAGCACTACTGAATATAGCATCCATGAACCGAGCGTGCAAAATCTATTCACAACGTCAAGCAGCGCCATCTGGTAATATGTGATGAAAATGCTCTCAAATAGCACCATTTGGCAAAATTCTGTGGACGCTGGAACTGCTCGACCGGATTTTGTGAATGACGCGTGTATCTCCTTTCGTCTTTGATATTCCCTGGGCTTGCTCTGTGCGTATGGCTATAGCTTGGAATGGTGATATCGACGTTTTTGACGTTGGCAACGGCTGGAGGCGCTTCTAAGTAGGCCTCACTTCGCAAGCGCAATTTATTCCCATTTTCCATATTTTAGATAATATGAAATAAATCGCTTTTTTTAGACAAGTATAGGCGTTGACAGGAGGCCACCATACATTTTCAGAAGCGAGCTTTATGTAGAAAAACAGAAGACAAAAGAGTGTGAGTAACAGGCAAAAACATAAGAGTAGATGACACAATGTGTAGATAATAATCTAGTCCGTTCAACGAAGAGTATTTTTCAGCTTCCTGTTTTAGATCTGCCGTATAAAACTTTAGTTTCGTATAATGTCCAAGTACACGCAGGCTAAGGGAGCGGCATGAGTTCTCTTACCTTCTACAAAATTACCTATTGATAATCTACATTCGATACTATTGCCAAACCTATGCCATGTGCGTGTTCAGGCATGGTGGATTGAAACATTATCATTTCCATATATGCGCCTCAAATGTTGAACCCAAAAAAAAAAGGTATTGTTGACTCAACACTTCTGCAATAAAGAATAATATACTTTCCATTTATACCATTGAGGTTGATTGCTCGTAGTGCGAAAACCAACTGTGCATGAGAAACAGAGCCTTCACCTAAACAAGAAAGACTACATGAAGCGTAAAGATATGGTTTGGGTACATATCATGAGGAAATTAGTAATTAATTTATATACATTCTCTCCGAGATATAGTGCGTTGCCTCTTCTTAAGGCCAACAAGAAGCTAGGCTAAGACACGAACAATGTCAACAAATGCTCACTGAACAAGTAACAAAAGGTTTTTTTGGGGAATCATTAACATGATTCCTAAGAAACATAGTTCTATGCGTCTCATGATTCAAAAGGTACTGTCGGCACCTCCTATTCACAACCGATGTATGTACCTTGGTGGAATATACATTCTTATGCTATGCTCAACTTATTGTGCCTGCTGTGATGCTAATCTGATCCAGAAACTTGGAAAGGCGAGACCATATGCAACACTACTGCCCTTACTCATAGACTATTATCAAGTAAAGTACCCATACAACCACCCCATCAACCACCCTAGCTACCCTAGCTGCATATTAAAAGCACAGAACCTCCCTTGCACCTGTACAAAATCTCCTTGTATGCTCTTCACAGGGGTAATTTCTAAATATTCCCTTCAAACATAATCAGAACTTAGTCATGAAAATATTTGGCCCAATATCAAACATTGATGTAGAGAAAGAAGAGCGATGTTGGAAATGCTGGCAATTGCTAACTCTCAAAATTTGTTCTCAGTTGAGCTGCTTTGGGTGTTGTCTCGCCTGCGAAGCGCTCCTCCTTGGCTGCTTCCTTTCTCATGTCTGCCTCATCCTTCGCTTCATCCAGCTTGGGCCTGATAAGTTAACAGCTAGGAAACGTCATTATATACAAGATATAATGCACCAAGCAACATGTTTTGAAAGAGCAACCCTCATCATGTTCCCTTCCACTAAAGAAAAATTTGAAGTACAAAAATTATATGTATTACTATGTGAAGGACTGGCAACTGGCAGGTCGTCTCTTTCCAAGGGAGAGGTACAGTCTGAAATGGTCCAATATATAATAACTGCAAACAGGCAACACCCCAAGATCCTACCTGTACAAAGATGCGTCCGTATAGCTTTTTCTCATCCTTGTCCATCTAATTTCGTGTCTGATTCACATCGGGACAGCTATGCTACATACTGCTAAGGCTGAGCAACCAAGGCTGGAAAACTTTACCCCCCATAAGTTTTCACACGTTTGTCATGCTCATGAAATTC
Organism: Mesotaenium endlicherianum; assembly: GCA_009602735.1. Lineage (NCBI taxonomy): Eukaryota > Viridiplantae > Streptophyta > Zygnematophyceae > Zygnematales > Mesotaeniaceae > Mesotaenium > Mesotaenium endlicherianum. Next base: position 630,675 of record WELA01008001.1, on the reverse strand, counting down.
TTAGATTCCAACCTTGCACAATACCCGAATAACAAGAGTGGCTGTGCAATCAAACATTAGGCCTCCGGTTTCAATAATTCACATATGCTAAAGTCAACTGGAACGTATGTCCATAATAGAAGCACTTACTGTTCTGAAGGATGCTTGACGTAAGTCCCAGCTTTACTTGCTTCTGCCTTCGCGGCTTCTTCTTTGTGGTGAACAAGGCCTTTCACAGATGCCACTTCGTTCTTAACAGCCTCCTTGGCTTTCTGCATGGTGCAGATAAAACTCGCAACTCCGTCGCGCAAGGAATGGATAGTAGAAGAGTCAGAACTACTAACGCTCGTGGAATGCAATGGGCAGTCAGTCGGTCGAGGTCATATGATTTTTTAGCATGTACTCCTGCGGACCATTTAAGCTCGTGTTACGCATCAGTAGTGCACATCAGTGCAATCGTTTTTCGCGAGGAGTCGTGCCTTGCTGGCACTTGGTGTCGTGTCTTGGTGCGTCGACTGCTGGCCACCACTGGCCACTGATGCCACTGATGGAGTTTGGGAAACAAGCCAGAAGTAGGAACGAGTATGATTGCCAGGTCGTCAAATTGCTCATGTCAGCTAAGCTCAGCTTATGTATGTCGTGATGTCAAGTGCATATCCGTAAATAAATTTGGATATGTGTGCAGATTCTGCATCGACGGGCATGGACCGCGACTCCAGGTTTTGACTTTCGAGGCGCGCTTCGCCAAGATAAAGCATTTGATTTAATTTGTAGATATATAAGCGGAGTTAATCAAAGGTACAACGATTGTTAAGGCACGTTGTTTACAGAAGGTGGGCAAGGTGGGTACTCATGCAGTACAAACCGGTACATGCTGGTACAGGCAGAGTTTGTCAGTCGAAGCAGATTGATTTGCTTCTATTGTTGGCTATCAGTGTCTAACCAAATCTCGGATTCGAGCCAATTCGAGTAGATGGTATAAAGTGGTCTGCCGTGATATGAAGTTCAGTAGCACGTCACCTAGGCACTTACAGTGACCTGAACCTGAGGGGAACTCCGGCAATGTGCAATACAACGGTCTATGGTGCAAATTGATGTGACAAAAGATGTGGAAAAGGATATGAAATGCTTTGATGGAAAGACAATCTCTAATTTCGTAGCATCCACCAGTAGTGCAGTCCTCTGCATATTTTTCCCTCCATTGCCCGCTCTTCTGTTGTTCGGAAACCTTAAGGCCGTGTCCATGTAGACCATTTGGCTACATTGTATAGCAGCCAGCAGCTTACTTGTGCCGGCTTACTTCCCTGGTGACAGGCAGTGTATAATCAGAAGTACAAGTCTTAAGCTCCCCTTCTGTTCACCTTGAAGTACTGCTCTTTCACTCCTCTTGTTCCTTCGTCTCCTCTTGTTCTTTAGTCGCCTGTTTACTTCTACCATATAGCTTCCCAGACTGTTGCTCGTCGTCGAGTCTTCGCTCATCAGCTCTTTTGCAGGGTTATACACATTTCGGATGCCGCTGAGTCAGTATAATAGTGGATCCATGGAGCATATCATGGCCGGTTCTGACAGTGATAGGGACAGGGACAGAGGAGGTCCCAAAGTCTCAGAGAAGGTGTCAGAGAAGTTAGCGCTCAAAGAAAAGGGGCAGAAAGGTGGGGGCAGGATATATGTCAGACCCAGAGTCAGCTCTGGCAAAAGGTTCATCGTGGTAGCAGCTTGCGCTTCTCTTCTTCTGCTGCTCGTCGCAACTAAGCATCGAGGACCTACTGCTGACAGATTCGCCATCCGTGACGTCGGTGAAGATGACCGAATGGCGGGTAAGTGATGTTGTAGTGAGTGTATGATTTCTCTGTGGGGGAGCATGGAAACAGAACGTGCGTGAGACTTTTGAGGGATGCACCCTATGTCGCGAGCATTGGGTTTCATAGCATGACCTATCGATACCAAAGAAACATGTCAGGAACGTGGAAGGTTTGATGGGAGCTGACATCAGTGTTAAATAAGCAGTGTCTAACCGGCAGCAATATACTAGCAGCACTTCACCAGCAGCATTTCGCTCCTGTCAATGGGGCCGTGTGTGCAACCGATTTAGTTGCAGATTTGTCAATTTTCGTTTAGCTGTGAAGTATGGGAGGGGCTGCTCCTTCCTCATGGTTGCAACATTTTATCATAGCTTATGGCATCCCTATTTGCGGTTCTCTGGTGTGTGAACAAGAATGTGATAAGAAGCCGGTCAGGGTGGCAGCTGCTGTGCTTCTGTTTGCTTTAAGAGATGGTCAACTCTCTGGAGGATCAGATGACCCCCCAACCACCCCCTTTTCTGGGCAAGGAGGAGAAAACGAGATAGTGGGTAGGGGTAAGAAGGGAGGGTGGGGGAGGGGGGGGCAGGGGAGGTTTCCTGTTGTGTGTGATTCTGACGTGTTTGAAGAGTAGACTTTAGGACAGCCAGACTGGCCATGATAGGGGACCTTGCTGTTGTCCCGTATCTCTGCTTGGGTCTTGTCAGTGGAACGGAGCGCTAGTGTTTGTACAAAGAGTGTGTTTATGGAACGTACATCCACTCCCAGAACTTGACCTACCCCCACAGCAGACGCTCTTCGAGCTGGCATGATGCTTCTCAATCAGTTTGATCACTATGATCAGTTTGCTAGCATACATAAGTTCATCCCGCTCGCTTCTGCATGAGGTGGATGACCCTGCAAAGTCTCTTCGTTATTTTTCTTCTTCTTCTCCTTCTTCTTTCTAGTCATGCCAGTACCCAGGCAAGAGTTTGGGCTCCGTCCTTTCTGCTAGTGCCAGTTGCAAGTCAAGGTGACTCTCCCTGCTGACTGTGTTTGCCGAATGCTGCTGCCAATAGCTGCTGGTAGCACCATGTAAGGCCATAAGGCCTGTGTATTGTGTAAGCAGTAGATTGAAGCGCAGCGTGAAGCTGAAGCCGGGTGCTCCCTCTTCGGTTTTAAACGGCTGGTGAGGCTAGGAGCAAGAGGAGCAAGAGGAGCAGTTGGAGCAGTAGGAGCAGGAGGGGCAGTAGGAGCAGCTGCAGATAGATGCATCAGACATTCGTTTGGAACAGTGCGATGACTGAACGTCTACGTGCAGTTATGGGCTTGATGTTTCAGGGGTGACAAGAGCGTGATCATAGCGATGGCTGATGTTAGCATGCGGACAATAAGTTGTGCCATCAAGGCCCTTCTGCCTTCCCTGCTGTTGATACTCTTCTTCTGGTTACAAGCGCGCGGTGTTTGAGAATAAGAATGCACTCATAAAATCATACGCGTGACTTTAGGCGTTATTTTGTTGGGTTTTCAGGGACTCACTTACATACAGATGTGAATTTCTATGCTTTTGCTTTGGGCGAGTCCTAGTGGGCAGTTTGTTGGTGCACATGTGTAAGTTCCTATAGTAAACTGTAGCAGGCTATTTATGCCTGGTAATCCCCCTCCCTTCCGGGAAGGTGATATACTTCTGCCCTAAGTTACTCTTCCCTGCAATGTTTCCAAACGTGCTAGGAAACATGAACTTGACACGAACGTAAAGACTCTTGCGGTCAACTTGCGAAAGTTTCGGAGGATGAATCAGCAATGAGTCTTCGCAAGTCATGAGCCCATGGGCATTCTCTTGAGCAATATTTACATACTGGTATGCACACCGGTATGTACATGATAATCTGAAAGGTAGTGCGTTATTGATTAATCAAATAATGTACTGCTATATGCTATGTGCTATAATGTTTGTGAGACGCAGGGAAGCTGCTGGTGGCCAAGATCGCGGCGGCCGAGCGCTGTCGCCCCAAACTTCTCATTGTGACCGCCATCCCCAGCACCTGCCAAGGTAATTTCCGACGCTCCCCGCATACCCGTCAGGTCTTTGTAGAGACTCAATTCTCCAAATATTTATTGCAATCAATTGCACCCTCGAGCCCTTGAAGGGAAGCCCCAGCACCTGCCGAGGTGAATTCTGAAGCAATTTACTCACCGTCAGATCTACTACGAATCATGCTCTCCTGCAATCGTCAGCAAGCACATGCAGCGCAACCCTGTGATTGCTGAGGTAATCTCAAGAGCTCCTCACACTTACCCGTCATGTCACAAATCACAAAATCACAAATCACCCAATCACGAGTCACGATGCCTCTGCACCCTCCAAGGTGCAGCGGAACTTCAGCGCACGCGCCAAGGGGATCTCAAGGGAGCTTCTCACTTGCTCATCACGCGCATCGGGGTTTTAAGCATCGCATTCTTTATACATCCTCGACAAGCCCTTGCAACGGAAAGGCCGTTAGACCGCAGCCTAGTGCTCAGACGTTCACATTTCCCCCCTCTTTCCCTCCCCCCCCCCACCACCACCACCGCCACCGTCCCCCCTGACCCGCTTTCGCTCTCACTCTCAACAACCTCCTCTCCCTCCTCGTCTGTTGCATTGTGAACTTCTTGGCATGTCTTATTTGCATTTGTTAGCAGCGCCTGGTCTCCAGGTTGGGGGGGGGGGGGTAAGGCATTGAGTCAGCTGCAGCAGTGCTGGTGGTTGCGATCTCTCGGCATGTGTAATCGCGCGTGCCAGAAGCATCTGCATCCAAGGCAGGCTTTCTAAGGCATCATCTCGTCGGGGCAGGGTGCCCCGACAGGGATTTTTCAGGGCAGGCCCTAGTGTGCACAAGCCTTTTGGAAATGGCGTGTGGCTGCTTCTTCCACCGAATGTGGCATCCTTTGGCAGTTTCACTTGGTTGAAGTTCTCCCCTTGCCTGCTGTCCCCCTCCCCCCCCAC
>WELA01008001.1:601391-611604 GCA_009602735.1 Mesotaenium endlicherianum | reverse complement strand
CTTTCCCCCCATCCCGCCCCGCATGCGCCCCCGCTCGTTCCTCCTCCCTTGATTGCTGATGTTGACTGCAGGGACGGTGAGCATGTGTCCTGACTTTGTTTTCTTCATGCCTTTGTGCAATGACCTTCTGATTCCCTCGCATCGTGACACGCTTCGACGCGCACACAGGCTGCGCGCGGACAGGTGCCCACGCGCACTCATGTGTGCGTCTGTGTGCGCGTGTGTGCGTGTGAGTGTCTGTGTGTCTGCGTGTGCGTGCGTCTGTGTGCGTGTGTGTGCTCATATGTGAGTCTCCATGGAGTGGGACTAAGAATGGAGCAGAACCGTGCAACGTACATCTTTGACTACTAGAAAGACCTTGTGGTCAATAATCAGAGAGCACAAAAGGATATGCAGAGCTGTGTTTGGTGCAACAAAAGGCATACTTATCCCTCCCACTGCGACAAAAGGGCCAGCAGCGAAAGCGGCACCGGCAGCAGCAGCAGGAGCACCAGTAGGAGCAGCAGCAGCAGCAGGAGAGATTACTGCAGACCCAGAGTGGGGAGGCAAAATGCTAAAGAAAATGAAAAAAAAGAACACATATTTGCAGACGGGGTGAAGCCGCAGAGCTCCGTGGCACGTGGATTGGAGGCACGGGAGAGGAAGAAGGAGCAGAAGAAAGAATAGAAAAGAAAGAGCGGAAGGAAGGAAAGGGGAGAGAGATAGAAGAAGGAAATGAGGGAAACAAGGAGAAAAAGAATGGGCCCGAACCCTCTGTATATGTCCTCACTAGCACTCAGATTTGGCGGGTGCCCTCTGTGTGCTTAGGTGCTTGCATGCACGTGCTTGTTTCTTGGCCAAGTATAAGATACACCTAAGTATACGCGCGCGCGTGTATGTGTTTATGTGAGTGTGTGTGTGTGTGCGCGTGTGTATGCGTGTGTGAGCGTGTGTTTGTGCAGGCATGCAGGGGTGCAGGCGTGCAGGCGTGCAGTTCTGCTGGAGGTGTAAAGGTGTGCAGGCGAGCAGGCGTGTTGCAGGCTTGCAGGCGTGGAGGTGTGCAGGTAAGCAGGGGTACCTGCTGCTTCATCCACGTAAAGAACTGCAAGGCCTGGGCCGGGTGGCTGGTCTCCTTGAGGACAACTGTCATGTCCCTGGAGTTCAAGCTCCCCTCCCAGGGCTCCAAGAGCCCGCTCAAATCGTCCCCCCCATCGGGCGCCCCCGCCCGCCTGGCCTCAGCCAAAGCGTTGATCACCTCCACTACCCTCTGGGGGTACCCCCTTCCATTTCCTGAGCCAGCACCTGTACTCCTCCCGGCGCCTGAGGTCCCCGCCTGCCCGCCAGCAACGCCACCTGGCTTGGAAAACGTCCGCCATTCTCTGGTGCTGGGCCTGGCATTGCCAGCTGGCCACCTGTCCACATGGGCCCCCGTGACGTTCCGAGAAGGGGTCCTGGGGGGCCACCTGTCACTGCCGGCACCATCTGCACCCCCCCTCTCAGCTCTCCTCCCCTCCGCATCTGTGCCTTCTGTTCTCGACCATTTGGTCGCGAAGTGCTTTACTGCACCAGGAACTCTCCTAGTGAGAACAGGGTTCACAGGTGCCCTGCGGGTCCTGACTGGGGGTGGCAGATCCTGGTCGGCCTTATCTGGCTCTTTGTGGCCCTCCTCTGAAGTTGCTTGAGGGGAAGCGACAGCACTGCACCTGACCTTGGTCCTGCGCTGCTGTGATCCTGGCAGTAGGACACCTGGCGGGAGCAGAGGAATGCTGTTGCCTGCAGGCAGGGGAGCTACCCACACCTTACAGGCCTGACGAGCAGCTCCTGCGAGCATTTCCTCAAATTATATACCGTCAATTATTGTGTTCCTATGTAGCCCTGATTGAACACTAAGCTGAGACCAAATAGACCAGCACGCGTTTTTGAAACACGCAGCAGAATTTACGATCACGCATTCAAACTGATTAAGAAGAGAAGCTACTACATATGAAGCGCCCAAATGGATGAGGACATGGGACTGAAAGTGATCGAGACTGCAGATTACTTGCAAATCCTCCGCAGGCCGCTAAATAATTCGGCAACGAAGCAGGCAGCTGCTTCTCGCCCCTTTCAAACGATATCAGTTGCAGTCAGCCTCCCTGACATCTACTTTAGTGGCCAGTCTTCACATCCCTCATGTGGAGAGTACAATTTCAATTGTCGAACGCTGTAGAAAGACGAGAGGGAACGCAACGCCGGGAGGGGACACGAGCCTCATGCGAGCTAGCTGCCTCAAGCTGCCTGCCCTTTTTGACGCTTTTTGATAAACCCTAGGCGCGGGGACCTCGGAGACGTACTTTCTGGGCACGTAAAAACAAGCACACAGCGCAGACGAGAGTGGCACAGTGGACACAGATCACACGGAAAGTACGCCTTTCGCCAAAATTCAATGGGGTATAACGTGACGTAACAAAATGTAAGGCAGACAAAGCACGTACGTACGAAGGTACGGACATTCAGTCACTTCACCACTTCACCCCCTTTCACTCACGTCTACCCCTTCAGCTTCACTAATTGTCACCAGGCTTTCCGGGTCAATACAGCCGTGAGAAGAAGTAATCAACGAAGGATCGGGTACGAAGGTACTAATGTTTGACCTAATATGACCTAATTAATGTTTAAAAGTTTCTCGCATGACCACTTTGTGACCTAGATTGTTAAGTAGTGTCAACAATAGCAAAGGCGTCATATAATAGAAGACATGTGGAAGATTAAAGTTGCTCATCCAACGAACGGCATTCTTTTAACCTTTTTTTACCTCCGCCTTACCATCCTTAGATATTAAACCCTGTTACCTTACATTATGAGGGAGGGTACTAACAACCATGATGAAAGAATGCAATACAAAAGTTCAATTCTAACTTGTGACCATCCGTATCATATAGTATACCATACAGTTTGCACATAAACCTATGATGTATATTAAGTCACAAATAATGATGTAGATGACAAAAAGTATTAATAGGGCCTGTGATTGGGATAAGACTAAGCAGTAGTCCAAACAAAACACAATTTTTTTTCATAGATCTTAATAAGCCAGATGCATATGAGGGAAGGCTCTTCTGGTTTATAACTTTGGCGCCTCCCTCATGGTATATTACATGACGCGGGAGGAGGCGGAATAAGTATGGGTCATCATTGCATATTTTCATGCAGTTATATCAGGAGGGTAAGTAGCGTACAACAACTCCAAATTGGAGTTGAATCTATATTTTTAGTCAATTGCTTCGCGCAGCGCGTAGCTAATTTTGATATGTGAACATACGAAAGGAGAATAAAGGTGTGAGACCAATTTTTGTGTGAGAAGTTAGGCACGTCATTTGCAACGGTGAGATTTGAAAACAACGAAGAAAAAGTGTGTGGAGAGTATTTTTGAATACTTTGTATTTTCAAGGGTAGTTCCCGTTCATTTGATGGGGTGAAGCATAATCTGCTCCAACTTTTTGCGTGGCCCCTGCCGTCTTTCTCTATGCACGCAAATTTGAGACGCCACGAAGAGGCTGGCAAAATAGACTAGTACAAATAATTAGCAAACTCCCACATCTGGAGGTGAATTGACTCACCTTGACTAGTTAAAGTGGTATAATGATTAAGAAACACAATAGGCACAAAACCTGACTGCCACTTGACTGGATTGGAGTTAATAGATGCATGGGCCGATAGCTCTTTTAGGATTATGGCGTACAATTGTCACTTCTTGATGACGCCAGAAAATCAAGTTATCATTTATGTTAGCCCTAAGGATTGCACAAAATCTCAACAAAACAAAATAATTTTCTGCACGACTTGCAATGTGAGAGAAAACACTAAACGAAACTATTTGCGACATGTGCATAGGCTTGTATAGAGCTTGCATGTGTTAGCACACTTGGGGGTACAAAACTGCAATAGATAGGATGGGCCTTTAAAATGTCGCCGTATTTTGTTGAATAATCCGTATACCTTCAAACTTTAAGGAATTTGGCGTTATTATTTCAATTAATGTAATGTGATTCTCTCAAGATTATTAATATCCCTGAATATTCTAGAAAGACGTTTTATTTCAAAAAAGCAAAGGAGCTTCATGGCATGCAAAGAATGACAATTATAACTCTTCTTGTCATTTTGACTCTTAAAGTTGAAGTTCTACAATCAAGAACCCCTCAAGAATCCAAAACACACGAATTCTGAAAGTACTAGTATGACATCGTCTCTTGTTATATTTAGTCTCACATTTAAGTTGGCTACAATGTGTTTATGATGCAAAACGTCTGCATTTTCAGACCAACACATGCAAGCACCTCGCGCCGATGCATAAACCTGTCAAGATGCTCCCATTGTCAGCTTCGAAGTCAATAAGACGGCCACGACAAAGAGAAAAGAGAGAAATGCAACTCTTCGTTCTAATTTTGCCGCCATTCAAAGGATGGTGCCAACTTGTGACTCCGGCCTAAACTGCAACCATTTGCACATTCATCATATTCAAGATATTAACTGCTGTTTTGGCGTAGTTGAGCACATCATTGGAAGATCAACAAGAAAAGTCGAACAGTGTCCAATTCCCACTCCTTGAAAGTTGAGGAAGACGGGTAATGACTGCACAGTCATACACTGATTGACGTAGAACAATATATGTCTCATGGCGTATCAGAACATAAGTGTTTACAACATGTTAAGTATCAATACATACACATGGTCGCTACTGAGACCTACGGTGACGGCCTGATGCTCGAATGGGCTGCGTAGTCCTCCTCTTGTACCTGGCATCATGGGCAATGGGCATCACCATCAGGATAGACATACACGATTGCACTCGAGGGCAAATATATGCATGCAGAAGGACAGTATCAACATGACCCTGAGCGGTTAGAGGCAGGTCCAAGACGCACCTACCTTGTCCATCTATAAAGATCCCCTCCTCACCCAAGCTAAAACGACAAAGGCGTCAAGTATCAAGCGTCGAATTTGATGACGTGCGTGCAAAAGCGCACTGGCATTTGCACGCACGCCTGTCCGCATCAAGCGTGGGCGAATGCACGCCATGGAGAGACATCATTGGAGGGACTTTACCCGAGTGCAATGTGAAGTGAGTGAGCAAACTTGCGCACACGTGACACTACACGCCCATCTAGTTGTTCTCCATATCTGATCTCAAACCCCCTACGACTTACTTTGCATATACATACGGGCCCAAGACACACATTTCCACACATGAATGCGCGCACACACACACATACACACATACACACATACATATACACACGCACTCACGCACACTCACTCACAAACACGCACACATGCCCATGCACACACGCGGGCACACACACACACACACACTCACACACACACACACGCACACACACATGCAATCACACGGATACGCACAAACACACACCCACACGCCTTCGCACACACACACGCACACACATGCCCACGCACGCACGCACACTCGCTCACACAGGCGCGCATGCCCCGCGCACGCCGATTCGCGCACCTTGAGGAAGAGCATGAGCGACGCGACCATCAGAACGTAGAACCCGCAGCGGAGGCGAGCCTCGTTGACACCCAGCCACCGCCGGGCCTTCCGTACGCCCTCCAGCCCCGAGCGCCCCCTCGCCCCCAGCATCAGGAGGCACCGCACCCACAGGGCCGTCCCTCCAGGGCCAGCGGTGCGAGCGCTCGCGATTCCGCTCGCGCTTAAGCTTTCCCCGGGCAGGCGTCCGAGGGTCCGGCCTGCCGCTGCCCTGGCCCCCGACGGGGCTCTGCCGGTGGAGCCAGATAAAGAGCCAGCTGAGCCAGGTGGGAAGCCAGCAAAGCTCATTATGGAGCCAACGGTACCTCTATCTCCTCTCCCACCGCCGTCGCCAGCTGTCGTTGGGCCTCTTCCCCTCCCCCTCCCTCTCCCTCTCCCTCTCCCTCCCCCTCTCCCGGCTGCGCCTCCTCTCCCTTGCTCTCCTCCTGTGATATCATGGATAGAACTAGCAGATGTGTCGGTGCCCCCTGCACTTCCCTCGACTTGTTCGGGTAGGTGCACAGGCTGCCCGTCAAAGCCGGTCAGACCGGGATCCAGAAGCTGATGATGAGAGCCAACGCCGTTCTCGGAAATATTGACGGCGGTGGTGGCAGCAGCACCGGGAGCACCAGCGCTGCGACCGGGCACGCCACGCTGCTGCTGACGGTGCAGGGCTGCCATGAACTCGCTGACGGTTCTGTTGGGGAGCACGCAGTCGGTGCCGCCCAGCAGCGCCGCCCTGCCTGCAAGCAACAAGGTTGCAACTTTACATTTTCCAGCTACTTCGGTTCAATAACACTTACCAATACTATAGATGATTTCATCTTGATGACGGAACGCAGAAGTCCACAACCCACCAGGCAACTGGACACGATGATGACGCTGCAGAATGCACGTGCTCAACTTTCTCACGCGCACTAAACAGACCTTCAATTCGATAAGGCTGACATGAGAAACGTGAAGTACGCAAAATGATGCACCTGCCTTAACCCCCCTACCCCCCGCCTCGTTGAACCTCCACCCGCCTTGAAGGATAGCCCCAACATCCTGGACCCTCGATATGAGCTGGCTGACGAGCAACGACTCACTCTTGAAAAGACAGGCCGACAGGTGGCAAGGCGAGGGGCACTCACAGAAGGGGCAGGCGTCATTGTGTGCCAGGGCACTGTCCAAGCAGCCTCTGCAGAAAGTGTTCCCTGCGTTCGAGCGTTCCAGCGGAGAGGCACCCGTTAAGCTGATGAAACTGACTTGAGTTTGTTACAATGAAGGAGACGAGATAATACATGTAGTGGATTGTATCTAATAATGATATAGTATATACATAAACTAATACTATCTGATAGTATATACATCAGCTGATACTATGTATCCGATTGAATGATGATATGGTATCAGCTGAATGTATGCATCAAATACGGCAGTGTAACTTGAGTTGCCCGCTGCAGGTTGCACTATGTATCAATCACGATGACATCGTGAATTAACTGCAAGAGCAAGGCCAAGGAGGGGAACGAGGAGGGAGGAAAACAAGCAGAGGAGGAAGAGGAGGAAGAAGCAGAGGAGGAAGTGCTTATGAAGGCGGGTGAAAGAGAGAAGAAGGAGAGAGAAGAAGGAAAAGGAGAATGCCGAGAGAAGTTAAAGGGCCGTCAGATACTAAAGCACCGAGATACTGAGATGCTTGGAAATGGCGTCTTCAAAATATCCTGAAGATGGACATCCACACCGAAGCAGGATGAAGCAGCTCAGTTGGTCACACATAACTGTAGCATCCAGATAGCATCGAGTGCACCCTTAAGAGCGAAATAGAACTAAGCAATTCACACACCACAAGCATGAGCTTATTTGACAGAAGGCACATATGCTTAAAATGTAAACTAATACTTGCTTCTAACAAATTCATTTTTTTTTTTTTTTCTTTTTTTTTTTTTCATTTTTAGAACGATACATGAGGCAAGCTAGTTACTCACCGCAGCAAGAGACAATGACGGGATCAGTGAAGAGGTCGGTGCAAATGGGGCACTGCAGCTTCACAACAAACTCGTCCTCCTCCCTCTCATGCTGCCTCTCCTGCCCTCCTCCTCCTCCGGCTGATGACGCCCCATCCTCTCCCGTCATGCAGGCAACAAAGGATCACCTGGATGCAACGGAAGGGCACCTGCTGGGTCCTGCCGGGTTGCGTCCTACCAGACGTCCAGGCGCGGCCATGATTACTTATATACTATTTTCTTTCGCCTAAGATAGGTTTTCATTGTCTTGGAAGCTGCATGTATCTTATCAGTAACAATGAGGTGCGTGTCAATTGCAAACATGCATCAAGTAAATAACAGTCGCGCGGCGAGCTTAAGATCCCCAGATATCTGCTACTTCACATGATAGCTATGGTGGTGTAGCCTCCTGGAGGCTTAGAAGCGGAGCAAGGTTAAGAGGAAGGGGATGTGGGGGTGTCTCTGGGAATCAGGGAGTTGCTTTGCTCAACCCAGGATGGATGTCGACTGCACAGATGAAGAGTCGTACATCAACAGCATGTAAAACAAGGTACTCGCGAATAAAGAGGTTCTAGGTGGCGTTGAGCACAAGGGCAAGTTGTTGCTTGTGCATGCTTGTCGCAGGCCAAATTAGACTGCGTCGTTCAACAACCGCAAGCGCAGGTCGATGTGCTGGAGTGCTTTCGTGAGCATAAACAAGCCCCTCTATATATAGCCATAGTTGGCCCTTGGCACCAGAACCACTATATAGACATCGGAGTAAAGAAGGACGATGATGTCAGCGCATTAACTTCTCACAGATGCAACGTTTTCACGTCGAACAGTTAAGGAGCTTTGGATGCAATGAGTCACGACTCACAATGCCAGTGAACGTTGCTGTGGTATGAACATGCACCTCGTGCTGAAGTCGGACCAATGTAGGTCACAGTTAACAGACACAAGAACGTTACTTTAGTAATATCACCTTAAACATCGTTGCTCTGATACTGAGGTCGCAGTATACGTCAGTAGAGACTGGTAGGGACATGGGATCAGCCGGGTGAAGCACCCCTAGAACATATGAGAGATGTGAGTGAAGTCTGATATTACATTTCTCACAGCTCACGTGCTCGCTATGTCTTGATGCTAAGCGGACATAGAGTAAAAGAACGGACAATCATCTTATACACAAATCAAAGCATGTCCTATATAAACTACACCTGTTGTCCTGAACAGAAAATTAGTGACAATTTAAACGTCAAATAATAGTGCAGAAGGGAACAACACAATCCGTCGCGTACATTTCTTCTTAAGCAGTTGATTACCACTACTGAAACCAGAATGTACTCAATTCAATGCTCCAACATTCTAAGTCAATTATTAGTGTATCACGTCTGAGGACCTGATGCAAGAACGTCTTCTGACCATGAGGTAATTTCAACCGACTATATCAATCACAATATCATTCTTATATCATCATCATATTATGCAATGCAGCAACATCTCATTATTGAACTGCAAGAGACAGCCCCTCCCTCTTAGAACCAATGATCAAAGCAACAAGTAAAAGAAAGGGGGAAAAAAGACTCTGCACCCTGACATGGATGCAGCCACTGGATGCATAGGAGGGACATCTGCAGCAGCAAACACCACTTTGGAATTCAGAGGGTAACCAACTCCTCTGACAAATAAGCTTACTCATAAACCTCTCTCATATGAAGGGCACGCTTACTCAGCCTGTAGGCTATGTGTATTTCCATACATGTCCACACGAGTTTGCAATCTAGGGGTGATCAGCTCCTCCCACAAACGAACATGCAGAACTCCGGTGTATAGCTGGAGACACACATACTTAGATGGGCTATACACTACTCTTCACACACGTCAAAACCGTCACATGGACTCCAACTAGCTACAAGAAGGCGACACGTGTGACCGCTACACAAACCGCAGACGACCTGCTACAACGGCAAAGCTACAAGATCACTAGCCTTGTCGAGGCCTTTCTGCGAGTCCTGCTTAATCAACCAGCACAACTTTGCTGGCTGGGTTCTTCTCCTTCTTTCAGAGATTAGATATGCTTCGCATCAGCCAGCTGGAGCGTGCCAAGAATTGGGAGCGTAAGGTGGCTAAATGCATGTGAGGAAACCCAACTATCTCACTCAAGGGGAGTTAGACTACTATGCGCAAGTTATCAGAGCATGCTCTTCTCCCTCTCTCCCCTTCTTCCCCTCTCTCTTTCCTTCCCATCCAGCTCCTTCTCTTCATAGACCTCAGTCCTGGACCCCAACCCGGCCTAAAAGCCGCCCTCCCATAAGCACTCTAAACTGCCCTCCCCTCCTCCCTCCCCCCTCCCCCATTCTGCCCCTTCCTCTCCACATGCCCATATTACCATCCCTATCCACCTGGTGCTGCATGCCCCGATTTTTGTCAGGCGGTCTTGCTGCCTGGTCAGCTCAGGGGCATGCTCTGAGGGGTTTTCTCCTTCCGCTGCTGCCAGGGAAAGAAACTCCAGGTTGCAGAGACAGATTTTCCTTCTTCTGGGAAAGAGAACAGAATACCTCAAATATGTTGATCTGATGCTTATGGACTTGCAATTGCCTCCTTTCGGGGACCTGCTGTATCCTCAACTTACTATCAGTCAGCTTATAAGAGATAGGCTTCGACTGAAGCAGGCCCCTTCCCTCAGTCGTGAATGTGCTGTCCTGGTCCCAGGTGTCAACATCCTGCCCCATCCCCCCCC
>WELA01008001.1:368062-497851 GCA_009602735.1 Mesotaenium endlicherianum | reverse complement strand
GGGGGGCTGGGGGGGTTTGAACTATGAGCACGTGTGCATGCGCACCTGGAAGTGTGTCGGTGTGTGTGCACGTGTGCGAGCTGGCAGGTGCCTGCGCACGTCTCTATTTGTGCTCGCGTGCGCATGTGCATGTCTCTGCCTGCAAGTTTATGTGGATTTTGAGGTTTATCTGTCTGTGTTGGATCCCTGTGCGTGTATGCTTGTGAAGAGATGGGTGCGGGTATGCTTTTGTGTCTGGGTCCGCGTGCGTTTGCGTGCGTGCCTGGCGTGTGAGTGTAATAAGTGTCTCCCGTCTTCTCTCCCTTGCAGTGCTTGTTCAAGCTTGCCAAAGCGCTCTGCTGCTGAGCACGCTGGCATGCGTGCAAGATGTGTGTGCATTCCTGCGTGTTTGTGGGAGTCTTTGTGTGAGGGCTGTGGGTGACTCCGTGTGCTTGTGAGAGCGTGCATGCATGTGTGTATATGTGTATTGTTGCAAGCATGTGCGTGCATAACGTGCATACATGCGCACGTGTGTGTTTGTGTCTGTGTGTGTATGTGTGTGTGCGCGCGCGGATGAGTGTATAGGCGCGCGGGTACCTGTACAAGCTCTCGTCCTCGTCTCTTGCAGCTACTGCTTATGCTTGCATGCACTTGGCAGCTGAGCGCGTGTTTGCACTTGGATGTATCTTGATTGGATGTGCTTGCGATGGGTCTAAGACTAGACCAGAGGTAGTAGATAAAGCTTTCATGAGCAGACAGTAGAAGTACCCAAGAAAAAGCCATTTTGCGCACGCATAATGTGCTTATGTTTGTCACCGGATGCGGAGTACCTTGACATGAAACATCAAGGTTACGCCATACGTTAGTACGCTATATACGCTATATACGCTAATACGCTAAATTCGTTATGTAAAAAAATGGCTTAATACGCTTGATACGCTTAATACGTGCTAATGTCGACGTCACGACGTTAAGTTTGAACGTCAATGGTAATACCTGACGGTCGCACGCGTGACCGTACAATTGTACTTTTTTTCTGAGTAAGCCGGGCAGCAACAAAACTTTTTCCCGCATGCATATTTTTTTTCAAAGAAAAAGTATATTAGGAAAAAAAATCAAGGATTTTTTTCTGTTCTTCATACAGTCGGCCACCGGTGCTGGCAGCAAGGTGTGAATGATGCAGGCTATAATCAAAGTAAGTAATCACTATGTCCATTCAAGATGGTGTATGTTTTATCTATAAATAAGTGCATATTACATTTCATGTTTGGTGTATGGCATATTGGATTTTTTAATATTTTATCCTCTACCTGTGATTCATATTATTTGGCAAATTTGCCTAACTAGCTGTGTCTAAACTTAACTCGAATTTTCTCCTTGTTCAAGACAGAGTCATATAGGTTGTTATGCTAAGAGAAATGATTTCCAAGTACACATAAAGAGCGTTTTGGGTACACATTTTGAAGCGCGAAATCTGTATGCATGGTAACTCTTAGTGCACAAGTTACAAGTTACCTATATGGTCAATAACGTATGAATTTTTCTTAGCCACATACATATGCAATGATATGTATCCTACTACTTCTTTAATAATGGTTCATGCAATAAGAAAATAAAGTTAATGCGTCAACAATTTAATCTTACATGATTGCCAAAAAACAAATTCATACAAATCATAAATGACATGCAAATCCTACTTCTGTCATAAGATGTTCCTTACTTATTTTGCCATTCTGTCATAAGGTGGTCAAAATAACTTGCAAGCTAACAGGATTCAATATTATGATAAAATATATGAAGACTCTTCCAGTTTTGTTCTTTCCCGTTAATCACATGCAAGCTACACCTAAAGACTAGTAGTTGATTGACCTGAATTTTCTTCTACCTGGAGCTGCCACAGTAAGAGGCAGCTCCTCCACCTCTTCCTCTTCCTCTTCTTCCTCAGACAACTCAACGTTGACTTGGGAAGGTACTACCTCCTCTTCGAATGCTTCCACAAAGTCTGCTTCCTCCACCCAAGACGTTTCTCCAACGCTTTCTCTGCTTAGCAACTTCACACTCTTCTCTTGCAGCCTCAACATAAAATGCACATACTCTAGCTTCCTTGCTCTCGTTGCAAGCAGCCTATTTTGTAGCAAGTTATGAACAAAACCATACAGACCAATTTCTCTCACACGCAGCAGCAGAAGCAAGTTGCGAGAGAACTTTTATAGCAATCCTCTGAAGGTTAGGACACACACATCCGTATGTTTCCCACCAGATGTGAGCTGGCATCTTGGTCTTGTTTAGAGTCACGCCATATGCCGTACAAGCCAACCCTCGTACGCTTAATTACGCGTACTGAACCAGTACGCACGTACTAAGCGCACAAATTTTTTTTCACTCGTGCGCGCCGCCCGGTGACGCGTCGACGCATTCACGTCTGGCATCGCACGCTCTGTTTCACTTCTTCGTTTCAAATTGTCGTCGATCAACGGGATGAAACGTGACAGTACATGCAGACAAGTTTTAGCAACAACGGCGAGAACACAAAATACCTCCTAAAAGTTTCACCACTATTTGGGCCACCGTGACATTGGTTCCCTCTCTTGCACATATACGCATCTGTTTCGTTAGTGCAGCCACAAATCCTTTCAGGCCAAGCCCAGAGGCCTATAGCGTGTTGTTTTCATTATGCATCTGGTGATCATTAGTGTAAGTTCCTTTCTCCTCGTCTTCATGACGTCGTTTCCTTGCTCGCTCGTCCTTAATTGTTACTTGTATTTGTATTCATGTCTTGTGCATGGATGTTTCCTACTCCGTTTCATAGTGGTTGGTATGATAAGGGGCAACATGTTAGTTTTTTTTTTCATTCTTATTCTATTTGCCGCGTACGTTCTTCACACTTTGTGTTCACATGGTTTATTCATATGTTTTTAGAGTGGTTTCTTGAAGGACGTGACTGGTTCTATAAACTTTCAACAATTACATACTTTCAAGTTCAGTTTCTCCCCCTTCTTTCTGCGACAGATCTTTATCTTCATCCCTTCGGTTATATTTTTTTCTTACTAATGGCCTGCTTGGTTCATTTTGAGCAGCAACAATCACTATTTACTGATTGCCCTTTGATACAAAACTAAGGAATGTTTATGGTCTTATGTGTTTTCTTTCAATTTTGCTCGTTTTTCAAAGCTGTTTCAACTTTGATGGCATCATAAGTTGTAAGGCTTATGTATGAAGGCTCTCCTTGCCTTGCCATAGAATTGCATCTGTCGGGTACGGAAGTGCAGCACTACAGCCTGCACCCTCGTGGTCCTCTGCTTTGTCAAAATAGGAGAGGGGGAGATGGGAGAGGGGGAGGGCGGGTGGGCATATGCATGGACATGTAATTTTTGATTTTGGACAGAATTGAAGGTTTTGCTAGTGTAGACTATGGATCTTCAGTTATGTCTGTGTCATGTCACTGAAGTAATGAAATGTCTGCTACTATGAATACATTGTATCCAGCGTGTCTAGGTAGCAGACATTAAAACTTGATAGAACTCTATTTTTCTGGTTATGATGCTCTGTGGCTTTGAGGGAGGGACAGGGAGGGACAGAAGGAAGCGCCTGCTCACATTCTGTGGGGAGACTCTTTCAGGTTATTTTGCTCCCTCCTTGTCCCTCTCTTTATGCTATTCCTTTAGCTATGTGTATTTCTCATTGGCATGCTTGTTGCAAACCACTATATATCTGGATTTCCTCAGTTTCAGATCCTCAAAACATTACAAATATCTCAGGCTGTTGCTTTGTTCTTTTCACAAGAGTGCTCGCAAATGTGTAATTACATTTTCTAGCGGCTTATATCACTAGTGTGATAATGTCAATGTTCATGTGAGTGGCAGGCCTATACAAAGAGCTCAAAGTTGAACCCCCCTAGCGCCTATCGACGTCGCGGCGGGTTGCCAGCCGTGCCAGCCCCTTGCTTGCTATTGTTGGGCTGGCTGCCAGCCCCTTGCTTGCTATTGTCGAGATTGGCTACCAGCCCCTTCCTCTGTTTTGTGGGGTTGGCTGCCAGTCCCTTGCTTGCTGTTTTATGGTTTTAGTCGGGGCAGGCTGGCTGCTCTTTGCCTGCTGTTTTTGGGTTTTAGTCGGGGCTGGCTGCCAGCCCCTTGCTTGATTTTGTGGGGCTGGCTGCCAGCCCTTTGCTTGCTTATTTAGGGTTTTAGTCGGGGCAGGTTGGCCGCCAGCCCCGAGCTTGCTTTTGTGGGGCTGGCTATCAGCCCCTTGCTTCGTTTTGTGGGGCTGGCTGCCAGCCCTTTGCTTGCTTATTTAGGGTTTTAGTCGGGGCGGGCTGGCTGCCAGCCCCGAGTTTGCTTTTGTGGGGCTGGCTGTCAGCCCCTTGCTTCGTTTGTCGGGGCTGGTTGCAAGCCCCTTGCTTTGTTTGTCGGGGTTGGCTGCAAGCCCCTTGCTTGCTTATTTAGGGTTTTATTCGGGGCGGGCTGGCTGCCAGCCCCAAGCTTGCTTTTGTGGGGCTGGCTGCCAGTCCCTTGCTTGCATTTGTTGTTGCTTGCATTTGTGGGGCTGGTTGCCAGCCCCTGGCTGCCCCTTGCTTGCTGTTTTAGGGTTTTAGTGGGGGCGGGTTGTTGAAGCGGAGTTCCCAGAGGCACTTGAAGAGGGTCTTAAAATTGACTTGCATGCCTCGTTGAGTGAGGAAGAGGAGATGGAGGAGCAACCTAGTGTTGCAGCTCCACAAAGAAGAAGACCAAGAGTGATTGGTTACTAGATAGATCTGTTAGCTAGCTTGTGCATGATAGAGGTAGCATGTATATGATAGAGAAACTGGTAGTTGAGAAAGTGAATACATTTGAAATCATTTTTTGGGTGCATTATGACTTCATGCAATGTTGCACTTTGTGTGAATGATTACGTGATATGCAGTACCTCTAAGTATTCACCACTTATGCATGTTTGTTGAGAGTTTGCACATCTTCATTGAATCTTATTCTACTCGATTAAGAAGCAATAATACTTGTAAGTATTGTTTTTCAACTAATAAACTAAATAGGAAGTACAAATAACATGCTATGCTGAGCGGCCCTCGAAGTGTTTGTGAGGAAAAGCGAGTAAAGAAATAAGTCTAATTCAAACTTCACTTACTCAAACGTGGCAATTATATGAAATTCTTAGTGCTTACACATGCTTGTTAACACTAGGTATCCCATCGGACCATATATGGTCCTCGGACCATATATGGTCTAGCTAACCCCCATTTTTCAGCGCTGACCTCCAGGGTGCTACAGTTGACCAAATGGTACAATCTATGGCTCAAACGAACTGTACAGACTTGAACCTTAGGCGAAAAAATGCAGAATGGTCTTCCGATCATTAACGACAAAGTTAGAGTCAAAAGAGTGAGGTTCAAAGTTCAGGTTCACAACGAAATTTCAAGTGAAAAGTCTGTCATACCCGAGGTCACTAAAAAGCTCTTAGAGCCATGGCTTCTTCTTCAAATGCGCCAGAAATTGTTGTGGGTGGTAGATTACTCATCCCTGCCACCTTCTGGGAAGATGCATGGGCAAAAAAGACATTTGGACAGTATTACATAGAGTTTTTCTTAGTCGGAATTGTGAGAAAAGAGGTTGTGAGGACTAAAAAGGAGAACTCATGGCTCATAGAAGTGTTGTATGACAAAGAAAAGAAGCAATGGGAGGCATGGCAGGTCAGGCAGTACCTATCTACTGTGCCTGAAGAGTCCTGGTTTTATTCCGAGCCGCATGTAGTTCGTTTTGGCTCGGTTTCCTCAGGGGCCTCTTTACTTGCAAATTCTAGGGAGGCTAGCAGTCAAGGTCTGATTTCTTCCTCCCAAGACCCGAACGATGACTCCCAGCCAAGGTCTAATGATGCTGATGAGGAGGAGGAGGAGGAGGAGGAGGAGGAGGACGAGGATACTATGAGGAAGAAGGGCAGGCCTGACACCGGAAAGGGTAAGCAGGTGCTGCTTACTGTTCCTATAGATAGAAATGAGAAAAGGGAGAGGAGGAGGAAGGCCAAACTAAGTCAAAAGAAGAGGAATAGCAGCAGGTATAAGAAGGTTGCAGGTGTCAGTGATGAGGAGCTGCATTCCTCTGATGGTGAGCTGGAAGAAGAAGGAGATCCCCTGGAGGAGGAGCACCTTCGGGAAGGTACAGCTGAGGAGGAATACAACTGGAGACCTCCAGTTCATGGTGAGAAGTATCCATGGAGGCAGCAGCCAGGTGGCTCTTCAACCTCTGGACTGAGAGGTGTCAATTCTAAGACATTTCTGAAGTACACTCCCTTTGCTGTGCTGTGCCTGTTCATAGGCATAGATTGGTTTGAACTGCTTGTCAATGAGACAAATGCATATGCAAACTTGAACAAGGCCAAAGATTGGAAGCCGGTTACTCTCACTGAGATGGTTGTTTGGCATGGTCTTTACCTTGCCATGGCCCTGAACCCTCTGCCTAGAATACCTTATTATTGGAGGTCTGATACAAGTGGACCTATCAGGTTTCCTTCCTTTGGAACCTTCATGTCCAGGAACAGGTGGCAGGAGATAAAAAGATATTTTCACCTCAAGTCAAACTTGGGTAGGGAGTGCTTTCCTAAGACCTCTGGGACCTACAAGCTGTGGCAGTGTCTGCCTATCATAGATAGGTTGAGGCACAAGTTCAAAGCCCACTACAATCCTGGGCATGACATAACAATAGACGAGAGGTTGATCCCCCTTAGAAATAGAAGTTGCCCTGTGAGAGTGTACATGCCAAAGAAGCCACATAAGTTCGGTATAGAGTTGTTTGTGGCCTGTGATAGTACAAGTTACTACTGCTATGACTTCACAGTGTTTGATAAAGAGCCTGGCAGGTCACAGGTTGTTACTGTTTTAGATTTGATTGAGGGTCTGCCAGACAAACAGACTTACTCTTTTGTCCTGGACAGAGGCTTCACATCGCCGACACTCTTGAAAGTCCTAGCTGAGAGAGGTCATGTAGCAACTGGCACAGTTATGCCAAATAGAAAA
This sequence comes from Mesotaenium endlicherianum, assembly GCA_009602735.1. Taxonomy (NCBI): domain Eukaryota; kingdom Viridiplantae; phylum Streptophyta; class Zygnematophyceae; order Zygnematales; family Mesotaeniaceae; genus Mesotaenium; species Mesotaenium endlicherianum. The sequence goes on along the minus strand of WELA01008001.1, from coordinate 490,872 downwards.
GACATGCCTAAGACCCCAGATGGTAAAGGAAGTGCCTTGGTATTGCCCATCCCAAGAGGTCAGAAAAAACCAACTCAGGGAGACTATATGGCTCTTGTGTGTGATTACCCGGGGCAGATTGCTATGGTCTGGCAAGACAAGATGCTAGTGCACTTTCTGTCCACAGCTGCTGGTCTTGAGGTGAATGAAGTTGAGAGGAGGCAGAGTGATGGGAGTTTGAAGACCATAAGTGCTCCAGACATTGTGGTGCACTACAACAAACACAAAGATGCTGTTGATCAATTCGACAAACTCTGTCTGAGAGATAACTATTCTGTCGAGAGTGCTGCTGTCAGCTTCAAGTGGTGGCATAAACTATATTGGGGTCTGTTTGATGCTGCCCTGGCCAATGCCTACATCTTGTACAACCTGGCCCATCCTGAGAGTGATAGGTATCCCTTCATGTTAGATGTTGTCGCGGAGATGACAGACTTTCATGATCCACATGAGGGGAGGCGCTTTCGCTGGAGTGCGGGGCGGGCTGGAATGGACAGGTTCCTAGGGAGACACTTCCCTGAGCACGTTCCAGGAGGCTCTAGACCATGGTGTGTAGTGTGCAGGAGCAAGCTATATGACCTAGGCCATGAGAAGAGTAAGGTGAGGCCTAGCTATTGGTGCGCGACGTGTGGAGTAGCGCTTTGCCTCGCGCCTTGCTTTGAGGAGTACCATACCAACAGGCACATAGCACATGTAGATAGTGGCCCCTACAGGCTGAGTAACACTAACAAGTAGGACTGTAGAGCAGAGGACCTGCAACAAAAACATATATGAAAGACATTGTGCTCCATAAACAATTCAGCTTCGTGTGTGCAAAGCTGTCGATTCTGCAATATTTTGCGATTAATAATTCATTTTTAATCATTTTAATTCTTTATTTTGTATATGAATATTTTTTTGTGAGTAAAGTAAGACCTTACTTTCAAGCTCCATTTTACAGATTACTATTTGCATGTGTAAAGAATAAATTATGAATTATTAACTGTGATGCTTTGTTGCATGAGGCACTAAAAAGTACGAAAAATACCCGGACCCCATATGGTCCACTAAGTACAGAGTGTGCCTGCACAAAGGTACTGATTAGAATGAAGTGAAATCTGTTTCATATGATAGGTAAGACACATGCCTATCCCAGATTAAATCAACAACTACTGGTTCAAATCCAAACTCATAGTGTGTGAAGTCAAAGTTGGCCCTATTTGCTCGTTTCTTGTTACCGTACACACTTTGTACGGAAAGTACACCTTACCTTTCCGAAAATTGCGGGCCACATGGCCAGTGCAATACCTTGTGATGTAAGCTCTCTAATGGTCTATCACACATAGTCATAGCTTCAGTGGTTATTTCAATATAGTGTGACTTAGGGGGTGCATTATTGGACCATATATGGTCTTTTCCTTGGGAGACCTAGTGTTAAGAGTTTGAATCATGTTTACACTCCTTCTTTAAAGCTTATTGTACTCAATTAAGAAGGAATGATATTCCTATGTGTTCTTATTCAACTAATAAATCAATTAGGAAGTACCAAAATCATGCTCTGCTAAGCAGCCCTTCCAACGTTGAGTTTAGTAATGTCGTCAATACTTGAGAGGGACAAAGCAACTGTTTGAAGTAATACCATAAAATACAAAAACCCCATTTTACAAAGCCCTGCGTATGGCAGCCTGGTAAGGTATTCAATTCTCCAAGCAGGCGGCGGCAGGGGTTCAAACACGTCCATCCCTTGAAATAATATTTGTATCTCTTGTGCACTAAGCATTTGATAGAGCAGCGCAATTGGTATAGGTTAAGCGTTGAATATATACATACATTTTAAAGTGGCATTTTGGTTAGTGTCCAATCCCTGCACCTGGTGGCGGGGGTTCAAACTTGTTCAATGACGCCTAATGTAACTGACGGATTTGAAAATATTTTCGCAACGCATCGCTGCAAAGCGGGCAGCGAAAAATTCCAAAAGCGCACCCAAAAACAAATAGCCATTTTGAACGAAAAAAATAGACTAACACGACGTGTTTTTTTACCCGACATGGTACATCGACGTTGGAGCTATTTGACGTCGACGCCGTCGTGACTTGGCGTACTAAGCGAACTAGACTTTTTTTTGAACACCGATCTAAGCGAACTAGCATATTAGTCGAACTAAGCGAACAAACGTACGGCGTAACCTTGTTACCAACGGCTAATACACGTATGGCGTAACCCTGTGAAACGTGTTAGTTGACTTGGCCTCTCAAGTTTGAAAACTCCGAACATGCGCATTGTATTCTCAATGCCGAGCTTCACATTCTCCCATTGCATATACATGATATGAGAGCTTTATTTGTTATAACATCATTTGCACCAGACGGAAGTTGCACGAAGTGAGCCCCAAAGTCCTGACCAACCTTCCGCTTGAAACCAATCGATTAACGCAGTAGAGTAAATACGCATTCACAAGCCTACCAAAAGCTAGGGTAACTGCTTTCTAGCGCACATGGTGGAGCAGTTGGGTCNTAGCGAAGTAGGTGCAGCTGACCTAAGAGAAGCTTGCGGCTCTTGAGCTCGCCATCTGTCAGGCAATACTGGCGGACGGCGGAGCGCACGCACGAGATTGTGACAGCTGCAAGCAAAGAGAGGGAGGGTAGCATACCTTCTCTATGCCGCCGCCGTTGCAGCTGCCACCACCCTGGGTTGCCCTTCCAAGCCATGCCCGCGCAGCCACTTGGCAAGGCAGGGGCCAGCCAGCAAAGGCACAATTTTTTTTTTATACAGCGCCATGCAAGTACACAGAACACATTCACGTGTGCCATAGTCACACACACGCGTGCGTTTGCGCGTGCGCGTGGGGTTGACTTGGGAAGCTTGATTCCAAAGCCTTGTAGCTACAACAAGGGCGCAAGGAGGCAAAGGAGGAGGAGGGGGAGGAGCTCATAGCGATACAACACAGCATATCCGCCGCCATGCAAGCAGGTCGTGGTGAACACACCGACATGCTGCCACCTGGAGCATCGCACTCGGAGGCACTCGAGCTCGAGGCAACCTTGCCACCCCTCTGGACACTCTCACCAGCTTCTTTTTGAACCTGCACGCGCCCGCCCGAGCCGGGCGGCATCAGCGCAAGAAGGGGGCAGCAGGAATAAGTGCGAGAGAGAAGGGAGCAGAAAACTGCAACCTGAATGGCTTGCCCCAACTTGCCGGCGGGGGCACGACAGGTGGACAACAAAACGCCAGGACAGATGACAGGTAAGGGAGGCATAATGAGAGAGAGGGAGGAGGACGGTGGAGTGGCAAGGGGGCGAGGGGGCAAAGGTGCGGTTCTATGGTGGAGCGAGATAGATGGAGCAGGAGAGGACGCCTGTTGCTCTAGAACGCGCGTGCGGTCTCAAGGAGCAGGAGGCAGCTAGACTTGCATCCTCTTCAAGCTCATAACTGGGGAATCGAGGGGGGTAAAGGGGGGGGGAGGCAGTCCTGCAGGTCTATGCCTTACTTCATACATCCTTGTGCTCACAAATAGAATAATATTGTTTTCTGTGCCCAAGAACGCGGTGCTAATCTGCCATTGTACGTGATACTGTCAACGCTGCGAGAAGCCACCACGGTCCTGCACTATAAATTGAAGCCAAGCCACAGCCGTCTTCAGCGGGGTTTTTCCAACACATATTTAATATAGGAGAGCCAGCCTACTAATGTATTGTGCAAGCGCCTCAGGGTGAAATCCACACCACCAAAGTGCCAGATTCAAAAAGGAAGCTGGCAGTGTGATTATGCACATATGCGCATTCCAGCTTTCCATGGGGTAAAAATTAAGTACAACTAGATGCTACATATTTAGCTGCCTTGGAAGCATTTAATGCTCGCTTTTAAAGCTTAAGTGCCTCTCAGGCGCCTTGCCTGTAACAAAAGCTCAGCTCCTTATATAGACAAGTTGTGCTTCACTGCTTCATGTGAAAACGCTCTATGACATATGTGCAAAGACGTGGGTACTGGTGGGTGTTGCTGGGTACTGGGGCAATGGGGCCACTGGAGGGTGCACTGAACATTGGATGCGTCGTCCGTACCCAAGCCTTATAAAACAAAATCAAGTTGTTAACCCAGTCATTAATCATCAGAATCTTTGGTCATTCAAAGTCGGCGGTGACTTTCACTTGACAGACTGGCACTCCAGGATGACAAGTATACGTCAACTTATTAGTTTCTCCTTACAAGTAACATCATCTTATAGCTCCATAACTATCACGGGCTTTTGGTGGCAGCTGTCGGATACCTTTTGGACTAAGAGCGTTGCTGAGATGTAAACTTTGATTTTTTGGAGGTATAACCCTACATATGTACTTCGCTTGCTTTTGAGATTTCAAGCAAGTGGGCCACGTAAAGCTGGTGGAGGATGGAGATGGAGTTCATGGCAAAGATCAGTAAGATAAATTTGGAAAAAGAGAGAACTTTTGATGACAAGCGCAACTGGAAACCATGTTGGAAGCCTCGGGAAATGTGCATAAGGTGAGCTCTAAGTTAATACGGTGGGCGTTTATGTATGTACTATATAAGCATGAAAAGTGTACATAATAGGATCTTTGAATTCCCACGACAGTGCACTAAAAGCTTAGCATGAATACTAAGATGAGTAGCATATTTCAATATATATTTGCTCATGTTCACAAGAGAAAAACGTAAAGATATTGATGCAGCCAGAAGTTTCATTGCGTGGTACTTTGACTGTTGAATCTTCAATCGAGCAACAGAGGGTGTATACTCAAAAGTTGACAATCGAAAGGAGCCAGACTTCTTTCAACAAGCTTATTATAGTCTCATTAACTGAATGAGCAACTAGTGGCTTGAGGAAGTTTGTCCAAAGTTTGACTTGGATCGTTCAAATCCTTTGGGGTGAACTTCACATCACTATTTAGAACTTTCAAAGCTATGCTGCATTACTCATGTACCTCCTGTCATTTTGAGCAGGTAAGCTCCAAGCAGTCAAGAGCATCAACAATCATCTTGGATCTGCCTGTGGGCATTCTGGAGTCCATCTTGCATTCTGCTTGTCTGGATATTCGGAAAAGGGTGTGCGGACGGATTGGGGGAATATCTAGAGCTCAAGTCAAATGCATGAGCAGTGTGTGCACCGGGTGGCGTGACGTGGTGCGGTCCAGCTACCAGCGCAGTCGCAGTAACTCTCTAGGAGACATAGACGTGGCGCTCACCCAGCTTCATGCTCCCAAAAATGTGACACATGTCCGGGTGCGTAAAGCAGTGTCTCGAAAGCATGCAAGGTTTCTGAGGGGTTTAGCGACGGAGTTCCCCCTTCTCACGTCTTTTCACTTGAGCTTCCGTGGCAAAGTGGAGGACATGGAAGTGCTGTCCCTGCTCCTCTCACTCAAGACAGACATCCGAAAGCTGCAGTTGGTTATGGAGGAATATTATTATGAATGTACCACTTGGGATTGCTACAGAATGGCCCTGGAGAACATGGACTTTGCCCCGCACGTGCTCTTGAAGAAGCTCACGCTCGACTTTATCGGCGTCTACTTCCTCAACTTTCCTGATGAATGCTCCATCACAATCAGCACGACACTTTCAGAGCTGGCGGGTCTCCAAGAGCTTCACATCAAGGCCGAGAATTTGGCGGCGGTGGCAACTTTGCCCCCCTGGCTGGCAGAGCTCCTCGCATTTTATGGGGTTCCAGATTCACTTTGATCAGAATCCCTGCAGCTCTTTCGTGGACTCTCTCGGGATGATGACGGGTCTCCAAGAGCTTGTTATACCTGGCCATGTGGTAGGTTCCCTCAGGGGCTCTCACATAAAAAGATTTGCCTCCTTCCTGATTACTTTCCTATGTACGTAGACTGTGGAGTCAGATTTCTCTCCCGTTGAGTTCAGAATTCTCATCCTGCCCTGTTCTTGTTACTGCCTCCAGCTCAACGCCCCAAAGTATGAGGTGGTCTCTCAAATGAGTTGTCTGACATCGCTAGAGCTCAACAATGCAGAATGGAATACTTTAGTGGGGCCCGTATGCCTGACCACTACCCTCTGAAAGCCGCTGCCTTGGTGAGGTGCTGCCCAAGGTCACGACGAGTTTATCCCTCCCGGAAGATCTCGCATTGATGAACGTTAGCATCTCAAATGAACTTCTTGCAGCGCACACCCAACGTCCGCTCCCTGCACCTCACACTCTTGACAAGGAAGGTCGCGTGGCCCCACCTGGAGCATCTCGCGGGCCTCACCTCCCTCTCTCTGGGTCGATGTTTGTGGTACTTTGGCCGAAAGAAGCCCGTCTGGCACGTTTGCGAGGCACAGGTCCCCGCGTTGCAGGTTCTTGTGCTGCACTCTTGCAAATTGCTCCACCTCGTCATTAGCCTCCTTACGTGGAGCGCCATGTAACAATTAGTCTGTGCTGCACATGTGGACAAAAAAGCCAGAAAAATTGGTCCTGGTTCAGCAGCCACTCGGAGTATGTGGCTTGAGGGAGCGTCTGCGCCAGGCTGCCAGCTGATGCTGCCAGGCAGCTTTTCAAGGACACCAGGCGCCCGACCCCGAAGCCTCTTGGGCCGTGTCCTACCTGCCCCACCTTCAGGGCACTCGATCTGGCGGATGATGACTCGGAAGATGATGACTGGATGGATGACAACTCCTTTGACGATGATTCTGATGACGACGATTTGGAGGAGGACCAGTCCTCCAATGACCATTTGGGGGACAACAACGGCTTGGACGACTACAACAAAGGAAGATGAGTCGGAGGACGACGACGCCAAGGAGAATGATGACTTGGAGGACGACAATGCCAAGGAGGAAGTTGACTTGGAGGACGATAACTCGGAGGACGACGAGTCGGAGTCGTAGAGGTGCATGGTTTTCTCAATGATGCATTGCATGTGAGGTCGGGAGCTGGAGGTCTGCACAAAAGAGGCATTCCTCCATAGGATGCCGGTGTAGAGGATTGGCTTGCACCTCTTCCCTACTTTGTGCATGAAGCTCATTAGAGCGTAGCAAGGCTAAGATTTCTATGGGACAGACGTGATACCCACTTGCATGCTTGCAAGTGGCCGCAAAAAGTGCCTCCAACTGCTGGTGCTTCGCTGCTTGTGCTGCTGCCATGATCTTTCTAGTCTTGCAAATCTGCATCTCCACGATGTTTGTTGGTTTTGGTGTCATGGTTAACAACTTTATGCAATCACTTGGCTGATATGAAAAACTAAGTCAACTCGTGTGCAATGAATATACTACTACATCCCATCTGGGCCCACAGACGCCTTTCAAGATCCATATGTGCGCAGCCTGAGAGTCACTTCTAGCTGCTCCAACCCGCAAAGGACCTCCATGGCGCTTGGCGTCTATGAAAATACAGCATTTAAAAGTTTGACGTTACCGACTGCCAAACTTGGTTCTTTGTCTGTGAGTACTTGCACACATTTGCATTCCTCTAACTTGTTCATCGAACTCAAGATCAGGTTATCACCAAATATATACGTGTGACTAACGTCCCTTCCAAGTATTACTGTGCATAACGACGCTTACTTAAGAGCACTATCATTCATACGACGGCCCGCCCCGGCTCCCGCTGTGAAAGGGGAGAGGGTGCGGGGAGTGCACTCATACACACTCACACACCCTCACCCGCGAGTGGAAGCGTGCACGAGGACCTTTCCTAGTTGCATTCACAAGGTGGAGTGGCCTGCTGGTATGCCACCCTTGCAAGAATTATAGGGCTACATGAGAGAGGAGTGGAAAAGAACTTTTTTTAATAAAAAATGTTGTGTACAAGATGAAAAGGTTAGACTAGACTAGACTAGACTAGACAAGACTCCCTCTCCTTCTTTGTGCTTCCTATTTATGCTTCAACTGTAAGTGTCCTCTCTAGCAAAGTACCTCCAGAACCTTCTACTATGGCTCCTTCCATGTAGGTGACCTTGCCTAGTTGGACAAGCTAGCACACTCACACGCACACAATCACACTCTAGAATATTCTACTACACGATCCACTAACTCCTCACGGAGTTTCTAGACTTTCCGCGATCACTTTGGAACTCTACGTAATCGTACGTGGTTTTTGGAATCCTCAAGATTCAGTGTCCCACTTCCTGGACTCCAACAAGATTTTTCGTCACTGGACCTGTCCTTGTTACTAAATTGAATTTGTGACGATAAAAACTCACTAAAAACTTCCAAAATTCATAACATTCTCAATACTTGTCCAATGACTTGAAATAAAGGCCAAAGTTCTTCTAAAATCTCACTCTATGCATGTAAAATGCTAGAAAGGTACAAAATACACTTTAATAACCTTACACGCTGCCCCCCGTGCTCTCATCCATGGCTTCCAGGATCTTCCTCGACCCCAGGCACGCGCCGCTGTCGTCGTCGTAAAAGGCCATGTACTGCCCCGCAGCCAACCCTTGGTTATCCTCCTCCAGCTTGATTGCCGCTTTCGCGTACTCCCCAATGGTCAATCGCTCCCCACCCTCTTCCTCTCTCTCCGTCTCCTCCTTGCCCTCGACCTACCTCTCCCTCCCACTCTCGCTCTCCCCCTCCTTCTGTTTGCTCTTACCCCGCTGCTACTGGCAATCTGCAGGTGCCTGCTGTGCAGTGCCACCTGTCCCCGACAAACCGAGGTGGAGGTGCTCCTGCTAGCAGACGAGCGCGGCGCCAAGTGGAGGCAATGGCAGAGACGGTGCAGCGGTACAGCATCGGCCCGTGCCGGACCTGCCAGATGGCGCCAACAGCAGCATCCCTCGAGCATCTCGACTCTCGAGCATGTCAACATTTCAGATTTGCTCATTACCTCTTCACCGACGCTGCTCCCCTTCCCTGCCCTGCCGCTCTTCTTCCCGACTTGACACTGTTGTCCTCTCACGCCAGGTCACGCTAGACAGAGCCGAGAAGGACAGAGAGGGGAATTCCTACCGTTCCCAAAAAGTTGAATGCAAAAAAGGCATGCTTTCCACTTTCTCTTGCTTTGCCACTGGAGGCAAGAGGGGAAGAGGGCAAAGGAAAGACCCCGACTCTCTATTGCTAAGAAGCTTCATAAGCTTTATAGCCTCAACATTAAAATGCCCTAGCTTTTGTGCCCCTCAAGCCTATGAAGCAAGCACGTCAGTGGCGACACTGGCGCATGCCAGGCAGGCCTTGTCTGCTAGTTGAAGGGAGACAGAAGCACGAGCCAACGGCCATACAAACATATCTAACAAATGAGTAACAAGCAGAAGACGTAGCTGCACAGGAAAGAAGAGTAGAGGTCTACTTTGTGTGTGTGCGCGTGTGCGTGTGAGGGACAGAGGAAGAAAAATTGAGAGGGAGAGAGAGAGAGAGTGTGAAAGAAATGTGAGAGAGAGAGCCAACAACCGGCCCACCTTGGAGAGGAGCAAAGCCGGCAGCGTGGGGGCGGTCCTCCTAATCCAGCTGAAGCCGCCAGCTGTGAAGGCACGGCGGCTCTTGTGGGCGGCGTAGTACTCGATGGACACAAACACCACGTTGTTGCGCACGTCCTTCGCCACCACGTACCTGCCAAGTGTCGCGCCACGCCACGTGTGCGAGTGAGACCAGGTTAGGGTCAAGGGATAAGATGTTCCCTTGTTTATGAACTAAAGGGTGAGGTGGCGTGCTGACGTGGCATACTTTGGGTCCTACAATCACCTAATTAACTAGGTAAGAGGGGGGGGGGGGCGGGAGGGGGGGGGAGCACAAGCATGTCCATGCTGCTGGGCAATCGGCTACATGCTGGCGTTGCGGGCTCGGAGGAGAAGGGTGAGGGGGCGACAAGTGTCCTCACCAGGGGCCGCGTGAGAGACAGAGGCCCTGGCGCTGGCTGATGGTGTGGAACCAGAAGCCGCGGAGGTGCCCCAGCAGGACACTTGTCTTTGCCTCCAGCCCCGCCCGCGCTGCTCCCCCAGGTGCTGCGCCACAAACTCCGAAAACTTCACTTGCAACAAAGGCACGCGCGCACACACACGCACGTATGCCCGCCACCTCGCCAGCAAGCGGCGGCAAGGCGACCCGGGGAGGCAGCCAGAGTAATCGTACGTCAGCGTTAGTGGTCCCCATTACTCACCCCCACTCACCCCCACTCACCCCCACTCACGAGGCCAAAGACAAAGCATGCGCGCGGCGCACACTGGCTCCTAAGCAGACAACTGAAGCAGACAGAATTTGGTAACCCTAAAGCCCCATATACCTCTATCTAGACAAGGGTAAGTTGCAGCACAAAAAAGTTCAATCTCCGACAGCTCAAGTTCTACAAGGAAAAGGTCTGAGGCATTGTGCCAGTTCTGGCGGCAATGGCACGCGTCTGTGTGTGTGGGCAAGTTGGGGGAGCAATGCAGTGAGCTCTCTGCAGGCAACTGCTCCCAGCTCGCACGGCAAGCAAGCATCGCACACAAATGTGTGTGCAAGGGCAAGGAGCGGTACCTTTCCAATGAAGCAAATGCCCTGCAAGTCCCTGCGCTTTTGGTTGGGCAGCCCCATGTCCTCCGCTAGCTGGCGCACCTCGGCGTGCGCCACGTGGCAAGTGTTCGCATTGCAGAGGAGCAACGAGTTTGAACAAGGGTACGAGGGCACAAGGCCAGGAGGGCATGAGGGCACAGAGGCCCATACCTTTCAGGAAACATCCGACTTGAAAAATTCTAACTATATTAAAAAATTTGAAGCACTCCCACCAAAGACCCTTAATGTCCATGCCCAATTCTCCTTGCACCGTAACCCTGAACCCCCCAAGCCCTAGGGGTGCAGATTCTCTTGCTATGCTACCGTTGGGGGGAGTCAGACATAGCACATAGGGGAGGGGGCGCAGGGGAGAGAGAGAATGACAAATAGCAATTTTTGACTCCCTCATACAAGCACGTAGTAAGAAGCTTAGGTTGGGTCCCCTGCCACTCTCTGCGCAATTCCTTGCAGGCGTGTGTATCTGTGTGCTTATGTCGCATGACAGGCACGCGTGCGCCGCGGCTGCGTGCGTGCGGATGTGCAATTTTGTGTGTGCCATGTGTGTGTGTGTGTGTGTGTGTGTGCAAGTGGGAGTGGGCAGGCGGGCAGGGGGCGCGTGCGTGCGCGTGTGTGAGAGTGTGTGCATGGGCCGGCAGGAGAGCGGGCGGGCAAGTGGACGCACGCACACAATTTTGAGAGTGCTGGTGCGCGCGTGGATTGGTGGGTGGGTGTGTGAGTGGGAGGGGGAGGGGGGGTGGGGGGGGGGAGCAGGCGCATTGATAGTGAACAAGATGTGGTACCTTCTTTGACCCTTTCTCAAATAAATTATGTTTGCGACTCTGTTTGCTGCTGTCCAGAGGCTGTGTGGGGGGGCCAACGGCAGCGGTTGCCCCCCTATGCTTTCACTTGTGCAAGAATCAACGACTGCAGTAGCACCCACCCTGGTGTGGTGCTGGCTGTTTGAGGGGGGGAAGGGGGGGGGGGACCATGTGCACGTGTGCATGCGCACCTGGAGGTGTAGGTGTATGTGCGCATGCATGTGTCGACAGACGAGGGGGCTCACGTCCGCGCACGTGTCTGTTTGTGTTTGCGTTTGTCTGTGCACAATGTGCTTGCAAGTATGTGAGCATGTGGTGTGTGTGTGAATTTGTAATGTCGGGTGCATGTGCGTGCTTGTTTGTGGAGATGGGTGTGTGTGTGCTCTCATATCTAGGTGCACGTGTCTGGCATACGTGTACAGTAAGTGTCTCTTGTCCTCTCTCCCTTTCAGCGTGTTTGTGCTTGCCAGTGCACTCAGCATGAGCACGCTGGCATGCACGTGTGCTATGTGTAGTGAAACAGATAGATAAAGTACTTAGTAAAACATAATACTTTATCTATTCAAGACAAGGATCTTTGAACACAAGTGGTAGCTTCTTGAAAGAGAGATGGCTTCTTGAAAGTTAATATATTTCTGGATGTTGGCAAGTACAAGAGTGATTCTCCCCTCTCTTTCTATGTTCTAGCTCTTATTTATATACTTGCTACATAAGTAATTTCTAGGAAGGTGTATGTTGATGTGTTGGCACCCAACACATCCCAAAACTTGCCACCTCTTTCTAGAATAATGTACACATGTCCTTTTGACCTAAAAATGGCACATTTGACTTTTGCCACATGGAGTTCTTCTAGGTCTTTCCTCTAACTTCGAAAATGCCTTGGAAGGTTCAAAGGACATGAACCAAGTTACTAGAGTACCTATTCACACTTGACTCCACACAATACTACTCCAAATATATTTGAAAACATTAAAATATATGCAAACTAATATATAATAACTCAAATCACTACATCACCCCCCCGATAGAAAAAGCGACGTCTCGGCGCGTCAAGTCAGGTCTTACACATGTGGAGCAAACTAGTCAACAGTTTCAAGTCAGATGCCACACATGTGAAGAGGACTAGTCAAAGGCGCCAAGTCAGGTGCTACACATGTAAGGTAGACTAGGCAAGGTCGTAGGTGGTGTGACCTTATTGGCTAGCCTACTCCTTAATGATAAAGAAAATTGTACAAGTTGGCCCAGAATCTGCCACGAATTCAAAAATTCATAGCGGCCACAGAACTGCTCCAAATCTGAAAATTCGAGTGCCAGACGGACCGCGTCGGAGAACTCTACCGGGTCACCAAATTTGAGAGCATTCTCATTTCTGGAGTGTCGTTGAGAGCTGAGAGAGTAGGCACTCCTCCAAATCTGTGCAGAAACTTCTGAAAATCATAAGTCCTTCTATACTTCTCCAAATTCTGCAAACTAAGTCTCAAACTGGGCGCTGTAAGATGTTCTACCAGAGTCTTGAGTTTCAGAGCATTCCAAGTTCAGGGGAAGGCACAATGTCAGAAGGCATATTCTGTCCTAACAATGCCAGCAGCCTGACCCCCTTCTACTTAGAGCATCATATCTCTCTCACCAGTGCTCCAAATTGAGCAAACTTGGACTCTAAATGACCGGCTACTCATGGACTACAGCCAGGTAAATTTTCAGAATTTATTATGCAGAGACCTATTACCAGTAGCAGTTTTAGTTTTCTGTCCAGAAACTGCGAGAAGAGAAGAGTGTCTAATGTCAATTTTTCCTCTTTCTTGTTCTTGCAGGCTGCCTCCAAGGGGTCTTCTGCTGCTTCTTGATGGTGGCAGGCTGCCTCCCTGAAGTCTTCGGGCTTCTAGTAGAGAGACTTGGGGCTGGTCCAAGATGGGGGTTGGCGGCATGGAAGCGCTTCAACTTTCTCTGAACTTTGTCAAGGTAGTGCGCCGCCACCCAACTATTCTCCGAATCTGGATATCCTTTCCACTTGATCAAGTATTGCTGCTGTCTCCTGAAATTTCTCATAGCCACTATGTCTTCCACTTCGTACTCCAAATGATCATCCACTATTGTTGGGGCTGGTGGGGTTGTCACACGTCCTGGGAACTTGTTGTCGGGTTGCACATATGGCTTGAAGAGGGAAGCGTGGAATACGGGGTCGATGTGCATAGTCTGGGGAAGTTCTAGCTTGAAAGCAACGGGGTTGACTTGCTGGATAATCTTGAAGGGTCCCAAATACTTGGGAGAGAACTTGCTGCCGGCAGGCCTGTTGTTCAGGGAAATGTTCTTGGATGATAGTAACACGTTGTCACCCACTCTGTACGTAATTTCTCTTCTGGATCTGTTCGCCACTCTTGCTTGAGCATCTTGCGCGTGTTGTAGAGCTTTCTTCGCTGCTGTAAGGGCTGCTTCTAATGTCTCCATAAAATCTGTGGCTGCAGGTACTTCATCATGGCCAGCCGTGAAGCTCAGTGGCGTGGTCGGATGGAAGCCATAGTTGAGGAAGAATGGGGACTCTTGGGTAGAGGCCTGCGTAGTGTTGTTGTAGGCAAACTCGAGGGGGGTCAAGTACATGTCCCAGTCTTGCTCGAGGGTAGACACGTAGGCCTTTAGAGAGGTCTTTAGGGTACGATTCATACGCTCGGTTTGCCCATCTGATTGTGGGTGGTAGGCAGTAGACATATCCAGCGATGTACCCAAGTTCTTGAAGAGATTTTTCCAGAAATGGCTTGTGAATCTTGGATCTCTATCTGACACAATTCTTGATGGTAGTCCATGGAGTCGGAAGATGTTGTCAAAGATGAGTCTTGCAAGTTGTGGTGCTGTAGCCTTAGTCGTCGTGGGAATAAAATGAGCCATCTTGGTAAGTCTGTCCACCACCGTGAGTATTGCATTATGGCCTCGAGGTGTCACGGGCAAGTCCACGATAAGGTCCATTGAGATGTCCGTCCATTGTCTTTCGGGGATTGGTAGTGGTTGGAGGAGTCCTCCCGCCTTTTGCGATGATGGCTTGATTCTTTGGCATGTGTCACAGCTCCTGCAGTACTCCTTGACTTGCTTAGACATGCCTGGCCAACAATAAGTCCTAGCTAGAACGCCCGTGGTCCTTAGGATTCCAAAGTGTCCTCCAAGAGGGTTGTCGTGTGCTTCTCGTAGAAGCAAGAGCCGGAGGTCTAAGTCATTAGGAACACATCTCTGGCCCGTATCTTGCCTCACCCAATAATTGCCTTCTTGCTTCTTGCATGGGTCCAAGGCTGCTTCTCCGTTCTTGTAGTAAGGGTCTCTTTCATAGGCGGCTGAAAATCGAGCTTCCAGATCTGTCTTCAGGGATACCATCACTGCATTTAATTGCAGTCTTGAGAGGGGGTCAGCCGGGTTTGTCTTGCCGGGCTGGTACTGAATCGTGATGTTGTATTGTTGCAAGTATCCGCTCCATCTTGCTTGTCTCCTTGAGAGATACGGCTGCGTCTGGAGGTGCTTTAACGCCTCGTGGTCCGTGGTGACCAGTACTTTGCGTCCTTCAACGTAGCAGCGCCAAACCTTCAAGGCATGTACAATCGCCAATGCCTCTCGCTCCGTGGTTGTATAATTTTGCTCGGCTGGATTTAGCTTCCTTGACTCGTAGGCGATGGGCTGCAGTCCCTTGCCTTGGTCTTGAAGCAGGATTGCTCCTATTGCATAGGAAGATGCATCGGTGATGACGTGGAAGGGCCAATCTGGGTTTGGACTTGGGAGTGTGAGCACCGGGGATGTGGTCAATCTTCGCTTTAACTCTTGAAATGCCTCTTCCTCTTTCTCGGTCCATGTATATAGCCTGTCCTTCTTGAGTAGATCTGTCAGGGGGGCTGCTATGTGCGAGAAGCCTTGGATGAATTTTCTGTACCAATTGGCAAATCCCAAGAATGACTGGAGTTCTTTCTTGGTCGTGGGGGTTGGCCATTCCTCCACCACCGTGGTCTTCTTGGGGTCTATCTTGATGCCATCAGCAGTCACGTGGAGACCTAGGAACTCCACTTCTTGTTTGGCAAACTCGCATTTTGACTCCTTCGCAAACAGCTTGTTTTGCTTCAATACTTCAAGGACTTCTTTCAAGTGTCTCGCATGCTCTTCAAGGGTCTTGCTGTAGATAAGGATGTCATCGATGAATACCACCACAAATCTGTCCAACATGGGCTGAAATATGGTGTTCATCATAGTCATGAAAGTTGCTGGCGCGTTGGTGAGTCCAAATGGCAGGACCATGAACTCAAAATGTCCATATCTTGTCCTGAATGCCGTCTTCTCTATGTCCGGTTCTGCGATGCGAATCTGGTGGTAGCCGCTCCGTAAGTCAATCTTCGTGAAGTACTTGGCTCCAACCAGCCGGTCCATGAGCTCATCCATGCGCGGCAGCGGGTATCGATTCTTGATGGTGATCTTGTTGAGGGCGCGATAGTCCACACACATCCTCAAGGTACCATCTTTCTTCTTGACAAATAGCACCGGGGCTCCAAATGGCGACTTGCTAGGTCGAATGAAGCCATGCTCCAGTAGCTCCTTGATTTGCTTCTTGACTTCGTCTAGCTCCGTGTATGACATTTTGAACGTAGGCCGAGAGATGGGCTTGCTTCCGGGCTCCAACTCTATCTTGTGGTCTACGAATCTTTTGGGGGGTAGGCCCTTGGGCAATTCCGGGGAGAACACTTCTTTGTAGTCCTCAAAGACTTCTTGTATCTCCTTGGGAACGGGGCTGCCTTCTTGACTCTCGATGTCTTTCTTGATGTCTTTTGGCGTGATCAAGGCCAAAAGAAGCTCGTGTCCCTTCCTCACAAGTCTCTTGAGTTGGAGGGCGGACAATAGTATCTCGTGTGCCGGCTTCTGGATGTCTTGGGTCTGGATATTCTGGATTGCGCGCAAAATACAGATTCTTGAAGTGATGTCATTCTTGATCTTGATAGTACCGGTCCTCCAATCAACTTGGGGGTTGTGCTTGGTCAACCAAGGCGTCCCTAGGATGACGTCGTACTTGCCCAATTGCATGGGGGAGAACACTACTCTATCCTTGAAGGACTTGATAGAGAGTGCCAAGGGGTACGTCTTCTTGGAAGGGGTAGTATAGGAGAATCCATCGGGCATCATAATCTCCTCGTCGTGGTCAAGAGTTCGCATAGTAATACCGTGCTTGGTGGCAAAATCTGCAGCAATGAAGTTGCCTTGAGCTCCGCTATCCACCAAGATGTGGACCTTCTCTCCTCCAAGGTAACCTCTCAAACTCATTGGGGCTGGAACGTCGTCTTCAACGGGGGTCTCCACCTCACTTGGCGTGTTGCCTTCTCGTGAAGTGGGTCTTGGGGTGGTAGGCTCCTGGCCTACCGGCGCTGTCCGTTTTTTGACAACTTTTTGGGGCATGAAAGTGCACGATGGCCCTTTTCCTTGCAATAGAAGCATAGTCCAGCCGTCATGAGAGCTTCTTTTTCAGCCGGGGAGAGTCTTGCTTTCACTCCTTGCTGGTTTCTTGCATCATAAGTGTCATTGGAGGGTCTTCCACTCTTCCGGGCAGCCGCGGGGTCCCTTTTAATAACTCCGATTTCCATGGGTGTGGGTCCAGATTCGGATGTGGAAGGGGCTGCGTACACCCGCGTCGTCGGTACCCGTGAAGATGAAGGCACGGAGTGCTTGAAATCCAAGGTATCCACCTTTTGGGCCACTTCAATGATCTTTGAGAAGTCCGTCAAGTCGCGTAACTCCACTTCCTTTGCCACCTTGGGTTTGAGGCCAAAGATGTAACGGTCAATCTTCTCCTCGAGAGACATGTTGGGGATCTCAAGAGTGAGGGCGTGAAATCTGGATGTATACTCTTGAACGGACGTCGTTTGCTTGAGATGGTGGAGCTTTCCTCGGGCAATCTTCTCCGCATTGATGGGCATGAATTGCTTCTTGAGGGCCTCACGAAAATCTGCCCATCTTGCATATGATGGTGGGGGCTCTTGGCCGAGCATGGGGTGCGCCATAGCTTGATATATAGCCGCTTGATAGTTACGCCACCATGATGTTGCTGCTCCTCTAAGTAAGGTAACGGCAAAGGGAACGTAGTCCTCCTCGGGTACTTCAAGGAACGCGAGGTACGTCTCCACTTGGTAGAGCCATAAATTCAGGTTGGCACCTTTCCCGGGGTTGAAAGTGTCGGGTTTGCCGGGCTTGATGAGTTTCCTTGCTCTCGTTGGCTCTTGTGGAGGCGCTTGAGCCGGGGCTGGATTTTGAGCATTGCTCGCAATAGGGGCAACCATGGCAGCCATAGCTTCTCTTGACGCTTGCACGGTTGCTTCATAGGTGGCCAAGCCCACTTGGTTGTGGACGGTCATTAGGAAGGCTGCCCACTCATTTGCGGGAACTCCTTGTGGTGGGGTCAACTTTGCTATAGCGGCTGCCACGGGATTTGACGGTGCTCCTCCTTGTGGTGCTTCTTGTTGTTGCAGATTTCCTTGAGTAGGCTCTCCCATCGACGCTGGAGGAGGGTGTGCTCCTCCTTGTGGTGCTTCTTGTTGTTGCAGATTTTCTTGAGTGGGCTCTCCCATCGGCGCTGGAGGAGGGTGTCTTGGAGAGGAAGGGCTTCCTTCGAAAGCTTGCTGTTGGTCTTGAGGATCGGCCATCTTCTTGTGCTACCAAAGTGCCTAGCTCCGATACCACTGTAGTGAAACAGATAGATAAAGTACTTAGTAAAACAGAATACTTTATCTATTCAAGACAAGGATCTTTGAACACAAGTGGTAGCTTCTTGAAAGAGAGATGGCTTCTTGAAAGTTAATATATTTCTGGATTTTGGCAAGTACAAGAGTGATTCTGGAATGTCTTTCTATGTTCTAGCTCTTGTTTATATACTTGCTACATAAGTAATTTCTAGGAAGGTGTATGTTGATGTGTTGGCACCCAACACATCCCAAAACTTGCCACCTCTTTCTAGAATAATGTACACATGTCCTTTTGACCTAAAAATGGCACATCTGACTTTTGCCACATGGAGTTTTTCTAGGTCTTTCCTCTAACTTCGAAAATGCCTTGGAAGGTTCAAAGGACATGAACCAAGTTACTAGAGTACCTATTCACACTTGACTCCACACAATACTACTCCAAATATATTTGAAAACATTGAAATATAAGCATACTAATATATAATACCTCAAATCACTACAGTATGGGTGCAATTTTGTGTATTTGTGGGATTTGTGCATGGGGTTTTGGGTGAATTGATGTGCTTGTGCGCATGGGTTTATAAGCGTGTTAGAGCGTGCGTGCGCAAGTGGTGAAGGTCCGTGCATGCGCTCATGTGTGTGTGTGTGTGTGTGTGTGTGAGCGCGCGCATGTTTGTGCGTGCGCGCGCATGTGTGCTTAGGCGCGCGAGAAAGTGTGTGCACATATGTGGACAAGTTCTTGTCCTCTGTCTACCGCAGCCACTGCTCAAACTTGCACATGCGCTTGGCAACTGAGCGCGCGTGTGAACTTGCATGTAATTTATTTTTTGTTTGCATTCAATGGGACTTAGTCTACTCCACAGGTAATAGTACGCATATGTAGCTTTCATTGAACAAACACTAGAGATATCCAAAGAATGAGAGAAGCGCTCTTGTGAGGTGTAATTATGCTTGTCAAAAGACGTGGCAGTATATTTATGAAAAAAAAATTAGTTAACTTGGTCTAAATTTTGGCAAGCATGGAAGTGCGCAATTTATTCTTGATGTCCAGCTTCGCATCTTCCGATCGCATGTATGGTCTGGGGGCCTAAATTTTTGTGACATCAGTTACACCAGACGGGTCTAATTTGTAGTGGATACGAGATGCCAGCCCCTTGGTTGGTTTTGTGGAGGCTGGCTGCTAGCTCCTTGCTTCATATTGTCGAGGTTGGCTGCCAAACTCTTGCTTTTGTCGGGGCTGGCAGTCAGCCCAGTGTAAGGTCAAGTGCAATTTTGAGTTTCTTGAAAATGTGTTTAACATGCATAGAGTTGAAGATTTCATTTTATGGTCATTTTAATATAAAACTCGTCGCATTTGGTTAAGTATTAAGAAAGTTATGAAATTAGGAAGTTTTATTAGTTATATGGTTGGTCGGCGACTGTCCTTAAATCGCGGTGAGCGCAACTGTCGTATTGACCGACAGCGTCAAGCGATCTAGGCCGTAAGAGTGAACTTGAACCTTCACGTAAGTTTGACTGACGCGGAGTGTCGACTAGGTCGATTTCCGTAGAAGTTTTGATTTAGCCTAGCGCGCCTAAGATAGAATACTCTAGTAATGATGATGCGTGTATGTGGACGTCAATTCGACCTGACACGTCTGATGAGACTGATCTGGCATCCTCACAAATATTCTAAAAGGGATGAATTGACAAACACTTCCGTAGCTTACTCCAAGAGAGGAGCACTTAGGCAAAAAACTATAAATAGGCATAACTTCTTTGTTTCTCTTCAACGTTCACTTATGTAAATTTTTACGGGTTTGTAATGACAAGGTCTTTCATCCAATTACATTTGTGAGCACTTTCTTGCTACTCAAAATTTCAAGTACGTTTCCTAAGCTCTCTTAGTAAAATGCCGCTGCACTCTAGAGTATGATTGCAACTAGTTTGGTTCCATGTGAGTCACTACGCGTCCTCTAAGGCACTTTGCCCCTTTCACTTGGTATCGGAGCTGGGCTCGTTTGCATATTATATTATGGAGTCGCAATCAGCAGCTGAAAAAGACGAACATATTGAGCATGTTAAGCGCGTGGAGCGACGAGCGCCACCGTTGTCCAGAGAGCAACAAGAGATGCAGGCAATGCTAAGTCAGATGGCAAATGCAATTGGAGGAGAAGTCTACAACCTGTTCCAACAAATTATGCGTGCGGAGGTGGAGAGAACGGTGCGAGTTGTTGTTGTGCAGTGCAGTGAAATAGGTAAATAAAGTACCTAATAAGTAGAATACTTTATCTATTCAAGACTTGGATCTCCGAACACAAATGGTAGGTTCTTGAAAGAGAGATGGTTTCTAGAAAGTTGATATATTTCTCAATCTTGGCAAGTACAAGAGTGATTATCCTATGCCATTCTATGTTCTAGCTCTTGTTTATATACTTGCTACATAAGTAATTTCTAGGAAGGTGCATGTTGATGTGTTGGCACCCAACACATTTCAAAAGTTGCCACCTCTTTTTAGAATTATGTACACATGTCCTTTTGACCTCAAAATGGCACATTTGACTTTTGCCAAATGAAGTTCTTCTAGGTCCTTCCCCTAACTTCGAAAATGCTTTAGAAGGTTCAAAGAACATGAATCAAGTCACAAGAGTATCCATTCACACTTGACTCCACACAATGCTACTCCAAATATATTCAAAAGTATTAAAATATATACAAACTAATATAGTGTCACTACATCATCCCCCCGACAGTAAAAGCGACGTCTCGGCGCGTCAAGTCAGGTCTTACACATGTGGAGCAGACTAGTCAACAGCTTCAAGTCAGATGCCAAGCATGTGAAGAGGATTAGTCAAAGGCGCTAAGTCAGGTGCTACCCATGTAAGGTAGACTGGGCAAGGTCGTGGGTAGTGTGACCTTATTGGCTAGCCTACTCCTTCATGATAAAGAAACTTGTACAAGTTGGCCACAATCGGCCACAAATTCAAAAATTTGTAGCATCCACAAAATTGCTCCAAATTTGTAATTATAAGTGCCATACAGAGCGCGTTGGAGAATTCTACCATGTCACCAAATTTGAGAGTATTCTAATTTCTGGAGTGTCGTTGAGAGCTGAGAGAGTAGGCACTCCTCCAAATCTTTGCAGAAACTTTTGAAATCATAAGTCCTTCTATGCTTCTCCAACTTCTGCAAAGTAAGTCTCTAAATGGGCGTTGTAAAGTCTACCATAGTCTTGAGTTTGAGAGCATTCCAAGTTCAAGGGAGAGCACAATGTCAGAAGGCATATTCTGCCCTAATAATGCCAGCAGCCTGACCCCCTTCTTCTCAGAGCATCATATCTCTCTCACCAATGCTCCAAATTGAGCAAACTTGGATTTCAAATGACTGGCTACTCATAGACTACAGCCAGGTAAAATTTCAGAATTAAATAAAAATAGACCTATCAACAGTAGCAATTTTAGTTTTCTGTTCAGAAAATGCGAGAAGAGAAGAGTGTAGAATGTCATTTTTTCCTCTTTGTGGTTCTTGGAGGCTTCCTCCAAGAGGAATTCTGCTGCTTCTTGATGGTGGCAGGCTGCCTCCCTGAAGTCTTTGGGCGTCTAGTAGAGAGACTTGGGACTGGTCCAAGATGGGGATCGGCGGCATGGAAGCGTTTCAGCTTTCAAATATATTTGGAGTAGTATTGTGTGGATTCAAGTGTGAATAGGTACTCTAGTAACTTGGTTCATGTCCTTTCAAACTTCCAAGGCATTTTCGAAGTTAGAGGAAAGACCTAGAAGAACTCCATGTGGCAAAAGTCAAATGTGCCATTTTTAGGTCAAAAGGACATTTGTACATTATTCTAGAAAGAGGTGGCAAGTTTTGGGATGTGTTGGGTGCCAACACATCAACATACACCTTCCTAGAAATTACTTATGTAGCAAGTATATAAACAAGAGCTAGAACATAGAAAGACATTCCAGAATCACTCTTGTACTTGCCAAAATCCAGAAATATATTAACTTTCAAGAAGCCATCTCTCTTTCAAGAAGCTACCACTTGTGTTCAAAGATCCTTGTCTTGAATAGATAAAGTATTATATTTCACCAAGTACTTCATCTATCTGTTTCACTACAGTGGTATCGGAGCTAGGCACTTTGGTAGCACAAGAAGATGGCCGATCCTCAAGACCAACAGCAAGCTTTCGAAGGAAGCCCTTCTTCTCCAAGACACCCTCCTCCAGCGCCGATGGGAGAGCCCACTCAAGAAAATATGCTACAACAAGAAGCACCACAAGGAGGAGCACACCCTCCTCCAGCGTGGATGGGAGAGCCTACTCAAGGAAATCTGCAACAACAAGAAGCACCACAAGGAGGAGCACCGTCAAATCCCGTGGCAGCCGCTATAGCAAAGTTAACCCCACCACAAGGAGTTCCCGCAAATGAGTGGGCAGCCTTCCTAATGACCGTCCACAACCAAGTGGGCTTGGCCACCTATGAAGCAACCGTGCAAGCGTCAAGAGAAGCTATGGCTGCCATGGTTGCCCCTATTGCGAGCAATGCTCAAAATCCAGCCCCGGCTCAAGCGCCTCCACAAGAGCCAACGAGAGCAAGGAAACTCATCAAGCCCGGCAAACCCGACACTTTCAACCCCGGGAAAGGTGCCAACCTGAATTTATGGCTCTACCAAGTGGAGACGTACCTCGCGTTCCTTGAAGTACCCGAGGAGGACTACGTTCCCTTTGCCGTTACCTTACTTAGAGGAGCAGCAACATCATGGTGGCGTAACTATCAAGCGGCTATGTATCAAGCTATGGCGCACCCCATGCTCGGCCAAGAGCCCCCACCATCATATGCAAGATGGGCAGATTTTCGTGAGGCCCTCAAGAAGCAATTCATGCCCATCAATGCGGAGAAGATTGCCCGAGGAAAGCTCCACCATCTCAAGCAAACGAAGTCCGTTCAAGAATATACATCCAGATTTCACGCCCTCACTCTTGAAATCCCCAACATGTCTCTTGAGGAGAAGATTGACCGCTACATTTTGGCCTCAAGCCCAAGGTGGCAAAGGAAGTGGAATTACGCGATTTGACGGACTTCTCAAGGATCATCGAAGTGGCCCAAAAGGTGGATACCTTGGATTTCAAGCACTTTGTGCCTTCATCTTCACGAGTATCGACGACACGGGTGTACGCAGCCCCTTTCACATCCGAATCTGGACCCAAACCCATGGAATCGGAGTTATTAGACGGGACCCCGCGGCTGCTCGGAAGAGTGGAAGACCCTCCAATGACACTTATGATGCAAGAAACCAGCAAGGAGTGAAAGCAAGACTCTCCCCGGCTGAAAAAGAAGCTCTCATGACGGCTGGACTATGCTTTTATTGCAAGGAAAAGGGCCATCGTGCACTGTCATGCCCCAAAAAGTTGTCAAAAAACGGACAGCGCCGGTAGGCCAGGAGCCTACCACTCCAAGACCCACTCACGAGAAGGCAACAAGACAAGTGAGGTGGAGACCCCCGTTGAAGACGACGTCCCAGCTCCAATGAGTTTGAGAGGTAACCTTGGAGGAGAGAATGTCCACATCTTGGTGGATAGCGGAGCTCAAGGCAACTTCATTGCTGCAGATTTTGCCACCAAACACGGAATTACTATGCAAACTCTTGACCACGACGAGGAGATTATGATGCCCGATGGATTCTCCTATACTACCCCTTCCAAGAAGATGTACCCCGTGGCACTCTCTATCAAGTCCTTCAAGGATAGAGTAGTATTCTCCCCCATGCAGTTGGGCAAGTACGACGTCATCCTAGGGACGCCTTGGTTGACCAAGCACAACCCCCAAGTTGATTGGAGGACCGGTACTATCAAGATCAAGAATGACATCACTTCAAGAATCTGTATTTTGCGCGCAATCCAGAATATCCAGACCCAAGACATCCAGAAGCCGGCACACGAGATACTATTGTCCGCCCTCCAACTCAAGAGACTTGTGAGGAAGGGACACGAGCTTCTTTTGGCCTTGATCACGCCAAAAGACATCAAGAAAGACATCGAGAGTCAAGAAGGCAGCCCCGTTCCCAAGGAGATACAAGAAGTCTTAGAGGACTACAAAGAAGTGTTCTCCCCGGAATTGCCCAAGGGCCTACCCCCCAAAAGATTCGTAGACCACAAGATAGAGTTGGAGCCCGGAAGCAAGCCCATCTCTCGGCCTACGTTCAAAATGTCATACACGGAGCTAGACGAAGTCAAGAAGCAAATCAAGGAGCTACTGGAGCATGGCTTCATTCGACCTAGCAAGTCGCCATTTGGAGCCCCGGTGCTATTTGTCAAGAAGAAAGATGGTACCTTGAGGATGTGTGTGGACTATCGCGCCCTCAACAAGATCACCATCAAGAATCGATACCCGCTGCCGCGCATGGATGAGCTCATGGACCGGCTGGTTGGAGCCAAGTACTTCACGAAGATTGACTTACGGAGCGGCTACCACCAGATTCGCATCGCAGAACCGGACATAGAGAAGACGGCATTCAGGACAAGATATGGACATTTTGAGTTCATGGTCCTGCCATTTGGACTCACTAACGCGCGAGCAACTTTCATGACTATGATGAACACCATATTTCAGCCCATGTTGGACGGATTTGTGGTGGTATTTATCGATGACATCCTTATCTACAGCAAGACCCCTGAAGAGCATGCGAGACACTTGAAAGAAGTTCTCGAAGTATTGAAGCAAAACAAGCTATTTGCAAAGGAGTCAAAGTGCGAGTGTGCCAAACAAGAAGTGGAGTTCCTAGGTCTCCACGTGACTGCTGATGGCATCAAGATAGACCCCAAGAAGACCACGGTGGTGGAGGAATGGCCAACCCCCACGACCAAGAAAGAACTCCAGTCATTCTTGGGATTTGCCAATTGGTACAGAAAATTCATCCAAGGCTTCTCGCACATAGCAGCCCCCCTGACAGATCTACTCAAGAAGGACAGGCTATATACATGGACCGAGAAAGAGGAAGAGGCATTTCAAGAGTTAAAGCGAAGATTGACCACATCCCCGGTGCTCACACTCCCAAGTCCAAACCCAGATTGGCCCTTCCACGTCATCACCGATGCATCTTCCTATGCAATAGGAGCAATCCTGTTTCAAGACCAAGGCAAGGGACTGCAGCCCATCGCCTACGAGTCAAGGAAGCTAAATCCAGCCGAGCAAAATTATACAACCACGGAGCGAGAGGCATTGGCGATTGTACATGCCTTGAAGGTTTGGCGCTGCTACGTTGAAGGACGCAAGGTACTTGTCACCACGGACCACGAGGCGTTAAAGCACCTCCAGACGCAGCCGTATCAATCAAGGAGACAAGTAAGATGGAGCGGATACTTGCAACAATACTACATCACGATTCAGTACCAGCCCGGAAAGACAAACCCGGCTGACCCCCTCTCAAGACTGCAATTAAACGCACTGATGACATCGCTGAAGACAGGTCTGGAAGCTCGATTTTCAGCCGCCTATGAAAGAGACCCTTACTACAAGAACGGAGAAGCAGCCTTGGACCCATACAAGAAGCAAGAAGGCAATTATTGGGTGAGGCAAGACACGGGCCAAGGATGTGTTCCTGATGACTTAGACCTCTGGCTCTTGCTTCTACGAAAAGCACACGACAACCCTCTTGGAGGACACTTTGGAATTTTAAGGACCACGGGCGTTCTAGCTAGGACTTATTGTTGGCCAGGCATGTCTAAGCAAGTCAAGGAGTACTGCAGGAGTTGTGACACATGCCAAAGAATCAAGCCATCATCGCAAAAGGCGGGAGGACTCCTCCAACCACTACCAATCCCCAAAAGACAATGGATGGACATCTCAATGGACCTTATCGTGGACTTGCCCCTGACACCTCGAGGCCATAATGTNGACCTGCCCGTGACACCTCGAGGCCATAATGCAATACTCACGGTGGTGGACAGACTTACCAAGATGGCTCATTTTATTCCCACGACGACTAAGGCTACAGCACCACAACTTGCAAGACTCATCTTTGACAACATCTTCCGACTCCATGGACTACCATCAAGAATTGTGTCAGATAGAGATCCAAGATTCACAAGCCATTTTTGGAAAAATCTCTTTAAGAACTTGAGTACATCGCTGGATAATTCCACTGCCTACCACCCGCAATCAGATGGGCAAACCGAGCGTATGAATCGTACTCTAAAGACCTTTCTAAAGGCCTACGTGTTTACTTTGGAGCGAGATTGGGACATGTACTTGACCCCCCTGGAGTTTGCCTACAACAACATGACGCGGGCCTCTACCCAAGAGTCCCCATTCTTCCTCAACTATGGCTTCCATACAACCACGCCGCTGAGCTTCACGGCTGGCCATGATGAAGTACCTGCAGCAACAGATTTTTTGGAGACATTAGAAGCAGCCCTTACAGCAGCAAAGAAAGCTCTACAACAGGCGCAAGATGCTTAAGCAAGAGTCGCAAACAGGTTCAGAAGAGAAATTACGTACAGAGTGGGTGACAACGTGTTACTATCGTCCAAGAATATTTCTCTAACCAATAGGCCCGCCGGGAGCAAGTTCTCTCCCAAGTATTTGGGACCCTTCAAGATTATCCAGCAAGTCAACACCGTTGCTTTCAAGCTAGTACTTCCCCAGACTATGCACATCGACCCCGTATTCCGCGCTTCCCTCTTTAAGCCATATGTACAACCCGACAACAAGTTCCCAGGACGTGTGACAACCCCACCAGCCCCAACAATAGTGGATGATCATTTGGAGTACGAAGTGGAAGACATAGTGGCTATGAGAAATTTCAGGAAACAGCAGCAATACTTGATCAAGTAGAAAGGATATGCGGATTCGGAGAATAGTTGGGTGGCGGTGCACTACCTTGACAAAGTTCAGAGAAAGTTGAAGCGCTTCCATGCCGCCAACCCCCATCTTGGACCAGCCCCAAGTCTCTCTATTAGAAGCCCAACAACTTCAAGGAGGCAGCCTGCCACCATCAAGAAGCAGCTAAAAAGACCCCTTGGAGGCAGCCTGCAAGAACAAGAAAGACGAAAAATTGACATTAAACACTCTTCTCTTTTCGCAGTTTCTGGAGAGAAAACTAAAACTGCTACTAGTGATAGGTCTTTGCATAATAAATTTTGAAAATTTACCTGGCTCTAGTCCATGAGTAGACAGTTATTAAAAGTTCAAGTTTGTTCAATTTGGAGCATTGGTGAGAGAGATATGATGCTCTAAGTAGAAGGGGGTCAGGCTGCTGGCATTGTTAGGAGAGAATATGCCTTCTGACATTGTGCCCTCCCCTAAACTTGGAATGCTCTCAAACTCAAGACTCTGGTAGAACATCTTACAACACCCAATTTGAGACTTAGTTTGCAGAATTTGAAGAAGTATAGAAGGACTTATGATTTTCAAAAGTTTATACACAGATTTGGAGGAGTGCCTACTCACTCAGCTCTCAACGACACTCCAAAAATTAGAATGCTCTCAAATTTGGTGACACGGTAAAATTCTTTGACGCGGTCCGTCTGGCACTCAAATTTTTTGATTTGGAGCAATTCTGTGGATGCTATGAATTTTTGAATTTGTGGCAGATTCTGGGCCAACTTGTACAACTTTCTTTATCATTAAGGAGTAGGCTAGCCAATAAGGTCACACCACCCACGACCTTGCCTAGTCCACCTTACATGTGTAGCACCTGACTTGGCGCCTTAGACTAATCCTCTTCACATGTGTGGCATCTGACTTGAAGCTGTTGACTAGTCTGCTCCACATGTGTAAGACCTTACTTGACGCGCCGAGACGTCGCTTTTTCTGTCGGGGGGGTGATGTAGAAATTTGAGTTATTATACATTAGTTTGCATATATTTTAATCATTTCAAATGTATTTTGGAGTAGTATTGTGTGAATTCGAGTGTGAATAGGTACTCTAGTAACTTGGTTCATGTCCTTTGAACCTTCCAAGGCATTTTCAAAGTTAGAGGTGAGACCTGGAAGAACTCCATGTGGCAAAAGTCAAATGTGCCATTTTTAGGTCAAAAGGACATTTGTACATTATTCTAGAAAGAGGTGGCAAGTTTTGGGATGTGTTGGGTGCCAACACATCAACATACACCTTCCTAGAAATTACTTATGTAGCAAGTATATAAACAAGAGCTAGAACATAGAAAGATGGCAGAATCACTCTTGTACTTGCCAAATTCCAGAAATATATTAACTATCAAGAAGCCATCTTTTTTTCAAGAAGCTACCACTTGTGTTCAAAGATCCTTGTCTTGAATAGATAAAGTGTTATATTTCACTAAGTACTTCATCTATCTGTTTCACTACACTATCTTTGAAGGACTTGATAAAGAGTGCCAAGGGGTACGTCTTTTTGGAAGGGGTAGTATAGGAGAATCCGTCGGGCATTATAATCTCTTCGTCGTGGTCAAGAGTGTGCATAGTAATACCATGCTTAGTGGCAAAATCTGCAACAATGAAGTTGCCTTGAGCTCCGTTATCCACCAAGATGTGGACCTTCTCTCCTCCAAGGTAGCCTCTCAAAGTCATTGGGGCTAGAACGTCGTCTTCATCGGGGGTCTCCACCTCACTTGGCTTGTTGTCTTCTCGTGAAGTGGACCTTGGGGTGGTAGGCTCCTGGCTTACCAGCGCTGTCCGTTTTTTGACAACTTTTGGGGCACGAGAGTGCACGATGGCCCAACTCCTTACAATAAAAGCATAGTCCAGCCGTCATGACAACTTCTTTTTCAGCTAAGGAGAGTCTTACTTTCACTCGTTGCTGTTTTCTTGCATCATAAGTGTCATTGGAGGGTCTTCCACTCTTTCGGGCAGCTGCGGGGTCCCTTTTAATGACTCCAATTTCCATGGGTGTGGGTCCAGAGTCAGATGTGGAAGGGGCTGCGTACACCCGCGCCGCCGGTGCCCGTGAAGATGAAGGCAACGAATGCGTGAAATCCAAGGTATCCACCTTTCGGGCCACTTCAATGATCCTTGAGAAGTCCGTCACGTCGCGTAATTCTACTTCCTTTCCCACCTTGGGCTTGAGGCCAGACACATAATGATCAATTTTCTCCTCGAGCGACATGTTGGGGATCTCAAGCGTGAGGTCATGAAATCTGGATGTATATTCTTGAACGGACGTTGTTTGCTTGAGATGGCGAAGCTTTTCTTGAGCAATTTTCTCCGCATTGATGGGCATAAATTACTTCTGGAGGACTTCACGAAAATCCACCCATCTTGCATATGATGGTGGGGGCTCTTGACCGGATACGAGATGCGCCACAGCTTGATATACAGCCGCTTGATAGTTACGCCACCATGATGTTGCTGCTCCTCGGAGCAAGGTAACGGCAAAAGGGACGTAGTCCTCCTCGGGTACTTCAAGGAATGTGAGGTACGTCTCCACTTGGTAGAGCCACAGATTCAATTCGGCTCCTCTCCCAGGATTGAAAGTGTTGGATTTGCCGGGCTTGATGAGTTTCCCTGCTCTTGTAGGCTCTTGTGGAGGCATGGGAGTCGACGCTAGATTTGCCATATTGCTTGCAATAGGGGTTGTTATGGCAGCCATAGCTTCTCTTGACGCTTGTACGATTGCTTCATAGGTGCCAAGCCCACTTGGTTGTGAATAGGCATTAGGAAGGCTGCCCACTCATTTGGGAGAAATCCTTGCGGCGGGGTCAACTTTGCCACAGCTCCTCCTTGTGGTGCTCCTTGTGGTGGCAGACTTTCTTCATTGGGCTCTCCCGTCAGCGTTAGAGGAGGGTCTCTTAGAGGTGTAATGCCTCCTTCAACAGTTTGTTGTTGATCTTGAGGATCGGCCATCTTCTTGTGCCACCAACGTGCCTGGCTCCAATACCACTGTAGTGAAACAGATATATAAAGTACCTAATAAGTAGAATATTTTATCTATTCAAGACTAGGATCTTTAAACACAAGTGGTAGTTTCTTGAAAGAGAGATGGTTTCTAGAAAGTTGATATGTTTCTAGAATTTGGCACGTTCAAGAGTGATTTTCCAATGCCTTTTTATGTTCTAGCTCTTGTTTATATACTTGCTACATAAGTAAATTCTAAGAAGGTGCATGTTGATGTGTTGGCACCCAACACACGGCAAAACTTGCCACCTCTTTCTAGAATAATGTACACATGTTCTTCTGACCTAAAACTGGCACATTTGACTTTTGTCACATGGAGTTCTTCTAGGTCCTTCCTCTAACTTCAAAAATGCCCTAGAAGGTTCAAAGGACATGAACCAAGTCACTAGAGTACCTATTCACACTTGAATCCACACAATACTACTCCAAATATATTTGAAAACATTAAAATATTTGCAAACTAATATGTTATAACTCAAATCACTACATGTTGGGAACGCCGCATCGACGTGTTTGGCACCTGAATCCTGCTATACCACCTGTCCATGTACAACCAGTGGTGCACCCAGTGATTCCACCTGCATTGGGAGTGCGTGCGCCTAAGTCTAACGTGTATATTGGAGAGCGTGGATCGCCGCCTGTTCATCAATGGATTTTGGAGTGAAGAAGTTTGTGGAGTATTCTGCGCTCACGCCCAACTGGCAAGTCGCCTTTGTGATTACGTTGTTAAAAAAGAGTGCAGGAGCTTGGTATGAGCGAGAGGAGCAGCTCTCTGGAGTTCCTGCTACTGTTGATCAACTATTTGAACGCTTGAAGAGGCAATTTCAACCTGTTGCACCCGAGGCTACTGCTCGAGATCTATTCGTATGCCTTCGTCAACGAGGAAGCGTTCAGGATTATGTATTGCGCTTCAATGAGCTGGTGCTTCAATGTCCATCCATGCACAAGTCGAAGATGATGGACAAGTTCAAGAGGGGACTCAAGCCAACTGTAGCCAAGGAAGTGGCGCTCAAGAACCCTACTAGTCTTGGAGAAATAATGGCATTGGCGACGAGGGTTGACGCTGTGGAGTATAGTCAGAGACAGTGGGGCAGCCACAACTTTGGAGGACATTGACATATTGGTTCTCAGGCGCCAAGCACGAGTAAACAAGGTCCAATACATATGGAGTTGGGACTTGTTCAGATTCAGCGCAGGCAACAGAGTTACAAGTCGAGAGGACCATGCTACAATTGTGGCAAGCTTGGGCATCTGGCTCAAGATTGTCATGTGAAGACAAAGCAACCTCAACTGCAGGAAGGAGGAAGACGCCAGTAAGTCGTTCTAAAGTGTCTACTGGCGTGAAGACGGGATTTCACAAGGAGCTTATCCCCAGGAGCCTGCCGAGAAGCGCAAGACGAGATGTTGACAAGCCAAATATTATGGAAAGAGTAGCCGACGGCAACAAGGCGAAGTGTATGGTTGACAGTGGCTCAAGTGCAAATTATGTGCACAAGAAGCTGGTGAAAGAGTGGCAAATCCTTGTGCCAAAGCATTATGAGCCTAAGGAGGCAATTTTGGCGAATGGGCAAAGATAGAAGCGTGGTGCACCTACGGAAGCTATTCATGTGGAAGTAGCGGGGCACCAGAGTAATGAAGTTATGGAGCAGGCAAAGTTAGGTCACCATGAGGTGATATTGGGCCGACCATGGCTGAGAAAA
Organism: Mesotaenium endlicherianum; assembly: GCA_009602735.1. Taxonomy (NCBI): domain Eukaryota; kingdom Viridiplantae; phylum Streptophyta; class Zygnematophyceae; order Zygnematales; family Mesotaeniaceae; genus Mesotaenium; species Mesotaenium endlicherianum. The sequence continues at coordinate 459,391 of WELA01008001.1, read as the reverse complement.
TCCAACTTCAAGTGCATTCCAGCACGGGACAAGTGAAGGTCCAAGAGCATGATGGTCAAATGGAGACCGCAAAACAAGTTGAGATAGAAATGACCACAAGTAACTGTCTTCTGTGGAGCTTGCAAGTTAGAAAGCTATGCAAGGCAAATCAAGTGAAGGAGATGTACCTTCTTTCGGTGGCCTTGGCCAGGTCATCAGATGAAGCAAGCGTGAATTCTAACAGCTTAGGCAAATGTACATCGTCGGAGGAGCAAGTAGTGGTGTCTGATCCCCTTGCTCACAAGGAACCGAGCTAAACTACCTAAGAAAGCCTGCTGAGATGCCTGCCCAGATTAGTGCGCTGTCGGAGGAGTTCAACTGCGTATTTCCTCAGGAGCTACCTGCAGGATTACCTCCACAGAGAGCTATGGAGCACAAGATCGAATTGGAACCAGGGAGCAAGCCACCAGTGAGACCCGCCTATCGACAATCGTTTGCAGAGTTGGATGAGTTGAAGAAGCAGCTGACATAGTTATTGGAGAAAGGATTTGCCCAACTTAGCAAGTCTCCATTTGCAGCGCCAGTCTTATTTGTAAAGAAGAAGGCTGGAACTATGAGGATGTGTGTCGACTACCGGGCACTCAACAAGATCACCATCAAAAAGAGGTACCCACTTCCACGAGTGGACGAGTTGATTGACACGCTTGTTGGGGCCAAGTATTTCTCGAAGATTGATTTCAGGAGTGGCTATCATCAGGTACGGATTGCCAAAGGAGACGTTCAGAAGACTGTTTTCAGAACTCGCTATGGTTTGTTCAAGTTCACACTCATGCCTTTTGGATTGACTAATGCACCTGCTACATTTATAGAACTTATGAATAATATCTTCATATCCTACTTGGACCAGTTTGTGGTGGTATGTTTGGACGACATCTTGATCTATTTGAAGACCTTGGAGGAGCATGTGGAGCATCTAAGGAAGATGTTGGAGGTCTTGAGATATCAGAAGCTGTATGGGAAGATGAGCAAGTGCGACTTCCGTCTCAAGGAAGTTGAGTTTCTAGGACATATAGTGGGAGCTGAAGGAGTCAAGGTGGAGCAGAAGAAGGTGCAAGCAGTCAGAGATTGGCCGATACCTGTTGATATTCATCAACTCAAGGGCTTCCTCAGCATGGCAAATTATTATCGACGTTTCATTGAAGGTTTTGCCAAGGTGTGTGCACCGCTCACGGACATGCTGAAGAAGCAGGAGAAGTGCCTATGGGGTGACAAGGAGCAGTAAGCCTTGGAGTAAATTGAGGAGTTGTTGACACAGGCACCTGTGTTGGCAATTGCCAGTCTAAATCTTCTTTTCACCCTCATCACGGACGCATCAAAATGCAATGAGAGCCATTCTTCTCCAGAATGAGGGCAAAGAATTGCAACCTGTGGCATGTGAAAGCAAGAAATTGAGTCCTCCTGAGCCGAACTATGCAACACACAAGCAAGAGATATTGGCTATTATTTTAAACTTTGAGGTTTTGGCGATGTTACATGGACGGACGGAGAGTGTTCATCAACACCAACCACAAGAGCTTGGAGAAGTTTATGACGCAGCCAACGTTGTCACCAAGACAGGCAAGGTAGATGGAATTTCTGCAACAATTCAATCACCAGATTGAGTACTCACCTGGGAAGATCCAACTCTCCAGACGCTTTATCAAGGAGGGGTGACCTTGCAGCTGTCTCAGTCATCAAGGAGAGTATGGACTTCAAGGAGAAACTTCAAAGAGGTCATAAGGAGGACCCAGTGTTTGTTGATGGTGGAACAATAGAGTCCAACTCAAGTATGCAAAAGAAGGACGGCATATGGTATTTTGGTGATTCAAGGAGAGTGGTGGTACCTGACATCAAGGAATTACGAGACTTACTACTTGCAAAGCATCATATCTGCTTACATGCTGGACACTTTGGAAGCAAGAAGACGGCGAGCGTGTTTAAGCGAGAGTGTCATTGGAGAAATATGGACAAAGACATCGAGGAATGGATCAGGTGTTTCGATGCGTGCCAACAAAACAAGACACCAAATCAAAAGAAGGGAGATACCTTGCAACCCTTGCCTATTCCATAGTATTCTTGGGAGCAGATTGCTATGGATTTCATCACATCGTTACCAGTGAGTGGTCAAGAGCACGATGCACTATGGATTTTGTCTAATAGACTCAGCAAGATGGCTCACTTCAATCCCATGAAGGAGACTTGCACGGCATCAGATGTGGCACGGCTATTCCTTGATCATATTTTCAGGCTACATGGGTTGCCAAAGGTGATTGTTTCAGATCAAAATCCAAGATTTAGTTGCAACTTTTGGTGGTCATTGTTTACTTTGATGAGGACCAAGCTGAACATGAGTACTTCCTATCATCCTGAGATAGATAGGCAGAGTGAGAGGCTCAATATGACTCTGCAAGAGGTGCTCAGGAGTTATACTATGGAAGACTCTTCAGAGTGGGACAAGAAGCTGCCAAGGTTGGAGTTTGCCTACAAAAACAGCATGCAAAGATCGACCAAGCAGTCACCATTCACTATGGTCTTTGGAAGAAAAGTATATTATCCACGGAAGATCTTGTTGAAGAAGGCTAAGGAGACTCAAGTTCCTACTACATAAGCTTTTATGGAGCAGATGGGACATGGCGACGACTTGCATTCGAAAGGCACTGGAAGAGAAGGTCAAGCATGCCAACAAGCACAGGAGGAAGTGACATTCCATGTGGGCGACAAAATCCTTTTGTCAACAGAGAACCTACTTTTCACGGGCAAGAGGAAACTGCGGGCACGACTCACAGGTCCATCTTTGGTGCTCAAGCAGGTGAATCCTGTGGCCTACAAGTTGGAACTTCCTTCAGACTGGGGTATACATGGTGTGTTCCATGTCTGTTACCTGCGGCCATACGTTGACCCGAATGAAGGACATCCAGGATGAAAGAAGAAGGGTGCGGGGAGTGCGCTCGTACACACTCATGCTCCCTCACCTGCAAGTGGAAGCGTGCATGAGGACCTTTCCTAGTTGCATACTCAAGGTGGAGTGGCTTGGTGGTATGCCGCCCTTGCAAGAGTTAGAGGGATACATGAGAGAGGAGTGGAAAAGAACTCACTTGATTAAGAAAAGTCGTGTACAAGACAAGAAGGTTAGACTCCACTAACTAGGCTCCCTCCACTTCTTTATGCTTCCTCTTTATGCTTCAACTCTAAGTGTCCTCTCTAGCAAAGTACCTCCCGAAGCTTCTACTATGGCTCCTTCCATGTAGGTGATCTTGCCTAGTTGGACAAGCTAGCACACTCACACGCACAAAATCACATTCTCAAATTTTCTACTGCACAATCCACCAACTCCTCACTGAGTTTCTAGAAATTCCACGATTACTTTGGTACACTCTACATGATGGTACGTAGTTTTTGGACTCCTCATGATTAAGTGTCCTACTTCTTGGACTCCAACCGAAATTTTCGTCACAGGACCTGTCCTTGTCACTAAATTGAATCTGGGACATCTAAAAGTCATTAAAAACTCCCGAAACTCGTAACTTTCTCAATACTTGTCCAAATGACCAGAAATAAAGACCAAAATTTTTCTAAAATCACACTCTATACATATAAAATGCTAGATAATTACAAACTACACTTTTATAACCTTACACAAGACGACTACCTACATCGCCACCTCCGATTGAGATTAATGATGTATAGGAGTATGTAGTGGAGCCAATTGTTGGTGATTGACGAGTTAGCGAGGTCAACGATTTGTTCAAGAGTATGTGGTTGAGTGGAAAGGCTACCATGCGAACGACAATACTTGGAAATCGGCGGCCAACTTGACTCATTGTAAGAGTAAGTTGAAGCGTTATTTGCAGAATGCGTCGAGGACGTTGCGTCTTGAAGAGGGGGATAATGTAAAGTCATAGGTTTCTGAAAGCAAAAAACTATAAATAGGCATAATTTCTTTGTTTTTCATCGCTTTTCACTTCTGTAAATTTCTACGAGTATTTAATGACAAAGCCTTTTATCCTAGTTTATTTGTGAGCACTTTCTTGCTACTCAAAATGTCAAGTATTCTTCCTAAGCTTTCTTAGTAATATGCCGCTACACTTTAGAGTATGATTGCAACTGGTTTGGTTCGTAGTGAGTCACTACGCTTCCACTAGGGCACTCTGCCCCTTTCATCCAGACTTGCTTTTATTGGGGCTAGCTGCCAGTCCCGAGCTTGCAATTTTAGGACTTTAGACGGGGCAAGTTGGTTGCCCCTTGCTTGCTTTTGTTGGGCTGGCTGCCAGCCCTGAGCTTGCTTATGTCAGGACGGGCTAGCTGTCCCTTGCTTACTATTTTAGGATTTTAGTTGGAGCGAGTTGCCAACTCCTTGCTTGGTTTTGTGGGGGTTGGTTGCCAGCCCCTTGCTTGCTTTTGTCGGGCTGGCTGCCAGCCCCAAGCTTGCTTTTGTCGGGGTGGGCTGGCTACCCCTTACTTGCTGTTATGGATTTCCGTCAGGTTGAGCTGCCAGCCCCTTGCTTGCTATTGTCGAGGCTGGCTGCCAGCTCTTGCTGTTTTAGGATTTTTTTTTGGCATTTATTGCAACTATAAGACTATTCCATTGCTTTTTCTTTGCTGTTGTAGGGTTTCTTTGGAGCTGCAATTTTTTCAGTATTCAGTGTTGCTATGGGGCTCTTTCATGGCTGTATTTTGTGCTGGAGTGGGTGTTCTTCGGAGCTGCTATTTGGTTTGCATATAGTGTTGTTAAGGGGCTCTTTCATGGCTTTTCTTTTTGGTGCTGTGGTCTTCTGTAGGGCTTCAATTTTTTGTCCATGTAGTGCTGCTATGGGGCTCTTCCATAACTGTATTTTGTGCTTTTGTGACTTTACTGGCTCCTGTACGGTACATTTATGTATTTTGTTTTGCTTCTCCTTGCATGTGAAGTAATCTTTGCAGGTAATGTTGTTGTGGGGTACTTGGAAAGAACATGTGAGGGCCTCTTTTCAGCACAAAAGAATGACAGTCTGGCAACAATGGCAGTTGTTGGTGATGAAGATTCTTGGAACAAGGTGCAGGTGCTGTTGAAGGTCATCAAGAGGTTGGTGAAGCTTCTCCAAGGAGTCGATGAGAACCAACCTGCCGTGGGTCTCGTGTACAACGCAATGGCGGAGTAACAAGATTTTCATCAAGGGGTTGGATGAGGACCTCAATGAGGACAACCGTGACAGGCTGGTAGAGATTGTCAATGTGAGGTGGGACTTTTTCCATTCACCTTTGCATGCTGCTGGGTACATGCTCCACCCTCTCTTTCAGAATCATGAGCAACATACCAGTGAGGAGGTTATGAAGGGTTGTTACTCTAGCCTTAATAAAATAGTCTCTTGTGTGGATGAGCAAGATATTACTAGAGAGCAGTATGAGCAATACAAGGGGTGGGTGGATTTCAGTTTTAACAGCCCTAAGGCAAACAAGAAAGCAGAATCCAAGTTTGATGTTTTTTGGTGGAAGAGTCATAGTTCTTGCACTCCTCAGTTGCAAAGCTTTGCAATTAAAGTCCTTGGTTTGGTGTCCTCTGCAAGCTCTTGTCATAGAAATTGGTCAGAGTATGATTCCTTTCACATCAGAAAAAGAAATAGGCTCACACAAGCACAAGTTGAGAAATTGGTGAAGGTTCACTCTCACCTAACGCTTATTGAGGGAATGGATAGGGGTGGGGTAGGAAGAGCTTCAGGCAAGCACATTGCACCTTTCTTTGAAGATGAGCTTGAATTTGCTGCTGTAGAATCAGAAGATGATGGTCAATAGGTGTTGTTGGAAGTGGTGATAAATGGAGTGTTTTTTTTTCTTTTGTACGTAGGCAGGCTTTAGGTTCTACCTTCTTGGACCTTGTAGATTGTAATCTTAATATGTAAGAAAATGTGCAATATATATTCCCTGTTATTTTTCATTTGATGTTCTTAGCATAGAGAATTTTTCATACATGTTGCTTTATTGTATAAATGAGTCATTGACACATATCATTGGCTCCAGCTCTCGAGTCCAATGGTAATATAAGTGATTGCATGAAGATGCTAATTTTGCTGATTTGTTGAAGATGTAAGTTTACATTGGAACTCATTGTTTTGTGTTTAAAGATTGGGCCATGAATTAGTTGAATCTTGAGACACTTCATTATTTGTTTACTAATTGTTGTGGCATATTCTTGCTCCTCGTTGACATTTCTCGTTCATTGACATGAATGCTGTTATCCACTTAATGATGTAATTAATGGCATCACAATTTTGCTGTTGCAAGTTATATACTTTGCTCTAATTGCAAATATGTGCACATTATGCATTGACAATTACAGGCAATAAACTAATGTGTACTTAAGATTGCTGTTGTATAGGTGGTTTGATAATTGTGCCTTCGAAATTCGGGTCCCATAAGTAGCCATGAAAGCATCCGAATTATAATAACAGTTAGAGTGTGAAGCACATACGAAGTTTGTATCACCAAGTAATTACTAACGCATTGTATAAATCTCAATTCCAATTGTGAAAACACTCAAGAGGGGTTTTCTACAAGAAGCAGTACAATGAGGTCTATGAGTACCTGGCACTTGCAGGCTGCTAAAAATGTAGCAATTTTTGTGTTGAATTAAATTCCATGTTGAGCTTGCTTTGGATTGCTGCTCTAAATGTTGTTTTATGAGATTTAGTCAAAACAAAAAATATGCCATGGAGGAAGTAATTACGCTACAGCCTGCCTTATGCCTTTGTGTGCTTGTACTTGATCCCCAGATTATGTGGATATGATGTGTAGCATGTATGTGACTATTGGAGCCTAAATCCAAACGTGTAATTTATTTACTTGGGGCGCGGGAGTGGTCAAGACTCAGGAGCCCACTGCCTACTTTGTCGTACGAGTGCCAGCGAGAGGTCTAGAGTCTATAGCCAGTGTTGATCTTCACTTTCGGCAGACAAAAAGTTTCAATATGAGTGTGTCACACGCTGTAAGTCGTCACCGGTCCCCGTTGGCAGTACCGTATGTGCGCAGAATGGCTATTGCAATGAAACGTTTCTGAAAGTTTTTCAAACGAAGAAACGACGATTAGACTGGACTCAACCTACTTCATTTATTACAAAGCGTATTTAGGCGTACTTCCGCGTATTTTGGAAATACGCCGAAATGACACGCGTTATACGTGGCTGGTCGACCAATACGCGTATTTCCCATAACTAGGCTTCCAAATAGGCTTTTGCCCAAATTAAAGGTTTATCCAAGTGAACAAATTTATAATTTGCAGAAATCACGTCTAAGCAGATTACAATACGACACCAAGTCCAGAAAAAATTGTCAACCAAGACTTTTGTTTAACTTTCATAAAGTCACAGCTTACAAAACTTTGAACTATGGCATCTATGCTGGCCCGACTTGAGTTCTTCACTCAACGCCGCGCCTTAGCAATTCACACTGCTGGCTAGGCTCACTCAGTTCTTCACTGAGAGCTACACTTATTAACACTGCTCTTGCTATCAACAATACGACAATTGAGACTTTTGAGAACTTGGAAACTAATACAGCACTCACCATCTTATGTGTTTTTTTCACGCTTGTGATGTTTTGGTCTAGATTTGCACTAGTACTCCTAGCAAATTCTATTATGCAAGCTCTGTAACTTCTGCAATCGACATCCTCTCTTGGGAACTCCTCAGCTCAATTTTTTTCTATGATACGCTTGAGAGGGAAATCTTCACGCGTCGGCAGAAGCGTGGCTTCGTGGTTACCCTATGGCCTTGGAAACTCCTTCTCCTTTGCGCTCCTTCTCTTCTCCTTTCGCTCTTGCGCTCTCTTTTGCTTATGGCAAAATGTGAGGGCAAGAATGAGGTAATTTCGTGCAAAGCTTGTGCCTTTCCCAGGCATCCACGCATGCCATCCTCTCTCGAGAACTCTAACGCTCAGTTACAGCCTTTGGTTTGCATGCCGCTCTTGCTCTGTTCTACTCGTGATTTTTGACTTAGGGATTGTCACTTGACAGTGCATGCATGCCTCTTGTCTGTCGCGCGTGACTGCTTGGCTTCCCAGCCAAATGTTCCGTCGACGTGGCCTGGGAGCTGGCAACACTCCTGCGAAGTTTTGGGCTTGACACTGCTAATGAGTTGTCCAGTTAACCTTGCTCTTTTGACATTTGCTGACACAAACCATCTGCTGGTCTTAATGTAATACGCTTTCCGTCAAACCCCACCACTTGCTGGGTGCTGAGTTGACCCGCCGCAGCCACTCTTTCGTGTGACTGGGACTTTGACTTTGCTGCTGACTATGTAACAACCAGTCTGTTGGTCGGTGAGTCGATGTTGATTTTCTGTACCTGGGCGACCGTGACTTGCGCTACGCGTGCGACACCGTCAAACGGATAGCAGTCACTAAATAAGTCTGGAGATCCTGGGCTAGACACCGAATAGCAAAAATGAACACGTTTCTCTTAGATTTCCATTTTGCAGCAGTCGCAAACGCGAGTTTTAGGCCCAGTTTACAGTGGACACATCGATAGCGACTTGACTGATTGAAAAGTACAAAACGGTACTTGCAGGTACATTTTCAATTTTAGCGCGATAGAAGTGTTGTTTACAGTGGTTTTTAGGCACGACGTGATTGATTGAAGTTGGTAAAAAAAATTGATTGAACTTCGTGGTTTCAATCAATTCAACTCGGATTTTCAAACCTGCTCGAAATCTTGAGGTGTGTTCGAACCCTCGAATAACCCCTCCTCACTGATCATTCGATCGACAGGGACTGTCGGTATTAGGCAGGGGACTCAAATAAGGTTTTACCCGTGGAGTACTTTCTTGTTTTTGGCAACGATTTCGGGACGACAAGGAGTAGACGAAGCGCGACATTGTGTGGACGGAATTTGACAACTCTTCTCAATCAATTTTGTGCCTCTATAAACGCTTTTTTGTTTAGCTGTTTGAAACTTGGTCGTCTATTTTGTCTTCGTCGCTTCGATCTCAAAAATTCAAGTCCGCAATTCGCGTTGATCAATTGAGTGCCTGTGGCCACTATAAATCGGGCCTTAAGGCCTAAGGCCCAGTTTACCGTGGCCACAGGCACTCAATTGATGGCCCAGTTTACAGTGGCCACAGGCACTCAATTGATCAACGCGAATTGCGGATTGAAATTTTTGAGATCGAAGCGACGAAGACAAAATAGACGACCAAGTTTCAAACAGCTAAACAAAAAAGCGTTTGCAGTGCACAGGCACAAAAATGATTGAGGGAAACGGTACAATTCCCTCCACATAATGTCGCGTTTCGTCTCCGCGTCATTTTCGGGCTCGGTCAGACCTCACAAAGCATATTTTAACATCGTGCATCATTCATCTTGCTTTTAGAATTTGACATCTGGGTGCCAAAACTTCCAATACAATAGGATATGATGGGTCTAAAATTCCTTCCAACGTGATCTCTCCCGGTAGAGGGTTGTTTCCGATTGCAGCAGTGAGGTCAGACGGCATGGAAGCCATGGCTCAGGTTTTTTTTAAGACGAGCAGTAGGTAGACAAATCTAACGCGATGGGTTAAGAGCCGAGTGTTGAGTGTAGAAACTTGGTGGACGCGAGTATTTTTTTCTGTACTCCTTGTTGTACCGAAATCGGTAGCAAAATAAAGAAAGTACTCCTTGGGTACATCCTCATTTGATTCCCCTACCTAATACCGACAGTCCTTGTCGATCGAGTGGTCGTCGAGGAGGGGTCATTCGAGGGGTCGAACACATTCCAGAATTTCAATTCTGCTCGAGAGCAGAATTGAAAAGGCGAGGTCGATTGATTGAAACCAGAAAGTTCAATCAAATTCTTCACAAACTTCAATCAATCGCGTCGCGCCTTGACACCACTGTAAACACCAGTTTCATCGCGCTAAATTTGATAATGTACTCCGAGGTACAGCGAAGTACTTTTCTATCAATCAACTCGGCATCGATTTGGCCACTGTAAACTAGCCCTTAGGGGCCCCATTCGAAGACCAGCTTCTTATTTCCCAGAATTGGCAAAAGGCTTTTTTAGCGTGCCTCAGGGTTAAGGTTCACGTAACTGTATCAGCTCTTGTTAACAAGGTAACGAATGCATACTGTTCCACGCCTTCAAAAGCTCTTACATGGTGACATGTCGTGGGGTATCCCTTTGTACTGAATATGTATGCTTCGCTTTCTGTTGTGGTTCGCCCATGTCGCTAAGACCTTCGCCGCATATGTACTTCGCTTGTTTTTGAGGTTTCGAGCAAGTGGGCCAGGTGAAGCCGGTGAGGATGGCAATGGATTCTACGGCCAAAATCAGAATGGTAATCAAGAGAGAAATTTTGCTCATCACAATTCTTATGAAACTGATGTATGGTCACAAACAACCTTTCAGATACATTTTCAAAATGCCCTTATGGAGCTTCAGCAGGAAAACTATCGATATCAGGCTGCATCGTTAACAAGCGCGCTGATACATTGGGTGTGGGCTGCCAGGAAATTGCCTTCGCAGGATTGCAAACCAAGTTAAGAGCTTTGTTGAGTTTGCACGAGGTGAGATTTAAGCTGTGTGGGAACTTCATCTATAGGTAGTGAATGAGGTTGAGTATTGTACACTGTAGGACCTTTGAATGTTTGTGAGAGTGCTTTGAGCTCTAGCACGAATAAAAAGATGAAGTAATATGTCCAGTAATGTTTATGCTTATATTTATATGAGGAATTTGCGAAGCGATTAGTGCAGCCAGAATCTTCACAGCGTGGTACGTTAGATTATGGATCTTAAGTCACGTGAGAGAGTATATACTTGACAACTGAGAGGAGCCAGACTTCTTTCAGCTGTGCTCATCATAGCTCCTTAACGGAATGAGCGACATGACTTGGGATTTTTTTCAAAATTTGACTTGGACCTTCAAATTCTTTGGTTTTAAGAGTCTACAAAGCTGTGCTGCATTACTCACGTACCTCCTATCGCTCTGCGCAGGAAAGCTCCAAGCAGTCGAAAGCATCAACGAGCATCTTGGATCTGCCCGTGGGCGTCCTGGAGCCCATCTTGAAGTCTGTTTGTGTGGATATTTGGAAGAGACTGGCGAGCGGACGGGCTGGGGGAATATCTGGGGCTCAAGTCAAATGCATGAGCAGTGTGTGCACCAGGTGGCGTGACGTGGTGCGGTCCAGCTACCAGCGCGCATGCTGTGGCTCTCTGAGAAACATTGACATGGCGCTTAGCCAGCTTCACACTCTCAAGAACGTGACTCATATCCGGGTGCGTGAAGCATTGACTCGCAAGCATGCAAGGTTCATGAGAGCGTTGGCGACCGAGTTCCCTCTTCTCACGTCTTTTCACCTGACCTTTGGTGTGGAGGACCTGGAAATGTTGTCCCTGCTCCTCTCTCTCAAGACAGACATCCGAGAGCTGCAGCTGGTCATGAAGAGTCTTTACCTTGAATCTACCACTTGGGACGGCTACAGAAAGGCCCTGGAGGACATGGACTACACCCCGCAGGTGCACTTGAAGAAGCTCACACTCAACTTCACCCGCCTCTCCAACGTCAGCTTTCCCGATTTCAGCAGTGATGGATGCTGCATCCCTGTCAGCACAACACTTGGCGAGCTGGCGGGTCTCCAGGAGCTTCACGTCAAAGTGGGGAATTCGGCGGGGTGGGCGAATTTGCCCCTCTGGCTGGCAGAGCTCTCCGCATTTGTGGGGCTTCAGATCAAATATCATGACAATCCCTGGAGCTCTTTCCTGGACTCTCTCGGGAAGATGACGGGTCTCAAAGAGCTTGTCATAGCCGGCCATATGGTAGGTTCCCTCGAGCGCTCTCCGATGATTTTTTTGGCCTCCTTCCCGGTTGCTTCCAAGTTCCCTGTGAACAAAGCTGCAGCTCTCACTTCAGACCTCTTTCCCTCTGACTTGACTTTTGGCCCTGCCTTGTTTTCGTTGCTGCCTGCAGCTCAACGCCCTAGAGTATGGGGTGGTCTCTAAAATGAGTCGCCTGACGTCGCTGGTGCTTGGTGAGAGCACAGTGAGTACTTCAGTGGGGCCCGTATGTCTGACCACTACTCTCCAAAAGCTGCGCTGCGCTGGTGAGGTGCTGCCCAAGGTTTCGATGAGTCTGCCCCTTCTCGAAGAGCTGACGTTGACAGACGTCAGTATTGAAGCATCCCAGTTGGCCTTCTTTCAGCGCACACCCAACGTCCACTTTCTGCACCTCACACTTTTACAAAGGAAGGGCGCGTGGCCCCACCTAAAGCACCTCGCGGGCCTCACCTCCCTCTCTCTCGATTTATCTCCGTGGGGGCGTGACCGGAAGGAGCCTGTCTGGCACATTTGCGAGGCACAGGTACCCGCGCTTCAGGTTCTCGAGCTGCACTCCTGCAGGCTGCTCCCCCTCATCGACGGCCTTCTGGAGCTGGAGTGCCACGTGGCAGTCAGTGTTTGCTGCATATGTCCCAAGAGGACTGTTTCCTGGTTCACCAGCCACGCGGAGCTTGTAGCCGAGGGGAACGCCTGCGACAGGCTGTCAGCTGACGCTGCCAGGCAGCTCTTCAGAGGGACCAGACGCTCGACCCCGAAGCCTCCGGGGCCTTGTTTCACTTGCTCCGCCTTCAGGGTACACGACCCGGCAGATGACGACTCAGAGTTTGGAAGTGCATATTTTCCCTTGTGATGCGATGCGTTTAAGATCGGGGGCTGGACAGTGTGGACAGAAGAGGTTTTCCTCCACAGGATGCCGGCGTAGAGGATTAGCTTGCACCTCTTCTCTACTTTGTGTAGCTCATTTGAGTGTAGCAAGGCTAGGATTTCTCTAGAAAAGATGTGATACACTTTTGCATGCTCGCAAGTGGCTGCAAAAAGTGCCTCCTGCTGCTGGTGCTTCGCTGCTTGTGCAGTTGCACTGATCCTTCTGTTCTTGCAAATGTGCGTCCATAATATTTTGTTGTTTTCAATGTTATGGCTGACAATGTTAGCATTTACTTGGCTGATATGGGGAAGAAAACTATCTGTATGCACTGGAGTTATTTTTACATCCCATCTAGGCCCACAAGCGCCTCTCATGAGTCATGTGCGCAGCCAAAGTTTTTCTGCTCCAACCCGCAAAGCACCTCCATGGCGCTTCACGTTCCGATGAAGGCTCCAGCATTTAAAAGCTTGATGATATGGCATCACCATTGCATGCAACTTACAAGGCTGCATGAGGTTTCCAAACCCCTTCAGTAGCTAGAGACAAAGCAGGTGATGTGACATTCAAAAGCATACTTACTGACGTCTGCATCTGTAACACAACCATTAAGCTGACACAAGTAGCAATCGTGTTATCTTCATCCCTCTGACTTGCCCAATCTGCACTTTGTGCACAAAGTGATCAAGAAGCAAATCGCTTTCTAATGCTCTCGCTACATTGCCCGCTCAAAGGCGTTCTGCTGACATTCCACAGCTCATACAAAAATTAGCTCACTGTTTTGGATCATATCGCTCCCTTGATGCCCTATGCTCTGCAATTTCAGGATGCCATGCTGATATTGCCGGGAGACCTCCTGCTCCTCTGTTCTCTCTCGCCCTCCTAGGCTGGCAGCACCTCACATCCCCTCTCTTCCTCTAGGGCTCGCTTTGCACCGCCTGTCAAGGCTCCCCCTGCTCCTCCTCCTCCACCTACGTTCTTCTCCTCTTAATATAGCATCGCCTCCCATTCCCTCTTGGTCAGTACTGCCTCCCCTCTCCCTCTCCTCCACCCCCGGCTTCCTCCTCCTCCCGCCGCTCCTCCTGCTGCTGCTGCCGCTGCCGAGCCTCCCACCTTGCCAGGTGAGCCAGCTCTTTCTTCTGCTTGTTCGACAGCTCCGGCAGCTGCTCCCCCCTCTCCGCCGCATCTATGGACGCCAGCGACGGCCCGGCCCGACTCCGCCCGGCAGCTCCCAGAGCTCCTGTCCGTGACTTTTGAAATCTTTGGCGACCCCAGGCACGCGCCGCTGTCGTCATTGTGGAAGGCCACGTACTCCCTTGCGGCCAGCCCCCTGGTCATCCTCCTCCAGCGCGATAGCCGCTTCCGCATACTTGAGAATTGCAAAGCAAGACACGTTGCCATGCACAGCACGTACACTTTCACGCGCACCACGGACACACACACGCATGCGCGCGCGTGCGTGTGCACGTGCATGTGGGGTGGACTCGAGAAGCTTGAAGCAGCAGCAGCCAGAGCCTGGCAGCTGCAGCAGGGCCGCGAGGAGGCAGAGGAAGAGAAGGAGGAGCTCACAGTGATGGGGCGCAAGCGGGTCGTGGTGAGCAGCACGGCCTTGGCGGGCACACCGACACGCTGCCACCTGGCGTTTCGCACTCGAGGCATGCGAGCTCGAGGCGGCCCTGCCGGCCCGTCTGGACGCTCGCCAGCTTCCCTCGGCACCTGCACGCACCCGCCCGGGCCGGGCCCGGCGGTGACAGCACAAAAAGGGGGCGGGGGTAACCAGTGCAAGAGAAAAGGGAGGCGGAAACTGCAACCTAAATGCCTCGGCCAAACTTGTCGGGAGGGGCACGGCAGGCGGGCGACGGTACGTCAAGACAGGTGGCGAAAAGAAGGCGAGGATGAGAGAGAGGGAGGACGGCGGAGAGGCAAGGGGGCGAGGGGGCAGGGGTGCCGGGCTCCAGTGAAACGAGAGAGAGAAAGCAGGAAAGGATGCCTGTTGCCCCGGAATGCACATGCGGTCCTAAGGAGCAGGACGTGGCCGAACTCGCATTCTCTTCAAGCTCAGAAGTGGGTAAGGGGGGGGAGTGAGGGGACAAGGCATCACACGCAGATGCGGGGGCATGCATCCACCGGGAGAAAAGAAAAAAGAAGCGCGGAAAGGGGAGGATAGGTGAGAGAAGAGGAGAGAGTGCATGCACTTGTTTGAAGGGGGTGGTAGTGGTGTGGAGAGTGCGCTTGCAGAGTGCCTTGCAAAAGGATCCCACTGCCTGCACCCCCGGCTTCTTTGGCAGCCCCTCTGCACACACCAAGCCCAAACTGCTGCTGCTGCAGCAACAGCAGCGGCAGCAGCAGCGGCAGTCGGAGCATCAGTGGAGCCACTCCCCGTCTCTTCCTCTCAGTCTCTTTTCCTCGCACGCTCATACAAATGCACACACGCACGTAACATATGCAGTCCGTGCGCCACTTAGGTCAGGGTCAGACCGACTGCCGCCAAACCCAGCCGGCTAGCTGTCCACACGTAAGCATGCCCTGCCCCCTCCTGTTCCTCGAGAGTGCGTACATTAGCCACTGGTTTTACCTCTAAGAAGGCTTCTCCAACACCCCCCCCGCCTCCCCCCTTCCTTCTGCCTCCCTCCCTTCCTTCCTCTCTCCGCTCTTCCTCTTGCCAAGTCGCCTGCTGGTAGGCGAGCAGGCCGGCAGCACTGGCATGACATGCACAGGTGACAGGTGGCAAGTGGCCATCAGCTTTGCGAGGCTGTCAGTCGTAAGGCTGAGCTGCCGGCCCTTGTGTCCGCATCGACTCGGCTATGAGGCCTCACCACAGCCCGCCAGCTGGCACTCTCTGAACTCCTCGTGTCCGGTGTCAGCTCCCCGGCAGATCCGTCAAACGCACGCGAGGAGACAACCTGCCACCTGGCGACCAAGTAATGAAGCACCCTCCTTCTCACCACCGTCTCACTCCCTCGCTTCTGCTCCCTGTCCAGCTCCCTTGCCTCCCCCTCTCTAGCTATCTAGCTCCGTCCCTTGCTCTTTCGTTCTCTAGATCTCTTGCCCGTGAGCACTATACAAGTCCACTCCCCTCTCCCAACCTTTGTCCAGGTCTCCCTCTCCCTCCCTCCCGCTCTCCATCCCCCCCCTTCTCTCTCCCACAATCAGCCCCCAGGCCCCCTCATCATTCCCCATCCCCGCGCGCACAGGCATCCGCTGCGACTGCCCCAGCCTCCACCGAGGGAGCATCTTTTCTCCGCCAGCTGGCCCGCAACGTCAAGCAAAGCCTTAGTGGACAAGGATGCGATGATGCCCCGGGAGACAGATGGCATTGGGAGAGAGACCGACGCAGCAGCGGTCCTGCCTCTGCATGCACCTGCACATGCACTTCTTCCTCTGCGCGTTGCCCCCCCTGCCCCTCCTTGGCTTCTCCTCTCTCTCCTAGCTCTCAGGTGCGGAGTGCAGGAAGGCTCTGTGAGTACTTTAGGAACAGGCTCCCTCCTACTTCCCGGACCTTAGAGGACTTTGAGAGGATAGGAAGAGTATTTCGAGAAGGAGGCAAAAGGGCCTGATATACCTCCTTAAAGAAGACAATGCTGTTCTAACGTTGTATGTGTTTCTGGCAGCTAGCAGTGCGAGAAGCCAGCGAGGTCCTGTAACATAAAGGGAAGCCAAAACACAGCCGACTTCATCTCAAACACACGTTTATCAAATTAATTATGAATATCATATCGTCTAGAAGCAAGCGCCTCAGAGTGACGTTCACACTACCAAAAGATAGCTCAAAAAGTGAGCTGGTTTCCCATAGGGCAGAAAGTAAGCACAACCAGATGCTTAAGTATGTAGCTGCCCATGAAGCAATTTATGCTTGCCTTGGAAGCTTCAATGCGTTCCAGGTGCAAAAATAAAAAATGCTCAACTAATTAGACGAGTATCGTTTCACTTGGACGGTTGGTTGTGGGGAGCCACTCTACGACACTACGAAATGTTGGGTTTCGGACGGTACTGTCAGATACTGTGGGCAAATTGGGTCGCTGGGTGTCGCTAGGTGTCGCTGGGGGGCAACCGGGAATCGAATGCGTTGTGCACTTTTTTTGAACTTTTTCTATTGCGGTAAGTGACCGTACAAAACCAAGTCTACGGTTTTTTGGCGACAGCCTCGACCAGCTGCGACAGATGTAGCTCCAGATGCCTGCCATTCAAATAGACTTCCAATGATTTATGCACTACACTTCCAGTCCACTTCGGGTGATGGTTAACTTAGCCTGCATGTATCAGCTCTTTGTTAACCATTACTGTTCCACACACCTTCACGGGCTCTTATTTGGTGGCAGCTGTCGTGAGGTAAATCGTAGACTAAGATTTTTGTTGAACATATATACTTCGCTTTCTTCTCAGATTAACCCCTTTCCTTTGGACCTTTGCTGCATATGTATTTCGCTTGCTTGTGAGGTTTCGAGCAAGTGAGCCTGGTAAAGCTAGTGAGGATGAAGATGGAGTCTATGGCGAAGATCAGAAAGGTAATAATTGAACAAAAGAAAATAGTTGACGAGAAGCAGCAAATGCTCATCACAATTAACTCTTATGAAACTGATGCGCGGTTACAAATAACCTCTCAAAAACAAATTGGATTAGGCCCTCATTAAGCTTCAGCAGGAGAACTGTCGATGTCAGGTTGCATCACCCCACAAATGCGCTAACATGCTGGGGGTGGGCTACCAGGATATACTGTTGCAAGACTGCAAACCAGGTCAAAAGCTTCAGGAAGTGTGCATGAGGTAAAACTTCAACTGTGTGGTGGGCGTCATTTTCATACTGATTAAGCTTGGATATTGTACACTTTGAATTTCTATGGGAGTGCACTGAGCTCTAGCATGAAGAAAGAGATCAATAACATATCCAGTGATGTTTATGCTCATAATCATATGTGAAGTGATGAGTGCAGCCAAAATCCTCACAACGTGGTACTTTGGATGCTCGATACTAATTCAAGTGATTGAGGGTATATACTTGACAACTGAGAACTAGTAGTGTGACTTCTTTCAGTAGTGCTCATCATAGCTTCTTAATCGGATGAGCGACATATGACATGGGGAGTTTTCCTAACGTTTGACTTGGACCCCTAGACACTACGGAGTGAACTTCCGCATCATTACTTAGACTTTCCGCAGCTGTGCTGCATTACTCATGTTCCTTCTGTCATTCCAAGCAAGAAAGCTCCGAGCATCTTGGATGTGCTTGTGGGCATTTTGGAGCCCATCTTGCAGTCTGCTTGTGTGGATACTCAGAAAGGAGTGGGGGTGGACAAATCGGGGGAATATCTGGGGCTCAAGTCAAATGCATGAGCAGCGTGTGCACCAGGTGGCGTGACGTGGTGCAATCCAGCGACCAGTGCGCTTGCTGTAACTTTCTCGGCAATGTAGATGTGGCGTTCAACGAGCTTCACACACTCAAGAATGTGACACATGTCCAGGTGCGCAAAGCATTGACTGGCAATCATGCAAGGTTTCTCAGAGCGTTGGTGTTGGAGCTCCCCCTTCTCACGTCTTTCCACCTAAGCTTCGGTGCTTATGTGAGGACTTGGAAATGTTGTTCCTGCTCCTCTTTCAAACGACAAACATCTGAGAGATGCAGTTGGCTATGGATAGTGATCATTTCAAATGAACCACTTGGGACTGCCATAGAACCCTCGAGAACATAGACTACACCCCGCGGGTGCACTTGAAGAAGCTCACGCTTGACTTCATTATCTCGATTGCATCGGTGATGGATACTCCATCCCTGTCAGCACGACACTTGCACAGCTGACGGGTCTCCAGGAGCTTCAAGTCAAGGTGGGGGATTTGGCCAGAGTGGCAATTTTGCCTCCGTGGCTGGCAGATCTCCCCGCGTGTGTGGGGCTCCAAATCAAGTCTCATTTGGATCCCTGCAGCTTCTTCTTGGACTCTCTTGGGGAAATGACGGGTCTCAGAGAGCTTGTCATAACTGGCCATTTGGTAAGTTCCCTCAAGCACTTTCAATTTTTATTTTTTTTGCCTCCTTCCTGATTACTTCCCGATATAAAAAGCTTCAGTTCTTACTTCACACCTTCCTTCTGACTAAAGTACTGGCCCTTGTATATTCCATTATTGCCTGCAGCTCAACGCCCGAGATGCAAAGCACCCCATTACCTACTATCTTTAGCAATGTAAGAGTGCAGAAGAAGGAGAGTACACTAAAGTCCAAAAATTGGCTTGCCCCAACATTTTGTTGGATACAGACGCACAACTAGTCATCTTAGGAAAACGAGTTGTGAAAGCTCTAGGATTGGCTGCAAGGGATTTGAAAGAGAGTCCTTTCTAATTGCAACTGCATCTGGACAAATTTCAAAGCCTTGTGGGTTTCCTTGCAAGCCTTTGAAAAATACAGTCAACCCAGGAAAGTATAAGTAGGCGTCACAGTGGATTGAATGCACGGTGACGGAGGCAGAAAGCTGTAATATACTCTTAGGCACATAAGCTTTAATTCCTTTGCGCATGATTTTGGATCTGCGGAAGTAGAAGGTGATCTATCAACAAACTGATAAGCAGCCAGAAGGAGATATTCCTGTAAAATTGGTTTGCGTGAAGCAAGCTATGGAGTATTGGACTGCTGCACAACACTTAGTACCTAGCCTTTTACAATGATCTGATGAAGGGCGAGGAAAGGGAATATACTTGCATCAATATGCCTGCACCTTTGGTAAGGCAAGCAGGAAGGATGGCACAGTTAGAAACTGTGAGTAACATGGATCGCAGCCCGCAAGAGCTGCTACCAATTCCCTATCCGCTTGCCTCTGCATTCAATCTGATGCCAGGAGTGGAACCATTGCCTAAAGCGACCATTTGGATGGATGATCCGTTTCAAGATACTGGAGTAACGGTATTGATATTATTTGCCGGGTTCGGATCCGGCACCATGTTTTGATCCAAAGAGGGATTAAGGTGTCTGAAGTCCTCTATGTGGACAGCGACGACAACGCTTTTTGAGCTTTTCCAAGAAGCCATGAGCCAGATGAGGCGAATGTATCATTTGAAGGAGCTAACACCGGCCTTCCAGCATGTTTAGCGTCTTGCTGATAGGGACATCAAGAATGTAAGGTTGGAAAGCCTGCACCCATACAAGATCAATTGGATCTTTGCTGGATTCCCTTGCCAGCCAATCTCTCAAGCCAAGAGGAGGAGAGGATTTAATGATTCACGGGCACAACACAGGGGGAAAATGGTGAAAATCATGCGCTTGGTGCGAGAACGCCAACATCAGTTTCCATCTGTGTTTGTGATAAAGAATGTGCACCCATGACTGGACTACAAGGAAATGAAACCAGGAGCTCTATGGATGATCTTTGACTCAACTTTAGGGCACCATGTGCTGCTGAATGATGCAAGGCATCAAGGACTATCTCATAGAGCTAGGATATTCTGGAAAACGGCATCTCCATTGAACATTTGAAAGACATGGAAATGATCTTGCGGCGACCACCTAATGTCTGATGAGTGGGAGATGTATTGGGAGTAAGTACCAAGCTAGTGGCAAGGAGGGATACCTACCCACCGTATAGCCTCAACGAGCCAAGGCAACCAAGGGAGGTTCTTCCCACCTTCACGGCCTACTCCAAGTCTGGAGCTTTCACAAAGGGAGGAGCTAGAATGGTTAAAGATGCTACTCCTGGCTCTTTTTGGCGAGAACCGTATGCCATGGAAAAGGGAAGCTGTCTAGGATTCTCAGATTGGGTCGTCTAGAGCATTGCCTGCAAGGTGGGAAGGGCGGAGGCAGCCTATATTTTCGACAACATGATTGGGCAACACACCATGACCTGGTTGTTGGAGACTATCATGACCTGGCAATAGATGACATTCAACAACCAGCCTATGTCCAAGCCGCCAAACATGTCAATTGGGATACTTGTGGTACCTACCTCAGATCAGAGACCAGACAGAAGTGTGCGCCAACACCGTGACGCACTCCCAATGTGCAAAGATGCAGCTAGAAAACCCAAGGGCGCAAACACGCCTCTAAAAGAGGCAGGCATGGCTCAATTAACACAATGTCGAGAGCTATTGAATTGCTTAGACAACAGACCGGCTAATTAACAGCACCTCTGGAAAGAGAAGATGCCCTCATGACAAACAGGGACCTCAACCCCGCAGCTCCGTCGCCAAGCGAAGATGGAGCAAACCAGAGAGCCGCACCATCTTGTTTGTGGAAGGATGACACAGAGATCACATGGCCTACTCAAGGAGAAGCATCTTGCAGACAGGCTACAACACCTCGTCTAAGGGAGGAGACGCCTATGTTGGAGAGAGGACCATCATCTACTTGAGAAGAAACACCTCAACGGCAGCAGACGTTGCCGGTGGGAGGTGTACGTGCTAGGTACGCAATACCCTTGGGTAGTGACCACTCACAGTATGACACTATTGCCAGCCACCAGGGAATGGGCACCATTGGGAAGCAAGCTCGAGCAGCTGAGAACGTAATTAGCTTCGTCTTTTATCCTCATCAGACCAAGAATGGTCAAATGGGACTCCAAGTTGGAGCCCTCTAGAGGAATCACCTGAGAGAAACCCTAAAAAATAAAGAGAATCATCTGATAAAGCTTATGCAGCTTATGTGTAGTGAAACAAATAGATAAAGTACTTAGTAAAATAGAATACTTTATCTATTCAAGACAAGGATCTCTGAACACAAGTGGTAGCTTCTTGAAAGAGAAATGACTTCTTGAAAGTTAATATATTTCTGGAATTTGGCACATACAAGAGTGATTCTGGAATGCCTTTCTATGTTCTAGCTCTTGTTTATATACTTGCTACATAAGTAATATCTAGGAAGGTGCGTGTTGATGTGTTGGCAACCAACACATCCCAAAACTTGCCACCTCTGTCATTATTTATTAAGTTGAGGTTGACGTACAAAACCAAGCTCTACGTGTGTGAACCATCAACCTAGGAAGACCAACTTTGCATTGACTTTACGCATCCATATGTTGATCTTTTCTAGATTTCCAAGTCACCAAAGTGTAGCGCGTCGAAGCAACTTTCGAATGGCACCGGTTTCCCGTCATTTGGTTAGTTATCGAGCGAGATAGACGCGATCTAGTCCGCACTCCTTTCGGCACCTAGCGGAACCACACCAAATGGCCAACTTGTGACTCCATGCACCCAAAGGTGACAATGTTGACTATTCGTGACCCCAAGGACCCCTAGCTTTGTGCGCACAAATCCGCGAGCCCTTTAGACTACATAAGTCTTGCATTTCCATAGTATAAGTGCATCATTGAGGCTATAACTTGGTGAATGCATCACCTACTCCTAGAGGAAGCTTCCTCAAGTTCCAGATTCACGTTTGAGGCGCTATCTAGGTAGAAATACCCAAGGTAAGCTCCACCAATGGGAGACACTTAGCATATTTTACATGCTTTGCTTAGATTGGTTTGAGTTATGCTTAGCCTATGGGAGTGCTAGTACATGCCTTGTGCACATTAGTGGACATAGGAGAGCCTCCTAGAATGACTACATTCATTGGATCCGCCGCACACTACGCCGTGTTTCCTGGAGTATAAGTGCTACAGATGTCCCTAGAGGAACATCTTTTTAGAAGTCCCATTATGCCAGTTGTAAGTGACAGGGATTATCAGTAAAGCTTACAATTTTATCTCTTGTGTTTTCAGGACCACTTAGTCTCTCTCTTGTGAAGAGCAAGCCTTGCTGGCTTCCAATCACTAGAAGAACTTCACAAGTGGTGAGCAAAGTCGCAGCTTATACCCCCTGCCATAGGATTACTCTTGAAGATCATGATGTACTTCCAGTGATCTTTTGGGCCAGACTTCATTAGTTGTTTTCCTACCAGATTACAGTCTTGAGGTGCTCACTCTGGAGGGTACACACCTTAAATTAAAACATTGACGCTTGACTGTCGTTTGGCTATAAAGCCATCTGTATTATGGACTTCATTGCAGCAAAGCCTGCTTGCATATTATGCATTGCTTGTGTCGATGATACACACCCAACCTCCTACCGCACGACACCTCTTTCTAGAATAATGTACACATGTCCTTTTGACCTAAAAATGGCACATTTGACTTGCCACATGGAGTTCTTCTAGGTCCTTCCTCTGACTTCGAAAATGCCTTAAAAGGTTTAAAGGACATGAACCAAGTCACTAGAGTACCTATTCACACTTGAATCCACACAATACTACTCCAAACATAATTGAAAACATTAACATGTATGCAAATTATAACTCAAATCACTACATTATGAAACTTTACAGGCTTACCTTGCCAGCCGAGAGCACCAGTGCAATATTGGCGAATGGACTGAAGAGAACAGTCAAACGTGAGTGATTCTGAAGGGTCTGGAAGGACTATTTGCTTAGAAATTAGCATTAAAGACCATGAAGAGTTGAGCAGAAGAATAGTCAAAACATTCCACACGTTAGATCCAAAGCCAACTAAGGAGTAGCGTAATTTAATGGTTGTCTGTCTAACAGCTGGGAAGATCACCAGGCAAATAATTGATCAGCTTCTAGAAGCAGATTTTGACCGGCGTGGAGAGAAGAAGGTGACCCAAGCTGCGCACATCTTGCGATCTACAATATCAAGATGGCAAATCTCAGCACTGAAAATGATGTGGAGCCAGCGCCACTTGGAGTGAAGGAGCTGGTTAAAGAAGGGACAGGAATGTCTGACATGCCAGAGATTGACGTGCCTGTGTTAACGGATGGAGGGGATGTAGGGAATAAAATCCCACGTTTTCCCACTCCAGAATTGGACTTAACAGAGCTCAAAACAGAGAACTAGGTGACTGACCGCCTAAACATAGAGGGGCTCCACCCGACAAATCTGTACAACGAGTTGAGATCTCCTACGGCCAGCATTGCAACAGTAGAACCCACCACGCAGGAGGGGCTGCAACAACCACCTGAGGTAATTGTGTGCGTCGCTAAGATTGAGTTAGTACAAGGCAAGCCACAAGGCCAACCAAGCAGGACAAGGAAAGTGGCCCGCGGTAGAGACGCACCATTTAAAAGGATGTTGATGTATTTTTCAGTATCGAGAGGAACCTTGCAAGGAAGGAGCCCCACGCGGACTTACAATTGCCCCACCAAAGCCTATCTAGAAAATTCTGCACAGAGAAGGCGAAGCAAATTTGTTGCGAAGAGCCACCACATTGTGACTCACTCCCACCACCACTGGAACGTGGGCAAGGACAGCACCTGCTCCAAGGACGCCCACAGCTTCTGAGCAGGAACTCATTGACCTGAGAAGGACATGCAGCGCTTGATAGAAGAGAACGCTGCGCGCAATAGGTTGATAAACTTGCAGTGTAGCGATAGGATTTGATATATATATTACTTTAATTTTATGTTAGAATATTTTTTGAATAATTTTGAGTGGATCCAAGTGTGAATAGATATTTTAGTGACTTGGTTCATGTCCTTTGAATCTTCAAAGGCATTTTTAAATTAGAGGAAGGACCTAGAAGAACTCCATGTGTCAAAAGTCAAATGTGTCATTTTTAGGTCAAAAGGACATGTGCATTGATTTGAGTTATAATATATTAGTTTGCATATATTTTAGTGTTTTCTAATATATTTGGAGTAGTATCATGTGGATTCAAGTGTGAATAGGTACTCTAGTGACTTGGATCATGTCCTTTGAACCTTCCAAGGAATTTTCAAAGTTAGATAAGGACCTAGAAGAACTCCATGTGGCAAAAGTCAAATGTGCCATTTTTAGGTCAAAAGGACATGTGTACATTGTTCTAGAAAGAGGTGGCAAGTTTTGGGATGTGTTAGGAGCCAACAAATCAACATGCACCTTCCTAGAAATTACTTATGTAGCAAGTATATGAACAAGAGCTAGAACATAGAAAGACATTGAAGAATCACTCTTGTATGAGCTAAATTCCAAAAATATATCAACTTTCTAGAAACCATCTCTATTTCAAGACGCTACCACTTGTGTTTAAAGATCCTAGTCTTGAATTGATATATTATTCTACTTATTAGGCACTTTAGTTATCTGTTTCACTATAGTGGTATCGGAGCCACGCACTTTGATAGCACAAGAAGATGGCCGATCCTCAAGATCAACAACAAGCTTTTGAAGATGGCAATACGCCTCCAAGAGACCCTCCTCCAACGTCGACGGGAGGGCCCAATGAAGAAAGTCTGCCACCAGAAGGAGCATCACAAGGAGGAGCACCATCAGATCCCGTGGCAGCCGCTGTGGCAAAGTTGACCCCACCGCAAGGAGTTCCTCCCAATGAGTGGGCAGCCTTCCTAATGGCTATTCACAACCAAGTGGGCTTGGCCACCTATGAAGCAACCGTACAAGCGTCAAGAGAAGCTATGGCTGCTGTAACTGCCCGTATTGCAAGCAATATGCAAATCCAGCCCCGGCTCCCACGCCTCCACAAGAGCCTACAAGAGCAAGGAAACTCATCAAGCCCGGCAAAACCAACACTTTCAATCCTAGGAGAGGAGCCAAACTGAATCTGTGGCTCTACCAAGTGGAGACGTACCTCACATTCCTAGAAGTACCCAAGGAGGACTACGTCCCTTTTGCTGTTACCTTGCTCAAAAGAGCAGCAACATCATGGTGGCGTAACTATCAAGCGGCTGTATACCAAGCCGTGGCGCATCTCGTACTCGGCCAAGAGCCCCCACCATTGAAAGGGGCAGAGTGCCCTAGTGGAAGCGTAGTAACTCACGAGGAAAGGAACTACTTGCAATCATACTAGAGAGTGCAACGGCATATCATTAAGAAAGCTTAGGAAAAATACTCAATATTTTGAGTATCAAGAAATTGCTTACAAATGATGTAGGATAAAAGGCCTCGTCATTACAATCTCGTACAAATTTACACAAGAGAAAACTAATAAGAAATGAAGTAGTTGTGCCTATTTATAGTTTTCTGACCTAAGTACTCTTCTCTAGACGGGAGGGCCGCTTAGCAACGGATTTTTTTAGGTGTTTGTCAAATCGTCCCTTCCAGAATATTCGGGAGTAAGCCAGATCAGTCTCATCTGACGTGTCGGGCCGATTTGACGTCCACATGCATGCATCAAAATATCTAGAGTATCCTAACTTAGACGCGCTACACTAATCCAAAACTTCCAGGTAACTTGACCTGGTCGGCACTCCGCATCAGCCAAAATTACGTGAAGATTTGAGTTCACTCTAACGGCCCAGATCGCTCGACGCTGTTGGTCAATCCGACGGTCGCGCTCACCGCGAATTAAGGACAATCGTCAACCGACCTCAAAACTATTCAAAGTTTGGAAATCCATAACTCTCTCAATACTTAACCAAATTCGATGAACTTTATATCAAAATGACCACAAAAATGAAGTCTACACTTCTATGCAATCAAAACGTACTTTCATTAAACGCAAAAATGCACTTTATAACCTATGACCTTACATCATCCCCCTCCTCAAGATGCGACGTCCTCGACGCACTTTGCGGGTAACATCTCAACTTACTCTTACAATGTGTCAAGTTGGTCTTCAGCTCCCAAGTGTTGTTGTCCGCATGGTAGCCTTTCCACTTGACCAGATATTCTTGAACAAATTGTTGACCTCGCTTGACTCTTCGATCGTCGACAATCGCCTCCACTTCATACTCCAATACATCATCAATCTCAACTGGTGGTGGCGGTGTAGGTAGTCGTCCTGCATGTCCTTCATTCGGGTCAACGTATGGCCGCAAACAACTGACATGGAACACATCATGGATACGCCAGCCTGAAGGAAGTTGCAACTTGTAGGTCACTGAATTAACCTGCTTGAGCACCACACAGGGACTTGTAAACCGTGCCCGCAGTTTTCCCTTGCCTGTGAAAGGTAGGTTCTCTGTCGACAAGAGTACTTTGTCACCCACATGGAATGTCACTTTCTTCGTGTGCTTGTTAGCATGCTTGACCTGGTCTTCTTGTGCCTTCCAAACACAAGTCTTCGCCATGTCCCAAGTCTTGGCCATCTGCTCCATAAAAGCTTGTGTAGTGAGAATCTGATTCTCCTTGGCCTTCTCCAACAAGATGTTTCCTGGATGATATACTTCTCTGCTAAAAACCATAGTGAATGGTGACTGCTTGGTCGATCCCTGCATGCTGTTGTTGTAGGCAAACTCCAACCCGGGCACCTTCTTGTCCCACTCTGAAGGGTCCTCCATAGTGAAACTCCTGAGCACCTCTTGCAGAGTTCTGTCGAGCCTCTCACTCTGCCCGTCTGTCAGAGGACGATAGGAAGTGCTCATACTTAACTTGGTCCCCATCAACGTAAACAATGACCGCCAAAAGTTGCTAGTAAACCTTGGACCCTGATCTGATACAATCACCTTTGGCAACCCATGTAGCCTGAAAATATGATCAAAGAATGGCCGTGCCACATTTGCTGCTGTACAAGTCTCCTTCATGGGAATGAAGTCTGCCATCTTGCTGAGCCGATCATACACAACCCAAACTGCATCGTGCCCTTGACCACTCACTGGTAACGATGTGATGAAGTCCGTAGCAATCTACTCCCAAGGATACTCTGGAATAGGCAGGGGCTGCAATCTACCTCCCTTGTTTTGGTTTGGTGTCTTGTTCCGCTGGCACGCATCGCAAATCCTGATCCACTCTTTGACGTCCTTGTCCATATTTCTCCAGTAGTAGTCACGCTTCAGCACGCTTGCCGTCTTCTCACTTCTAAAGTGTCCAGCATGTAAGCAGTCAAGATGCTTCGCAAGTAGTAGGTCGCGTAGCTCCTTGATGTCAGGTACCACCACACTCTTGGAAGCACCATAATACCATATGCCGTCCTTCTTCTGCATACTCGAGTTGGACTCAGCTGCTCCACCATCAGCAAACTCTGGGTCCTCCTCATAACCTTTCTAAAGCTTCTTCTTGAAGTCCATACTTTCCTTGATGATTGAGATAGCTGCAAGGTCACACCTCCTAGATAAAGCGTCTACAGGGTTGATCTTCCCAGGTTAGTACTGAATTTTGTGGTCCAACTGTTGCAAAAACCCCTTCCACCTTGCTTGTCTTGGTGTTGGTTGCGTCATAAACTTCTCCAAGCTCTTGTGGTCGATCTTGACAAACACCTTTAGGCCGTTCACATCGCCAAATTTTCAAAGCTTGGATGATAGCCAACATCTCCCGCTCGTGTGCTGCATAGTTCTGCTCAGCAAAACTCAACTTCCTGCTCTCATACGCCACAAGTTGCAATCCTTTGCCTTGGTCCTGGAGAACAATGGCTCCCACAGCAAAGTTTGATGCGTCTGTGATGATGGTGAAAGGAAGCTCTGGACTTGCAATTGCCAACACAGGTGCCTGTGTCAACAGCTCCTTAATCTTCTTGAAAGCTTTCTGCTCCTTGTCACCCCATAGCCACTTCTTCTGCTTCTTCAACATGTCCGTGAGCGGTGCACACACCTTGGCAAATCCTTCAATGAAACATCGATAATAATTTGCCATGCCAAGGAAGCTCCTGAGTTGATGAATATCAGCAGGTACCGGCCAATCTCTGACTGCTTGCACCTTGTCTGCTCCACCTTGACTCCTTCAGCTCCCACTATGTGCCCAAGAAGCTCGACCTCCTTCAAACAGAAGTCACACTTGCTCATCTTACCATACAGCTTCTGGTCTCTCAAGACCTCCGACACCTTCCTCAGATGCTCCACATGCTCCTCCAAGGTCTTCGAATAGGTCAAGATGTCGTCAAAAAATACCACCACAAACTGGTCCAAATAGGGTCTGAAGATACTATTCATGAGTCCCATGAATGTAGCAGGTGCATTAGTCAACCCAAAAGGCATGATCTCAAATAAACCATAGCGAATCCTGAAAGCAGTCTTCTGAACGTCTCATTCTCATGAACCCATCCTTCTTCTTCACAAATAAGACTGGCGCTGCAAATGGAGACTCGCTGGGTCGGATGAATCCCCACTCCAATAACTTTGTCAGCCGCTTCTTCAACTCATCCAACTCCGCAAATGATTGTTGATAGGCGGGTCCCACTGATGGCTTGCTCCCTGGTTTCAACTCGATCTTGTGCTCCATAGCGCACTGTTGAGGTAATCCTGCAAGTAGCTTCTCAGGAAAAACGCACTTGAACTCCTCCAAAAGCGCCTTAATGTGGGCAGGCATCTCCACAGGAATCTTCTCTTGAGCAGTTGGGCTCTGCTCCTTCTGAGCAAGGGGATCAGACACCACTACTTGCTCCTCCGGCGATGTACATTTGCCAACGCTGTTAGGATTCACGCTTGCTCCATCTGATGACCTGGCCAGGGCCACCAAAACAAGGTACATCTCCTTCACCTGATTCGCCCTGCATAGCTTCTTAACTTGCAGGCCCGACAAAAGACAGTTACTTGCGGTCGTAGTTATTTCCACCTGTTTCGCCGTCTCCATTCGACCATCACGCCCTTGGACTTTCACTTGTCCTGTGCTCCAGTGCACTTGAGGGTTGGCTATTCTGAGCCATGTTCGGCCCAATATCACCTCATGGTGACCCAGCTCTGCGTGCTCTATAACTTCCCTACTCTGGTGCCCCGCTACTTCCACGTGAATAGCTTCCGTAGGTGCACCACACTTGAGTCTCTGCCCCTTCGCCAAAATTGCCTCCTTAGGCTCATAACGCTTGTGCACAGGGATTTGCCACTCTTTCACCAGCTTCTTGTGCACAAAGTTTGCGCTTGCGCCACTGTCGACCATACACTTCGCCTTGTTGCCGTCGACTACTCCTTCCACGATGATAGACTTGTCAACGTCTCGTCCTTTGCTTCTCGGCAGGCTCCTGGGGATAACCTCCTTGTGAGTTTCCTTCTTCACGCCAGTAGACACCCCAGAACTACTTACTGGCGTCCTCCTTTTTTCTATTGCTGAGGTTGCTTCGCCTTCACACGACAGTCTCGAGCCAGATGCCCAAGCTTGCCACAATTATAGCAGGGTCCTCTCGGCTTGTAATTCTGTTGCCTGCGTTGGTTCTAGACAAGTCCCGATTCCATAGGTACTGGACCTTGACCACTTGTGCTTAGCGCTTGAGATCCAAATTGT
Source organism: Mesotaenium endlicherianum (assembly GCA_009602735.1). Lineage (NCBI taxonomy): Eukaryota > Viridiplantae > Streptophyta > Zygnematophyceae > Zygnematales > Mesotaeniaceae > Mesotaenium > Mesotaenium endlicherianum. The sequence continues at coordinate 429,683 of WELA01008001.1, read as the reverse complement.
TGATGTCCATCAAAGTTGTGGCTGCCCCACTGTCTTTGACTATACTCCACAGCGTCGACCCTTCTTGCCAATACCACCATTTCTCCAAGACTGGTAGGGTCCTTAAGCGCCACGTCCTTGGCCACAGTTGGCTTGAGTCCCCTCTTGAACTTGTCCATCGTCTCCAACTCGTGCATGGATGGACATTGAAGCACCAGCTCGTTGAAGCGCGAAACATACTCCTGAACGCTCCCTCCCTTTTGACGAAGGCGCACCAATAGATCTCGAGCTGTAGCCTTGGGTGCAATAGGTTGAAATTGCCACTTCAAGCCTTCAAAGAGCTGATCAACAGTAGGAGGAACTCCAGACAGCTGCTCCTCTCGCTCATACCAAGCTCCAGCACTCTTCTTTAACAAGGTAATAACGAAGGCGACTTGCATGTCGAGCGTGAGTGCGGAATATTCCACAAATTTCTTCACTTCAAAAATCCATTGATGAACAGGCGGCGATCCACGCTCTCCAGTATACACTTCAGGCTTAGGCGCACGCACTCCCGATGCGAGTGGAATAATTGGTTGCACCACTGGGTTAACATGAATTGGTGGTACAACGGGTGTAGGTGCCGAAGTCGTCAAAGAAACATTCTCAACAACAACTCGCACCATCCTCTCCACGTCGACGCGCATATTTTGTTGAAATTGGGCGTAGACTTCTCCTCCAATTGCCTTACCATCGCCTGCATTTCTTGTTGCTCTTTGGTCATTGTTGGTGCTGCTTGTTGCCCCGCGCACACAACATGCTTAACATGTTCGCCTCCTCCAGCTGCCGACTGCGACTCCATAATATAATATGCAAACAAGTCCTGCTTCGATACCAGATGAAAGGGGCAGAGTGCCCTAATGGAAGCGTAGAAACTCACGAGGAAAAGAACTAGTTGCAATCATACTAAGGAGTGCAGCGGCATATCACTAAGAAAGCTTAGGAAAAATGCTCAACATTTTGAGTATCAAGAGACTGCTTAAAAATGATGTAGGATGTAAGGCCTCGTCATTACAATTCCGTAGAAATTTATATAAGTGAAAACTAATAAGAAATGAAGTAGTTATGCCTATTTATAGTTTTCTGACCTAAGTCCTCTTCTCTAGACGGGAGGGCCGCTTAGCAACGGATTTTCCTAAGTGTTTGTCAAACCGTCCCTTCCACAGTATTTGTGAGTAAGCCAGATCAGTCTCATTTGACGTGTCGGGTCAATTTGTCTTCCACATGCATGCATCAAAATATCTGGAATATACTAACTTAAACGCGCTAGGCTAATCCGAAACTTCCAGGTAAATTGACTTGGTCGGCACTCCGCGTCAGCCGAAATTACGTGAAGGTTCGAATTCACTCTAACGGCCCAGATCGCTCGACGGTGTTGGTCCATCCGACGGTTGCGCTCATCGCGAATTAAGGACAGTCGTCAACCGACCTCAAAACTAATTAAACTTTGGAGATCCAAAACTCTCTCAATACTTAACCAAATTCGATGAACTTTATATCAAAATGACCAAAAAAATGCACTATACACTTCTATGAATAAACTTTATACCAAAATGACCACAAAAATGCGCTCTACACTTCTATGCAATCAAAACGTACTTCCATTGAACTCAAAAATGCACTTTATAAACCTTTGACCTTACAACCATCATATCCAAGATGGGTGGATTTTTGTGAAGCCCTCCAGAAGCTATTCATGCCCATCAATGTGGAGAAAATTGTTCGAGAAAATCTTCGCCATCTCAAGCAAACATTGTCCGTTCGAGAATATACATCCAGATTTCATGATCTCACTCTTGAGATCCCCAACATGTCGCTCGAGGAGAAGATTGATCGCTATGTGTCTGGCCTCAAGCCCAAGGTGGCAAAGGAAGTGGAATTACGCGACGTGACGGACTTCTCAAAGATCATTGAAGTGGCCCAAAAGGTGGATACCTTGGATTTCAAGCATTAGTTGCCTTCATCTTCACGGGCACCGGCGACGCGGGTGTACGCAGTCCCTTCCACATCTGAATCTGGACCCACACCCATGGAAATTTGAGTCATTAAAAGGGACCCCCCGACTGCCCGGAAGAGTGGAAGACCCTCCAATGACACTTATGATGCAAGAAACCAGCAAGGAGTGAAAGCAAGACTCTCCCCGGCTGAAAAAGAAGCTCTCATGACTGTTGGACTATGCTTCTATTGTAAGGAAAAGGGCCATCGTGCACTCTCGTGCCCCAAAAAGTTGTCAAAAAACGGACAGCGCCGGTAGGCCAGGAGCCTACCACCCCAAGGCCCACTTTACGAGAAGACAACAAGCCAAGTGAAGTGCAGACCCTCGTTGAAGATGACGTTCCAACCCCTATGACTTTGAGAGGCTACCTTGGAGGAGAGAAGGTCCACATCTTGGTGGATAACGGAGCTCAAGGCAACCTCATTGCTGCAGAGTTTGCCATTAGTGACTAAACATGGTACTACTATGCACACTCTTCACCACGACGAGGAGATTATGATGCCCGACGGATTCTCCTATACTTCCCCTTCCAAGAAGACGTACCCCTTGGCACTCTCTATCAAGTCCTTCAAAGATAGAGTAGTGTTCTCCCCCATGCAATTGGGCAAGTACGACGTCATCCTAGGGACGCCTTGGTTGACCAAGCACAACCCCCAAGTGGATTGGAGAGACAGTAACATCAAGATCAAGAACGCCATCACTTCGAAAATCTGTATTTTGCGTGCAATCCAGAATATCCAGATCCAAGATATCATGGAGCCGGCACACAAGATACTATTGTTTGCCCTCCAACTCAAGAGACTTGTAAGAAAGGGACACGAGCTTCTTTTGGCCTTGTTCACGCCAAAAGACATCAAGAAAGACATGGAGAGTCAAGAAGGCAGCCCCATACCCAAGGAGATACCCTAAGTATTCTCCCCGGAATTGCCCAAGGGCCTACCCTCCAAGAGAGTCGTAGCCCACAAGATAGAGTTGGAGCCCGGAAGCAAGCCCATCTCTCGGCCTACCGTTCAAGATGTCATACACAAAGCTAGACGAAGTCAAGAAGCAAATTGAAGAGCTACTGGACCACGGCTTCATTTGACCTAGCAAGTCGCCATTTGGAGCCTCGGTGCTATTTGTCAAGAAGAAAGACGGTACTTTGAGGATGTGTGTGGACTATCGCGCCCTCAACAAGATCACCATCGAGAATTGATACTCGCTGCCGCGCATGGATGAGCTAATGGACCGGCTGAGTGGAGCCAAGTACTTCACGAAGATTGACTTACAGAGCGGCTACCACCAGATTTGCATCGCAAATCCGGACATAGAGAAGACGGCATTCAAGACAAGATATGGACATTTTGAGTTCGTGGTTTGGCGCAGCTACGTTGAAGGACGCAAGGTGCTGGTCACTACGGACCACGAGGCGTTGAAGCACCTCCAAACGCAGCCGTATCTCTCACGGAGACAAGCAAGATGGAGTGAATACTTGCAACAATTCAACAGCACGATTCAGTACCAGCCCGGCAAGACGAACCCGGCTGACCCCCTCTCAAGACTGCAATTGAATGCAGTGATGACATCCCTGAGTATCGATCTGGAAGCTCAATTTTCTGCCGCCTATGATGCGGACTGTTGCTACACGAATGGCGAGGCAGCCCTTGACCCACACAAAAAGCAAGAAGGAAAGTATTAGGTGAGACAAGACACGGGACAGAGATGCGTGCCTAATAATCAAGAGCTACGACTCTTGTTACTTCTAGAAGCACACAACAACCCACTTGGAGGTCACTTTGGAATATTATAGTCCACGGGCGTGCTCGCAAGGACTTATTGCTGGCCAGGAATGTCTAACCAAGTCAAGAAGTGTTGCAAGAGCTGCGACATATGCCAAAGAATCAAACGACCATCACAAAAGGCGGGAGGAATTCTTCGACCACTACCAATCCCCAAGAGACAATGGAGAGACATTTCCATGGACCTCATCGGGGACTTGCCAATGACACCACGCGGCCATAGCCAATGACACCACGCGGCCATTATACAATATTAACAGTGGTGGACAAAGATGGCTCATTTTAGCCCAACAACGACCAAGGTTACAACACCCCAGTGAGCAAGACTCATTTTTGACAATATATTCCGATTACATGGCCTGCCATCAAGAATAGTGTCTGATCGCGACCCAAGATTCACGTCATTTTTGAAAATATCTCTTCAAGAACTTGGGTACATCGCTGGATATATTCACTACCTAACACCCGCACTCGAATGGACAAACAGTGCGTATGAATCATACTCTCAAGACCTCTCTAGAGGCCTACATGTCTACTCTGGAGCAAGATTGGGACATGTACTTGACCCCCTTGGAGTTTGCCTACAACAACACAACGCAGGCCTCTATCCAAGAGTCCCCATTCTTCCTCAACTATAGCTTCCATCCGACCACGCCGCTGAGCTTTACGGCTGGCCACAATGAAGTACCTCTAGCGGCACATTTATTTGAGACATCAGAAGAAGCCCTTGCAGCAGCCACAAAAGCACTACAATACGTGCAAGGTGCTCAAGCAAAATTGGCAAACAGGGCTAGAAGAGAAAATACATATAAAGTGGGCGACGCAGTGTTCCTATCATCCATGAACATTTCCCTTAACAATTGGCCTGCCGGCAGCAAGTTCTCTCCCAAGTATTTGGGACCCTTCAAGATAATCTAGCAAGTCAACCCAGTTGCTATCAAGCTAGAGCTTCCCCAGACTATGCACATTGACCCCGTGTTCCACGCTTCGCTCTTCAAGCACTATGAACAACCCGACAACAAGTTCTCAGAACGTGTGACAACCCCACCACCCCCAACAATAGTGGATGATCATTTGGAGTATAAAGTTGAAGACATATTGGCTATGAAAAAATTCAGGAGGCAACAGGAATATCTCATCAAGTGGAAAGGACATCCAAATTCAGAGAATAGTTGGGTAGCGGCGCACTACCTTGACAAAGTTCAGAGAAAGCTGAGACGTTTTTATGCCGCCAACCCCCGTCTAAGACCAGCCCCAAGTCTCCCTACTAGCAATCTACAGAGTTCAGGGAGGCACCCTGCCACCATCAAGAAGCATCAGAAGACCCCTTGGAGGCAGCCTGCAAAAACCAGAAAGAGGAAAAATTGACATTAGACACTCTTCTCTTCTCGTAGTTTTTGGACAGAAAACTAAAACTGCTACTACTCATAGGTTTTGGCACATTCAATTCTAAAATTTTACCTGGCTGTAGTCCATAACTAGCCGGTCATGTAGAGTCCAAGTTTGCTCAATGTCGACCAGTGGTGAGAGAGATATCATGTTATGAGTAGAAGGGGGTCAGGCTGATGGCATTATTAGGGCAGAATACGCCATCTGACATTCTGCCCTCCCCTCAACTTGGAACGCTCTAAAACTCAAGACTATGGTAGAAGACCTTATTGCGCCCATTTAAAAACTATGTTTGCAAAATTTGGAGAAGCATAGAAGGACTTATGATTTTCAGAAGTTCCTGCACATATCTGGAGGAATCCCTACTCTCTTTGCTCTCGAAAACACTCCAGAACTTGGATTGCTCTCAAATTTGGTGCTCTGGTAGAATTCTCAAACGCGCTGCATCAAGTTCTAAAATTTCTCAATTTGGAGCAATTTTGTGGACACTATGATTTTTTGAATATGTGGCAGATCTTGGACCAACTTGTACTATTTTCCTTATCATCAAGGAGTAGGCTAGCCAATAAGGTCACACCACCCGCGACCTTGCCTAGTCTAATTTACATGTGTAGCACCTGGCTTGGCGCCTTTGACAATCCTCTTCACAAGTGTGGCACCTGACTTGAACTTGTTGACTAGTCTGCTCCACATGGTAAGACCTGACTTCACGCGCCGAGACGTCACTTTTTCTGTCGGGAGAGTGATGTAGTGATTTGAGTTTTAATATATTAGTTTGCTTTTATGTTAATGCTTTTGAATATATTCAAAGTAGTATTGTGAGGATTCAAGTGTGAATAGATGCTCTAGTGACTTGGTTCATGTCCTTCAAACCCTCTAAGTCATTTTTGAAGTTAGGGGAAGGACCTAGAAGAACTCTATGTGGCAAAAGTCAAATGTGCCATTTTCAGGTCAAAAGAAGACGTGTACATTATTCTAGAAAGAGGTGGCAAGTTTTGAGATGTGTTGGGTGCCAACACATCAACATGCACCTTCCTAGAAATTACTTATGTAGCAAGTATATAAACAACAGCTAGAACATAGAAAGGCATGAGAATTACTCTTGTACTTGCCAAGTTTGAGAAATATATGAATTTCTTAGAAACCATTTCTCTTTCAAGAAGCTACTACTTGTGTTCAAACATTCCACTTAATAATTTGACTTATTAAGTACCTTTACTATGTTTGATTTCGCCTGAATGCAAAGTAAATTTGCATAATTAACTCGTTTGACTTTTCGACTTCGTTCGGCTTTACGATTCGTCTTAAATCCAAAACCTATGACTTAGGCATTGTAATGAATCAGTTAATTATTATTTAATTGATTGCATACATAAATATAACACTAAACAAGTATTATGTCAATATACGTACATGTGCGAGTTCATCTAAATGAATGTATGTCGATGTAATGCGAGTTTATTTACTTTGTCAAAAATGTCAGCAAGATGACTTTTGTATCACAGTGTAGTTTGCTGACTTGTTGAGAAGATCAGCAGGATGACTTTTGTATCATAGTATAGTTTGCTGGGATTTGTATATCAGTCATATATAGGATGTAATATCAGTAGGTTGACATATAGTAAGCTCTCCTCATATTAGTCAGTATACTTAGCTTCAGTACGCTGAGGATACATACATTCATTTAGATTATTATTTGTAGATTGGCACATGTGACCATAGTATACTGAAAGTCGGAAGGTCGACTGAGATTTGGTAAACCGATGTCCTACCAGTGTGGTTAACTCTTGGGTGGGCGGAGCCGTCGTCAGTCAACAGAACAATTAGGACTTCAGTCACCCGACCAATTAATATGGTCGTTATACCTAGATCCGTGGGTCCCAACTTAACGGGTTTCCCACGAAACGGCGCACCTTGCGCCGTGATCAACCTGGTGGTCACTAGGTACATACCAAGCTGGGATCTCGTGGTCCCTCATTCTGGACAGTAGGCTTTACAATCGGATTTCTACTTGTAAGTCATGTGTGCACTTTTGGGTTCGTTCTAATGACCAGCCTTCACGGAAATTGACATGGCTGCTTTGTCTGCGCTCCAAATGGAGCAAATTAGGACTTTCGGAAAGGTCTCATCAAGATGCATTTGTTGCCGTTAAGTTTGCTCAATTTGGAGTAGTATTGGCAGACTTATGTTCTCTGACATTTCGGGGTCACACAGCGGACAGATTCCATGGTTTTGCACCTAAGTTAGTGGGATGTGTTTTAGCTACATTATGGTCACCTGAATGAGAGCGCCTTTGCTATTCAGTCCCCTGATGTTGTGCATGTGCTATACATGCTTGCATGCCTGGTAGGCAAGAGGCCATGAGTTTCTAAAGGAGAAGCTCAAGTCCTCAAGCTCGCCTCTTACTTGTGCCTCGTGTTAGTGTGCAACTATGGCACACTACGGTAAATGAGTCAAGGGGTGTAGATGAGTAAATGGAAGTCATTATAAGGGCAAAGATCGCTCCCTGATTTCACACGCTTCTACCTATCTCTGATCTTATATATTTAAATGAAATATATTAATCTTGAATAAGCAAGATTCATTTCAGGCATCATCCGAAAATAATGATAATCATGTCTACTTAATTAATCAAAGATTAATTAGGTTATCATCTCAGAATCAATCTAGGTACCTTATGATTAACTATGTCAAACTCTTGCAAAGTAGTCGAATTACTTCAAGGCGCTTTTGCAATAGCATCTTGGTCGTTTCGCTAATCGACCATCAATTAGTCGGCACACACATATGGTGAATAATATATCAAGATGCAATCATTTTTCAACAATACATTGATGAATAGCGTAACGTATTGTAGGTATTTAGGAGAATATTCCTAAGTACGCCTAAAATAGCTCACATCGTTACGTTCTGTTTTTAGGGAGACACCGCTTTTCAGCTTCTGTCTCCTTCTTTGCCTTAGCTAAATGTTTTGCCTCCATTCTAACCACTTCTTCCTCAGCTTGCTATGTCGATACTGCAGCAAGAGCAGCAACTGTTTCATTGGCTTCCCTGGACTCCCTAGCTGCTAATACTTCAGCATAGGTGCAAGATTCTACATCGTCATTTTCACCGTGAACCGCCTTATTCTCATTATTTTGACCCTCCATGTTTCGAGGGTTGCTAGTCAGAGACCTTGTCGTAACCATACAAAAGAAAATGTGATAAGAGCTCCGATACCACTAAAATAAATCGACTTACCAATAGACAATTCACAATTGATAAAAAATCTCTATATCAGCAAGTAATCTTCATGGTTTCGCTTTAAGTCAAATGCAAGTAAACGATCATCAATCATGCAATTAGTAAACTCATAAATAAGCAAGGCTAGAAGACACTTCATATCAATGGCTTCTCGCCTTGGATTCAGATCCTCTCAGTAAGCGGTACAAGAGAGTTGGCCTCGTTTCCAAATGATGAACTCGAAGACAACACCTAGCATATGTACATGGAATGACTTTACTGTTCAACGGCAAGTGCGATGGCGCCACCTACTCGGGAGTTAAGCACGTCGGTAGGACCTCGGCTAACCAAATCCACAGCCATCTCCTATGGTCCCAAATTGCCATCCACCCAAGGGTGTCCTCTGGCCCTTCATCTAGCGTAGCACACTTAAATGCACATCCAGGCAGTCCACTGCCACCGAGTACGTTAGTCTGCTGGCTGTCAAAGAATGTGTCAGCAAGCTGACCTGAGTTGACTTCAGCCTGTTGCCAATGGCTGAGTCATTAAACTGAATGTTACTAAAAGTCCAGCAGACTTAATATCAACTAAAGTTTAGCAGACTATAATTATACACCTATTATATTCAAGTGAATATCATAACTAGCAATACACTGAGCACCTCTTGCAGAATTCTATTGAGCCTCTCATTCTACCCATCTTTCAGAAGGTGATAGGAAGTGCTCATCCTCAACTTGGTCCACATCAAAGTAAACAAGGACCGTCAAAAGTTGCTAGTGAACCTTGGATCCCAATCTGAAACAATCACCTTTGCCAACCCATGTAGCCTGAAACTGTAATTAGGGGATGGTAAGGTAAAGCAGGAGTGGCACCTTGTGCTGTATGAATCTATGAAGTTCAATCTAGCTGAAATCAATCACTATGTTCATGATAAGAAGTTATTAGCTAGTATCCATGTTCTCAAATCATAGAGGGCTAACTTACATGGAAAAGCTTCTAAGGTGATTACAGATCATCTAGCTTTGACTCATTTTTAGAAGAAGCCTAAGCTGTCTCGAAGGGAGAACTGCTAGAGTCAGATGCCGGAGCAGTTCCAAGTCCAGATCGACTACAAACCAGGGTAGTTAAACCCTGCAGACGCTCTCTCTAGAAAGCTTGATTTGCAAGAAAGGAACTTTGATCAACATGCTGTGGACAAAGTCATTTGTGCCCTCACCTCGCTTCAAGTAAAGAAGTCATTTTTTGAACAACTTAGGAAAGCCTACCTTTCTAACCCAACATTTGAGCCCAGCCCAAAAAATGGTGTGTGTCCTGCTATTGCACTCGGTTATAGGTTGAAGGGAGGGGTCAGGGTAAATGAAACCACTCCAAGAAGGTTGAAGCTGGTTATTCCTAATGACTTGGAACTAAGGTCTCTAAGTCTAAGTCAAACTCATGACAGTCTACTGGGTGGACTCTTGGGGCAAGCCAAAACTGTTGGCAAATTATCAAAGTACTACCACTGGAAAGGGTTACCTTGGGAGGTTTTAAAATATGTTAAGTCTTGTGATCAGTAATAGAAAAACAAGTCTAGGCACACACCTGGAGGCCTAGCTATTACAACCGCTACCTATACCAGCTGGGAGGTGGGAAACCATATCAATGGACTGGGTGGTGACACTACCAAAAAGTGGGCACGATTCTATATTGGTATTAGTGGACAAATTAACAAAAATGGTCATTTTTATCCCCACAACTGTCAAGGTAACTGCACTTGAAATCGCGAGACGGTTCTATTATCATGTAGTACGCCAACATGGGCTCCCCTTTAATATTACCTCAGACAGAGACTCAAAATTTACCTCCAAGTTCTGGAGAGCTTTACTGGAGTTAATGGGAGTCAAACAGTTGCTCAGCACAGCAAACCACCCACAAACAAATGGGCAAACTAAAAGACCTAACTGAATTCAGCAGGAAATTAATAAGAAACAAGACAATTGGGATGACTTGTTGCCTCAAATTCAGGGTTACGCTGTACGCCGTATTGGCCAACCTTCGTACGCTTAATAAGTGCACTGCGTCGATACGCTCGCACGATGCGTACGATTAACTTTTCACCTGTGTGCGCCGCCCAGCAACGTTTTGACACCTTCACGTCTGCCATTACACGATCACTCGTGACTTTGAATACATCGTCGATTGACGGGATTCAAAGTACCAAGTACATCTTGACAGGTTTGTGGAGCAATGGCGGAAACTTTAAAAGTCACTAGCCTTTTCCAATATTTTGGCCACCAGCCATTTCAATTTTTTCTCCCACTCTTGAACGTGCATCTACTTGAGTTGCTGCACGTCTTACAGGCTGCAACCCTATTGGCCAATCTAGCGGAGCCTACTTAAGAGACTTCTAGCGCCTTTCTCTGCATCTCGCACCCTCACTTCATCGTAAGTTTTTTTACTTACGCGTTTAAGAACTTGCTGCCTTGCATTCCTCTTTGTACACTATAATAAGGTTATCTCCATGAAACCTTCAATTTTGTATGATACCAGTTGCTTGCAAGAGTAGATGGCTACATGTTACTCAATCACGGCCTCTCTGTGTGTTGTTGATCTCGTCTGTTGTGCTTACTATGTCTCATATCGTCCCTTTGTGTGTTTTCAGGGAACTTCACACGAGGCTGTGGTTGGTTGCACCTAATATCGACAACTATTTTTTGAGGTCAAGAAGTTCCCCCATCTCTCTCTGTTCCTCCTTTATTCAGTTTCCTCAGAAACCCTGTTCTTCTTCAATGGCCTGCTAGGTTCGTATTTAGCAAATCCGCGTTGTGTAAAGATTGTCTTTGTGGACATATCTAGCATGTGCTACAACTACTATGTCTAACAATTTTGCTTTTGTTTTATATCTTATTCTAGCTTCTTCAAGGATTCAGAAGAAGCTCTAAGGCTACGTCAGCGATTGTTCTCTCTGCCTTGCCATTGACCTTCAACATTTAGGTATGCTCTTGCAGCAACCAAGCCTGCACCCTCTTGTTAGGCGGGTATGAGAAGATAAAGGGAGGGAGCTGGTGGGCATAGGCATAGGCACATCTCGTCTGCAAGCGGTAGCTGCTCCTTGCCTCCAAGGGCTGCATCACCATTTTCACAGGTTGATTTAAGATGCCCTTATGTTGTTGGCTGCCCCCTCCTCTCAGGTTGTAACACATCCAGGCCAGCAGCGGACGAGCTGAAGCTGGAGTAGAAGGTGTGATTTAAGCGCGTTCTGTACTACAAGGTGGCGCTTGTCTTTACGTTCACGTGCCTCACCACCAACATCTCTCAGGTGCGTCCATCCCCTCTTGCCCTCTTCACGACCAGCCCCTTGCTTGCTATTGTTGGGGCTGGCTGCCAGCCCCTTGCTTGTTTTTCTTGGGTCTAGCTACCAGCCCGTTGCTTGCTCTTAGGGGGGCTGGCTGCCAGCCCCTTGCTTGCTTTTTGGGGGGCTGGCAACCAGCCCCTTCCTTGCTTGTGTCGGGACTGGCAACCAGCCGCTTGCTTGCTTTTGTCGGGGCTGGCTGCCAGCCCCTTGCTTGCTTTTTGGGGGGCCGGCAACCAGCCCCTTGCTTGCTTGTGTCGGGGTTGGCTGCCAGCCCCTTGCTTGCTTTTGTCAAGGCCAGCTGCCAGCCCTTTGTTTGGTGTTTTAGGGTTTTAGTTGGGGCAGGCTGCGAGCCCCTTGCTTGCTGGTTTAGGATTTTAGTCGAGGCTGGCTGTTATTGTGCCCCTTAGTTGTTTTTGTCGGGGCTGGCACCAGCCCCTTACTTACTCTTTGGGGGCTCGCTGCTAGCCCTTTGCTTGCTTTTTGGGGGGCTCGCTGCCAGCCCCTTGCTTCCTTTTTGGGTGGCTAGCAACTAGCCCCTCCTTTGCTTGTGTCGGGGTTGGCTGTCGGCCTCTTGCTTGCTTGTGTCAAGGTTGGCTGTTAGCCCCTTGCTTGCTCTTAGGGGGGCTGGCTACGAGCCCCTTGCTTGCTTGTTGGGGGGCTGGCTGCCAGCCCCTTGCGTGCTTTCGTCGGGGCTGTGTCAAGTCTGGCTCCCAGCCCCTTGCTTGCTTGTGTTGGAGCTGGCTGCCAGCCCCTTGCTTGCTTTTTGGGGGGCTGGCTACCAGCCCCTTGCTTGCTTGTGTTGGGGCTGGCAACTAGCCCCTAGCTTGCTTGTGTCGGGGCTGGCAACCAGCCCCTTGCTTGCTTTTTGGGGGGCTAGCTGCCAGCCCCTTGCTTGCTCTTAGGGGAGCTGGCTGCCCGCCCCTTGCGTGCTTACGTGGGGGCTGGCAACCAACCCCTTGCTTGCTTGTGTCGGGGTCGGTTGCCAGCTCCTTGCTTGGTGTTTTAGGGTTTTAGTTGGGGCGGGCAGCGAGCCCCTTGCTTGCTGGTTTAGGGTCTAAGTCGGGGCTGGCTGCTGTTGTGATCTCATAATGAATCAAATTAACTTTATGAATTATTATGTCGTACTTTTGCGAAGTAGTCGAATTACGTTACGACGCTTTTCGCAATAGTATTTCGGTCGTTTCGACAATTGACCGGGAATTAATGGGCACACGCGTGTGGCAAATAACTCAATGTGATGTAATCATTTATCAAAAAATGTATGATAAATAGTATAACATATATAGGAAATCGGGAAAACGTCCCAAACACGCCTAAAAAGCTCAGATCGTTACATTCAGGGGCACAGACGACCGCGGGTGTACGCAGCCCACTTCCCGCNAACACCCCAAGACCCACTTCCCGCGAAGACAACAAGCCAAGTGAGGTGGAGACCCCCGTTGAAGACGACGTTCCAGCCCCAATGAGTTTGAGAGGTTACCTTGGAGGAGAGAAGGTCCACATCTTGGTGGATAGCGGAGCTCAAGGCAACTTCATTGCCGCAGATTTTGCCACCAAGCACGGTATTACTATGCGAACTCTTGACCTCGACGAGGAGATTATGATGCCCGATGGATTCTCCTATACTACCCCTTCCAAGAAGACGTACCCCTTGGCACTCTCTATCAAGTCCTTCAAGGATAGAGTAGTATTCTCCCCCATGCAATTGGGCAAGTACGACGTCATCCTAGGGACGCCTTGGTTGACCAAGCACAACCCCCAAGTTGATTGGAGAGACGGTACTATCAAGATCAAGAATGACATCACTTCAAGAATCTGTATTTTGCGCGCAATCCAAAATATCTAGACACACGAGATACTATTGTCCGCCCTCCAACTCAAGAGACTTGTGAGGAAGGGACACGAGCTTCTTTTGACCTTCACCACGCCAAAAGACATCAAGAAATACATTCAGAGTCAAGAAGGCAGCCCTTTCCTACGGATATACAAGAGGTCTTGGAAGACTACAAAGAAGTATTTTCCCCGAATTTTTTCAAGGGACTACCCCCCAAGAGATTCGTAGACCACCAAATAGAGTTGGAGCTTGGAAGCAAGCCCATCTCTTGGCCTATGTTCAAGATGTCACACACGGAACTAGACGAAGTCAAGAAGCAAATCAAGGTGAAGTATGGCTTCATTCGACCTAGCAAGTCGCTATTTGGAGCCCCGGTGCTATTTGTCTGCAAGAAGGATGGAACTTTGAGGATGTGTGTGGACTATCGCGCCCTCGACAAGATCACCATCGAGAATCGATACCCGCTGCCGCGCATGGATGAGCTCATGGACCGGCTGGTTGGAGCCAAGTATTTCACAAAGGTGGACTTGAGAAGCGGCTACCACCAGATTTGCATCGCCGAACCTGACATAGAGAAGACGGCGTTCAGGACAAGATATGGACAGTTCATGGTCTTGCCGTTTGAACTCACCAACGCGCCAGCAACTTTCATGACTATGATAAACACCATATTTCAGCCCATGTTAAACAAGTTTGTCGTGGTATTCATCGACGACATCCTTATCTATAGCAAGACACTTGAAGAGCATGTGTAGTGAATTGAGTTATAATATATTAATTTGCATATATTTTAAAATTTTCAAATATATTTGGAGTGGTATTGTGTGGATTCAAGTGTGAATAGGTACTCTAGTGACTTGGTTCATGTCCTTTGAATCTTCTAAAGCATTTTTGAAGTTAGAGAAAGTACCTAGAAAAACCTCCATGTAGCAAAAGTCAAATGTGCCATTTTTAGGCCAAAATGACATGTGTACATTATTCTAGAAAAAGATGGCAAGTTTTGGGATGTGTTGGGTGCCAACACATCAACATGCACCTTTCTAGAAATTACTTATGTAGCAAGTATATAAATAAGAACTAGAACGTAGAAAGAAATGGAGAATTATTCTTGTACGTGCCAAATTCCAGCATTATATCAACTTTCTAGAATCCATCGCTCTTTCAAAAAGCTACCACTTGTGATTAAAGATCCTAGTCTTGAATTGATAAAGTATTCTACTTATTAGGTACTTTAGTCATCTGATTCACTACAGCATGCAAGACACTTAACAGAAGACCTTCAAAGTATTGAAGCAAAACAAGCTATTTGCAAAGGAGTCAAAAGTGCAAGTTCGCTAAACAAGAAGTGGAGTTCCTAGGTCTCCACGTGACTGCTGATGGCATCAAGATGGACCCAAGAAGATCACGGTGGTGGAGGAATGGCCAACCTCCACGACCAAGAAAGAACTTCAATCATTCTTGGGATTTGCCAATTGGTACAGGAGATTCATCCAGAGTTTCTCGCACATAGCAGCCCCCCTGACTGATCTACTCAAGAAGGGCAAGCCATATACATAGACCAAGAAAGAGGAGAAAGCATTCCAACAGTTGAAGCAAAGATTGATGACATCCCCATCTCACACTCCCAAGTCGAAATCCAGATTGGCCTTCTCACGTCATTACCGATGCGTCTTCTTACGCCATTGAAGCACTTCTGCTTCAAGACCATGGCAAGGAACTGCAGCCTATTGCCTACAAGTCAAGAAAGCTAAATCCAGCCGAGCAAAATTATACAACCACGGAGAGAGAGGCATTGGCGATTATTCATGTCTTTAAGGTTTGGCGCTGCTATGTCGAAGGTTGCAAGGTGCTGGTCTTTACGGACCACGAAGCGCTCAAGCACATCCAGACACAACCCCATCTCTCTAGAAGACAAGCAAGATGAAGTAAATACTTGCAACAATACAATATTACGATTCAGTACTAGACCGGCGAGACAAACTCGGCTGACCCACTCTCAAGATTGCTATTAAATGCAGTGATGACTTCCCTGAAGACAAATCTGGAAGCTCAATTTTTAGCCGCCTATGAAAGAGACCTTTACTACAAGAACGGAGAAGCAGCCTTGGACCCATACAAGAAGCAAGAAGGCAATTATTGGGTGAGGCAAGACACGGGCCAGAGATGTGTTCCTAATGACTCAGACCTCTGGCTCTTGCTTCTACGAGAAGCACACGACAACCCCCTTGGAGGATACTTCGGGATCCTTAAGACCACAGGCGTTCTAGCCAGGACTTATTGCTGCCCTAGGATGTCTAAGCAAGTCAAAGAGTACAGCAAGAGTTGTGACACATGCCAAAGAGTCAAGCCATCATTACAAAAGGCCGAAGGACTCCTCCAACCACTACCAATCCGGGAGAGGCAATGAATGGATATTTCAATGGACCTGATCATGGACCTGCCCGTGACACCTCGAGGCCATAATGCAATTTTGACAATGGTGGACAAACTTACCAAGATGGCTCATTTCATTCTCACAACGACTAAGGCTACACACCACAACTTGCAAGACTCACCTTTGACAGCATTTTCCGACTCCATGGACTACCATCAAGAATTGTGTCGGATAGAGATCCAGGATTCACAAGCTTTTTTTGGAAAAAAAATCTTGAAGAACTTGAGTCCATTGAAGGATATGTCCACTAACTATCATCCCCAATCAAATGGACGAACGAAGCGTATGAATCGTACTCTAAACACCTCTCTAAAGGCCTACGTCTCTACTCTTGAGCAAGACTGGGACAAGTACTTAACCCCCTTGGAGTTTTCCTACAACAACACGACGCAGACCTCTATCCAAAAGTCCCCATTCTTCCTCAACTATGGCTTCCATCCGACCACGCCACTAAGCTTCAGGGCTGGCCATGATGAAGTACCTGCAGCATCAATTTTTTTTGGAGACATTAGAAGCAACCCTTGCAGCAGCCAATAAAACTCTACAAAACGCGCCAGATGCTCAAGCAAGAATGGCAAACAGGTCCATAAGAGAAATTACGTACAGAGTGGGTGACAACGTGTTACTATCATCCAAGAATATTTTCCTGAACAACAGGCCTGTCGGCAGCAAGTTCTCTCCCAAGTATTTGGGATCCTTCATAATTATCCAGTAAGTCAACCTCGTTGCCTTCAAGCTAGAACTTCCCCAGACTATGCACATCGACCCCGTATTCCGCGCTTCCCTCTTCAAGCCATATGTGCAACCAGACAACGAGTTCCTATTAAGAGTGACAAGCCCACCAGCTTCAACGAAAGTGGATAATCATTTGGAGTATGACATAGAAGACATATTGGCTATGAGAAATTTCAGGGGACAGCAGCAATACTTGATCAAGTGGAAAGGATATCTAGAGTATGAGAATAGTTGGGTGGCGGCGCACTACCTTGACAAAGTTCAGCGAAAGCTGAAACGTTTTCATGCCGCCAACCACATCTTTGACTAGCCTCAATCCTCTCTTTTAGAAGCCATAAGACTTCAGGGAGGCAGCCTGCCATCATCAAGAAGCAGCAGAAGACCCCTTGGAGGCAATTTGCAAGAACCAGAAAGAGGAAAAATTGACATCAAACACTCTTCTCTTCTCGCAGTTTCTGGACAGAAAACTAAAATTGCTATTGTTGATAGATCTTTTTGTATTAAATTTTACATGGCTTTAGTCCATGAGTAGGTGGTTCTTTAGAGTCTAAGTTTGCTCAATTTGAAGCCGTGGTTCAAGAGATAAAAATCTCTAAATACAGGGGGATCAGGCTGCTGGCATTATTAGGGCAGAATATGCCTTCTCACATTGTGCCCTCCCCTGAATTTGGAAAGTTTTGAAACTCAAGACTATGGTAGAAATCGTTACTGCGCCCAATTAAAAACTAACTTTGCAAAATTTGGAAAAGTATAGAAGGACTTATGATTTTCAGAAGTTCCTACAAAGATTTGGAAGAGTAGCTACTCTCTCTGCTCTCGATAACACTCCAGATATTGGAATGCTCTCAAATTTGGTGATCTGGTGGACTTCTTCAACGCACTTCATTTTGCACTCAAATTTTTCAATTTGGAGCAATTCTATGGATGCTATGAGTTTTTGAAAGCGTGGCAGATTTTGGGCCAACTTGTACCAAAACATTATATGTGCTTGATACATCACTTTGTATGTCAAACCCCTATGTATATCTATTACATAGAAATTTTATAAATTATATGTGCTTGATACATCACTTTGCTGTTGTATGTCAAACTCATATATCTATTTATTATATAGAAACATTACTACATATATGTATCAACAGAGGTCTTTTAAAAAAAATTTATGTATTACACATAGTAACATACATAAGTTGGGAAAATAATTATCTTGATTTTGTCGTATAAAAATAAATTAATTTTTTTAGTTTTTGAAAAGTGTTGTGCACAATCTTATAGCCTAGCCTGTTGAAAAATATGTGTGTTCGACGCATACGAGGCACACATGACGTATCGTTTGCTCCTGTTGGCGTTGCTGTAGTTAGCGCAACAGCTTGATTCGGCGTGAGAGCCACAGCTTTTGCATACGTGTCGATGCACGATCTTATAGCCTAGCCTGTTGAACGAGTTGTACTCTGAGGTCCATCGGTCCCCCGAGTGTCTGAAATGCATGTAAATTAAAAATTTGTTCTTGAAGTCTTGCAACATCATTATTGCACCTTCTTGCTTCATGAAGTACACATCTTTGTTGCCATAGACATTGTTGCCAAGGGGCAGCGTCAAGAACATGTAAATGTAGTATGTTTGCTCGCTCCTCTCACGAGTGTTTTTGTTGAAATAATCGAGACATACATCTCAAAACAATTTATTTTGGATGTGTTCCCGGATGAGCTGGTAAACTTTGAGGCATTTGGCAATGAGGGCGGGAAGTTCTTTCTCGATGATGCGTGTTTCAAGATTGATGTCTTTGTGCGGCACGTATTTGTTGAACTTGAAGATAACCAGCCGCCTGCTTATCGAGCCCTGAGTGTCGATGTAAGACAAATGGATGTTGGAGCACAAGAACATCGGAACGTTCCGCGTAACATTAATGGCAATTTGTTTTTCCTCGGGATGCTGATGTCTTCGCCACACACCATTTGTTTAAACAGATTAGATGAGAGCCTGTCGGTAAGCCTGTCGCCAATTTTGTGGGAGATTAACAATTCTTTGTTGTATTTGTCTTCGAGTCTAAAAATAATCTCATTGTTCGAATTCAAGACACCTACAGCTGCGAAAGCAAACATTTGTTTAATAATGTTTAATACGGTGCTTTTGCTGGTGCCAGTGTCGCCTTTGATTATCGGCACAATGTTGTAATTGTCGAACCGTTTGATTTGGTAAAACAACTTGCTGATTAGAGCCAAAAAGTACGTGTACATATCACCGTCGCCCAACTGGTATTGTACAAGTTTGTCAAACATATGATGTTATCCCAAGAAAAAGTTTTATCGACGCTGTGCCGAGGAATTACTGCGTTAGGCCAGTTATCTTCATCAAACACTTTGTAAGTGACAATATTGACGATGCAATTGTTAAAATCGATATAATTTAAGTCTAGTGTCAAAAAAGGGAAATTGCCATGGTCGACGATATTTATGTATTTGATAACGTCCGCAAATTTGTTCGGATTTCTTAGGAATATATCGTTGCTTTTGAATCGAGCATTGATAAATTCTTTATAGGATGTTAACCTGTCGTATAGCCACGATTGACCTCTCCTAGCTTGCCAAACAAAGCCGTCAAGCCTGATCAATGCTTCATTGCTGCACAATGCCATCATACCGTGCATAAAATCTTTGAAAGAATCATCGCTTGGGAAAAACTGTTTGCGTAAGCACTTTGACACCTCCCCGGTGACTGTGCACTCTGGGCTGTGAATGAAGCACCTTGCAAAAACACGTGATTTTGTCACTACGAATCTACTGTGCTTGTTTTTGTTGTGGACATAGCTGTCATCGACTGTACATGTAGCAGTGTTGGGAATGATTGTAACTGACTTGTTGTCTGGAGACCGTATAACATCCCATTGCAGCGAACAATTGGCAACAACATTGATATCTGTCGAGTAATCGCGGTCTTGCTTACTTGATGTATTGTTCACAACCTGTAAGCCATAATTGTCGTGGAATGTGTTGTTGACAACCTGTAAGCCATAATTGTGATTATTATTAATAATCTGTTGCAC
Organism: Mesotaenium endlicherianum; assembly: GCA_009602735.1. Classification (NCBI taxonomy): domain Eukaryota; kingdom Viridiplantae; phylum Streptophyta; class Zygnematophyceae; order Zygnematales; family Mesotaeniaceae; genus Mesotaenium; species Mesotaenium endlicherianum. Next base: position 409,900 of record WELA01008001.1, on the reverse strand, counting down.
TAGTTTTATGGGTGCAGACGTGGGCATAGCCTGATTTACTATCGAGTACTTGGGGCCAAAGCATATTCCTTTTGCGTCAGACAGAATGTCAATTAGCACATCTTTCTCCAACTGCCCAATCTGTATTCCATCTTCATATTCGTAAATGAGATCAAACCCACCACTTAACGTTTTGATAATCAGCGTATTCATGTGATCAGACTCTTTAAAATTTTCATACCAATACTTCACATCGTCAACTTTGTTAGCGTGGTCGGGCCTAGAAAGATCTTTGATGTCTAAATTTACTGCAATATATCTGGTTTGTCGGCTCGTCAAGAAAATGAAGTAACCCTCACGATAATTTTTATCACATGCTAATGCTTTTGATTCTTCTTCCGTAACATTTAACCATCCTTTAAAAATAGGCCACTTTGCGTTTTTGTGCCCTGACTCCGCCCAATCTTCTTTGCTATCTACCATAGCAGGCACGAATTGTTTGAACAGATTCTGCATGTAAGCAATGTCAATCTGACTTTTTTCTATTGTAGCTTAGTGTTTAATGCTATTAACTTTTTATTTAATTAATATAAGTGGCCCACAATAAACCCGACAGTTTTAACTATAGTAATAACCAACATAGGTAATATCAAATCACTTAAGTTCTTTTATAATTTTTTTTATTTATAAAACGAATTGAAAAATATCAATTTAATTCAAATGAACCAATATAGGTGTACAACATAAATTGACTCATTTATAATTATTGTATAATATTCTAAAAAAACTATAATAAGACCAATTTATTTTTTACACGATGTTTATTGTATTAACGAAATCAAAATAAGATTCTGCAAACTCACCCAACGGTTACCTAAACTTACCCAAGAGGCAAAATCAAGATAAAATTAAAAACAAATATTTTCATTTTCAACTCTTTTTGGGTAATTTGGGTAAGTTTCCAAGAGAATTATATATAGAAATTTTGGAGACCAAAAAAAATGTACATACCCTCTTGGGAACTTATCCAACTTACTCGAGTAATCAAAAAAATTACTTATATTTCTTTATAATTTCATGTGTACATGTTATACTATAACAATATTAATATTGATTTCCACTCTTGAGTAAGTTAGTAAAATGTTTGCTTACTCAAAAGTTACTCAAGAGTACAAATCAACATAAAAATAAAAGTATATATTTTTCACAAAAGTAACAAAAAAAAAAATGATAATTTTCAACATATATCATTAATTTACGGGAACTAGAGGCTAATTTTTTTTTGCTGATATTTTCTAGTGTTTTTAATATATAAAGATATAAAAATATAAAAATATATCATAGGAATCAAAGGCTATTTTTTTGGATTATGGATGTAAAAGATCTTATCGCGGTCGCTATTTAATAACGAATGTATATGGAAGAAATTTGTCAACAACATAGGGAGAGTGAAACACATAGCATTATTTTGTCTAATTAAAAAAATATTAGTCCATTTTTTCGCCCGAAAATGGACGGAGTGCCAATTTTGGAAACACTGGCATACTTTGCAACACTTTCCATGCACATTAGTCCACTTTGCATTCTACCGCCCGAAGGGCCATTTTAGGAACACTATATTTTGCAACACTTATGTCCATGTGGCATTACATGCCTTGCATATAAACACTGCAGTACTTCCTTCGTCTGCACCTTTTATCCGCAAATCTTTAGTAATCACGTTGTTGAGTCCGCATTTTTTGCATACATAAATCGATGAAGGAGTAATTTTTGTAGGATTTTTTATGCTTTCTGCATATACTGATGCAATAATTTGTTTTGCATATTCAAGTGTCAGCTTACTATCTTCGGTTACATTGTTTGCACATTTTCGCAAAATTGATGCAAGGTAGGGCCGGTCGCGACCCAAAAGAAGTTTTAGCGTTAAATCTGAGTACTCGTCCACGTCCATCGTGTTGTTTTATTTCTTGGCACGTGCATAAGAATTAATCAAAATTTGAAATATATGTTGATCCAGAGTACTACGAAGACGAAGACAAATATGAGGAAGAACACGAACAACTAGAGTCAAAACATCTATTAAAGAGCCTTGTTTCTAACAAACCTTTCGGACGCGGCATCGGTGGTTTCGGTGGGAATTCCAAAGGTCGCGGCCTCGATGGACTGAGTCGTGGTGCAGAAGGCAGCAGTAGTGGTATTGGTGGACTGAGTCGTGGCGCAGAAGGTAGTAGTAGTGGCCTTGGTGGTCTTGATAGCGCAAGTGGTATTGGTGGCCTCGGTGGTCTTGATAGCACAAGTGGTAGTGTTGGTGGCCTCGGTGGTCTAAGTAGCGCAAGTGGTATTGGTGGCCTTTATGGTCTCGGTGGACTGAATCGTGGCGCAGAAGGCAGCAGTAGTGGTATCGGTGGCCTCGGTGGCTTCGGTAACGCAATCAATAATAGTATAGGTGGCCTTGGTGGCCTTGGTAGCACAGCTTGCAGCAGTGACCTCGGTGGCGCAAAAAGCAAAGGTGTCATAAAAAGCATTTGTGGTTGTAGCACAGGTGGTCCAAGTTTATTTGCTAGCGATGCAGGAGGCAATAGTGCCGGCGTTGGTCGTGCTGCCGGTCGGGAGAGTAGCTTAACGAACACCTCCACAAGCACCTTCGATCGTTCCGTGACTAGTACTATTGAACCAGTCAATACTGTGTCGACTGATGCGAACGACGTACTGGCAAAAATATTTGCAAACATGGAAACTAACAAATCTTATAGATATCGTCACCTTCAACAATAATAAAACAACAGAAAAATTAACCAATTTTATATCTCAATGCAGAAACGATTCTCAAGCAACTCAGCAGGCTATAAACGAGCGTTTAGACATCATTGCAGGAAACATTTGTGATTTGGATAAAAACAATTTTAAAGAACAAAAAAATATAAATTTTGCAATAAAGGTACTAAACAATCAAATGCTCGAGCGGCAATAAATCGTCTTGATCATCCCCAAAACAAATTACGACACAATTGTTACAGGAGAAAATGCATACGACCTGATCAAAGATTCTACATTTATTCAAGTTGTTGATAATATCACAATGCTCACGGGCACACACGACGAAACATCACACGTTCAAGATACACAAGATCTCAAAGATACAACGACATAACCACCGATGTTACCAATATGACCTAAATTATTGCATGAATCTCAAGTCTTTTGCGTTTTGTTATGGCTTATACAAATAAATGTATGGCCAAAGTTTGTCCTAGATTAAAATAGTATTATGTACTTTAAAAAAAAAAAAATATATTGTACGACAACATTGTAAGCATATGTATAATTGTTTTTGATCAAATATTTTTTTTAATGTAATAAATTTTGTATGACAACAATATAAGCATATGTATCAATAAATTTTTAAAAATGTTAAAAAAATTATAAAAATTTTAACTATGTATAATTTGATACTATAAAATAATTGAAATTATTTTTTGTTAATATGTAAAAATATCGTAACAACATGGATATAATTATGAAACTTATGTTTGCTGCAAATTACGAAGAAGAAAAAATAGTATTTCTTGTGATGGTCACGCCGAGAATAAATGGGATAAGGGCTTTAGAAATAGGAGGAAAAATGTTAAGAAAAAGTCCGTTCACTCCGTCTAATTTACAACTTAATCCAAACATAGCTATAAGACATCATTTAGAAACGATGCTTCCTGAAGAAGCAGACGATGAAGTAATGTATAAAACGGAGTTGTACGATACAACGTCGGTAGTGATGAGCAAAAATCATCCGTTGATACGAGAAATATTTATATTATATTGGTTCAACTGGGTAATTGAAAATACCATGCTATGTATAACACGTATGCAAATGATAGAAAAATATACGAATGAGAATAGTCATTTATTTGAAGAAGGAATAGTACCTTTGATACCTGATGTCATCGAAGACATAGAAACTCTGCATGAGTACAAAAAATTTGCGTTGTTGAAAAGGTTACAAAAGTGTGATATTAAGCAAATCTAATGGCAAATACAAGTGTGGAAGATTGACGATATCAAAAGGACTAGTGATTAAACTAAATATATATTTAGAAAACCCTTCACAAGAACCCCGTCCACATTTGAAAATTGTGATTGTTGGTACAGAAAGACTGATGAATAACTGTACAAACATACGTTATGCGAATGACATGCAAATGACGATATTTACAATTGGTTTTACAAATAGAAGTGCAAAATATTTTTTAATAAACTAAAAGAGTATAAAGTAAAACATGTTTTGGATACACGACTTAACAACACATCTCAACTTTCAAGATTTCAAAAAAGAAAAATTTAAAATACTTTGTTATGCCGCATAGGTTACACTCATATGCTTTTGCTTGCACCGACAAACAAAATGCGTGAAGATTACAAAGCTACAAATCATTGGGAGACATATACGAAATAATTTTGAGATGTGATTAAAAACGACAAATTGAAAATATGTTACACATAGGAGTAAAAGATAGGTATTGTTTGTAATGCAGCAAATATTTGCCTAACGAGTGTCACAGAGGACTTATAACATATTATTTAAGCGTCAAATTTCATAATATGAAGGTGGTTCATATAGTGTAAATTATAACACATATACATCCAAAGATCACACACATACCACTTTTAAATTTTTTACATATATTCTATTTAAAATTTATTTTTGTGATTTTATAATTTTTTAACTTATAATTTACACACACTATAATCTTAAATTGGCTGAGCACTCCGTCCACCTTTGGGCTAAAATATTATATGTACAATTTTATTGTATTTTATTACAATTTTATATTTAAAAACTATTCTGTAATTTTAAAAAACTTCTTTGCTATTCCAACAAACACTAATTATACACTTGTATTGTATCTATTTATTTATTTTTCTCAAGTTGATTGCATCTTCTCTGTTACATATGCTTCATGTATATTCTCTACAAGAATTCTTATAGCATATTTATCGTAAATATTATTGTCCTCTTTTTGTATTTTAATATCATCAAATTTTGAAAATTTGTGATTATTGTAATGTTTCATTCCTATTGCATTAAAATATATCAAATTTTATCTATTTTTTTGTTTATTACGCTTCTCAATATGCTTAGCTTCATTACACTCAATATTGTTGTTGCGAGTAAAAAATATTCCTGAAGCGGCTTAAGAACCATTAGAAAGGAAAGCAAGCCATACTAAATAATCTATACATGATACATTATATAAAATTACGTTATAAATTGATAATGATATAAATTGGATATGTATTTAGTTGGTTTATATTTGTATAAAACACACAAATTTAGTAAATCACAAAAAACATACACAAATTATTATATTTGTGTTACGTGTTTAATAAATTCTTTCTCACACACATATATGGCACTTTTTATACTTAATATATCCAAGATTCTACATATAGTGCTAAAATTGCATGTTGATGTTTGACCTATTTTTTCAAAATTTGTAAATTTATTTGAATAATATGTGATATTTTATTGATACATACAGACATTAAAAATGTTAGCAGTTTTTAGTTTTTTGGTATTTTATGAATTTATTGCATTTTTAATAACTATATTTATTGTATTCAAACCTGCATTTCAAATTATAATTTAATTTGAATAACATAAATTTCCTTCATCACATGTTTTCATAAGACGTGTAATTTTTGCTGGAATCTTATCTATACTGCATTTACGTATAAGTGTTGCGTTTTCAATACTAGATAACGATTTAGGAGGTAAAAAATAACTAAATATTTTATATTGTTTGCAAACATCATTAGTATGTTTTTCAGAAGATGTTTAACAGCATAATGCTTTTGCTGTACATGTAAATTTCCATAATGGTAAAACAAGTTTATTTAAACATATAATTGTTGCATTACTATAACAATAATCAAATCTGCAATTAAATTAATCAAAAAAAAAATTGGCTTAACCATAAAAAATTATAACGTTTAAAAATCATTTTTGATTTCCATAATGTAACCGAACATGCAAAATTTCCGCCGTAAAGTGTGCAATCACCGCTTGATTTAATATAGCTTCGATAATTGTCACAATCAAAATTAAATTGTAGTTGAGCAAAAATAATATATTTGTGTTACATGATTAAATTTATCATTTCACAAAGCCCCATTCTTGGCCCAAAAGGCCATTTTAACTTTAGCGCATAATTTTTGCTTTTTGTGCTCGGCGACTACGTACATTTAGAACCACTAATTAGTAACCATGGGCTACTTAATAAAATAGGAAAAGTCATTATTTTCAAAGAGCATTAGTTACTAACCACTAGCCATTCACCATTAACCACTAACCACTAATTGTTAACCATTAACTACTTTTATCTTAAGAAAGCCCATACTTTGTCCAAACGTCCTTGTTCTGGTTTTTGTGCTCGGCCATTTTAGAACCACTAATTACTAATCACTAACCGTTATACCATTAATCACTAACACTAGCCTTTAACCATTGAATACTAACCACTAACCGTTAACTACTAATCACTTTTATCTTAAAAAAGCCCAACTTTAACTATGGTGCCCTTTGATATGCTAGCGTAGCCCTCTATATTGATTTTGCCGCTGTGGACGTTGTTGTGGCACTGTTTGCACAACACGACAAGGTTTGATTTTGCATATTTGTGGATATCTCGTATCACGTTGTTGTCGTCGGCAAAACATTGGCTGTTTATGTGGTGCACGTCCAGGGGGATGTGAGTGGTTTGTCTGAGCGAGTAGCTGCACACAGTGCAGGTCTGGATCATGAAACACTGGTTGTATCTGCTCTTCTTGATGTTGAGGGGCGACAGGCTGGTAGAGCGTTTGTCGTGTTCTATCTGGCTGCGTATGGAGAAGGCCTGCGCGATGAATGCTGGATCCACGTCCATAAACTCGCATATCTCAAGGCCGTATATGGAGCTTCCTGGGCCATCCAGTAGCCTGCGGTCGAAGTATATGATGCCATTGCGGGCGGAAACAATGAGGTGGCATACGCGCACGTTGGGGATGTCGGCAATAAACGGTGGGACGTTGTGAAGATGAGTACTAAAAACAAAATTTGCCTTCTTGCTTACGAGAGTGATTACACTTGAGGCAAATATAGCGGATCCAGAGGTGTGCGCAGTGCCGTGGGTTATCTCATCTGCAAGCACTAAGGTGTCGGTGCTGTTTTCGCTGGTCCTGCTGAATATGCTTTGTAGCTCTGCCATTTCTGCAACGAAAGAAGAGCGCCCGCGCAGTATGTTATCTTTGCTCAATATCCTGGTGATGAGAGTGCTGAAGGGGGAGAGCTCAAAGCTAAATGCAAGGACAAAGCTGCCCATCTGAAATGAATTGACTTACCAAATAGGCGATTAACAATTAATAAAAATCTTTATATCAGCAAGTAATCTTTATGGTATTTTTCGTTAACTGGTTAAACGGCAAAGGACAACACACTAGCAGTGAATAATACTTGTAAGTCAAATGCAAGTTAACTAGCATCAATAATGCAACCAGTAAACTCATACATAAGCAAGGTTAGAAGACAGCGTATATCAATGGCTTCTCGCCTTGGATTCAAATCTCTCTCAGTAAGCTGTACAAGAGAGTTGGCCTCGTTTCCGAATGCCGAACTCGAGAGCAATGCCTAGCATATGTACATAGAATGAGTTTACTGTTCAACGGCTAGTGCGATGGCACCGCCTACCCGGGAGTTAACCACGTTGGTAGGACCTCGGTTAACCAAATCCACCGCCATCTCCCATCATCCCGAATAGCCCATCCATCATAGGGATGTCATCTGGCCATTCATCTAGCATATCGTACTTAGATGTATATCAAGGCACTTCGTTGCTACCGAGTACGGAAGTCAGCTGGCTGTCAAAGAATGTGTCAGCAAGCTGACTTAAAAGAACTTCAGCCTGCTGCTTCCGGCTGAGTCATTAAACTGGTATTAAAATACTAAGTCCAGCAGACTGATTAATAACTAAAGTTCAGTAGGCTGAACTTAAATAACTATTATATTTAAATGAATATTATGTCTACTAATATACTGATTCATTACAATCCCTCCAACTTAACTTGTTGTCGCCTCAACAACATTAACTTGCAAAAGCCTTAAATAAATGAACTGAACCTGACCAGCCTCCCCTACTGACTGCCTTTTCAGCCTGTCACCTTAAGGGGTTGTTCCTGCGGCTTCAGGATCAGGAGACGGAGATCTGGACCTAGATCTGGACAGCCCTCTAGGTCAGTCAGCTGGCCTTCTAAAGAACCCTGTTTGCTCTAAAGTTGGACCTCGAGGAGAACGAAGGATGGTAGCCTGCTCTTCACCCACTTGGGTGTTGATCCTCACATAGACAGGCATTCCAGTAGGATGCTGAAATACATTGGCAAGAGGTACATGCCCCTGAGCGGAGGGAGAGGCCGGCATACCTCTGGCCCACCCGCGTGTCCCTCTTCTGGCACCCCTGTCCTCTGGGGATTTCTGCCTGTGTCTGCTGCCAGTACAGTCAGATCAGCTTCTTCCCCTGCTTGGGCAGGAGGGCTGGAGGAGCGAGTGCGGGGTCCAGTTGCCTCCATAACGGGGATCACATTCCAAATACCTGAGTGTGGTTCTTTAGGAAGTGCCCCTGCCTGCCCCTGGGTATCCTGAGGACCAGCTGCTGATGCTTCTCCTCTGCCTTGTTCTTCTTCCTCATCCTCCTCATCCTCCTCCTCGGAGAGAGTATGGGTCTCGTCCACTAAGTCGTCCTGCTCCCTAGTAGACATGGAGTAGTCTACCGACCTCCCTTTCTTAGGGCGCGCTGGAGGTTGCTTGGCCTTCAGCCTGCTGATATCTATCCGGCCTGCATTCTTTGCCCATTTGACAAAGGCATGCTTCCTATTAGAGAAGTAGTCTCTTCCCCTCCTCCTATGCTCCTTTGTCTCTGCATTCATATTGCTCAGGCATCCTTTCAGCCTAGGGTCCCAAGGGGCAATGTGATGCNAGGGGCAATGTGATGCGGTAGGATGAGATAGCCGTCTAGGCCATAGTGGAAGTCATCCGGTTGGGCTCGGTCACACTCCTGCTTCTTATTTGTGACGGTCATCCACCTCCAGTCTGTTGGCTGCTGGTAGTACTAGGGTCCGTGATCAGCTTTCCTCAGTTTACACGAGAACCAGTGGGGAGAGAACATCTGCTGTCCTGCTTCCCTGGCCAAGTACTCCCAGCTCCTTCTCTCAACTTCATTGTAAGATGGCAGTAGTGTGAGGTAGAATACTGTATCCTTGAAGCTATCGGGCCGCATCCTCACCATCCGGATGAGTCTCTGATCTCCCACTATTCCTGGTATGAAGACCGGCTTGTCTTTTGAATCATCTGCAAGGTACCGGGCCTGCTCTGCTGTATAGCCCACCATCTTAGCACAATCTTCGTACAGGATCACACCAGTGTGTGTCTCGATGTACCTATCCAGTGCTGCAGCTCCTTCCCTCTGTAGCAGTGTTGTCTGTTCCAGCTTGTTAATTTCGTGGGCTGCTAGCAATGCTTCCTTCAGGTTATCAAAGTTTTGGCCACCCACCACAGTATACCGGTAAGTGGCCAAGCTCTTCTGTCTGTCCGCTTCAATCTTTTTCCTTTTTTCCTCCTCTGCCGCTGCCGCTTCTTCTTGTTGTTTCTTCCGTCTCGCCTCCTCAGCTTTCCTGAGGTTTTTCGCTTCCTGATCCTTCTTCCTCTGTGCCTCTTCTGCCGCCTATTGTTGTCTGCGGACTCTTTCTTGTTCTCTCCTGGTGAGGGACGTCGCCGCCAGCTCCTTCTGGTATTGCTCCATTGTCCTCCTGGCTTCTTCTGCCTTGCGCTTTCTGTCCTCCTTTTGTGTGGTGGGAGCCATCCTGTACATGTAACCAGGGCACAAGTTAGTAGGATATGGACCTTTGTCATAGGGATTGCAGGAAGTATGTTAGTATTAGTATAGTGGATTCGCTCCTGTTTACCTTCCAGGGTGATTGCTAAAAGTTGACGTGGTTGCGGTGCGCTAAACATAAACGTATGAATGTGTTTTAGGGTGAGTTAAGTGATGTATTGCTGTGTGAGGCCATTTTTCCTTCAGCTCAAGGTGCTTTATGTGGGCCAGGCTGTCCCCTGTCACTATGCTGACACTTAGAATTCACGTGACTGTCCCTTTATCGCTCTCGCTCACTAACTATCATATATTTTCCCCTCTAATTTAAATGGAGACAGGACCGCCTGTCACCTTCCCGTGTCAACTGAAATGACAGTTATGAAGGGGCTCCAGCGGCCTGAAGGTGGAACCGTTTCAACGCCCCTTTGGCATTAGTCAAATGGTCCTTAAATTCCCAAGTGTCCCCAGAGGCATCGTAACCCTTCCATCGAATGAGTTATTTCATGACATATTTAGACGATCGACGGACCGAGCGCGCGTCTAAAATCTCGTCAACCTCATATTCGTCAAAGTCGCCGTCCCTGACAGCGGGGACCGGTCCCGGTTGGACAGGTAACCGACCTGTGAACAGTGTATCACCTTTGATGTATGGTTCCAGGAAGGAGACATTAAACACCGGGTGACCCTTGTATTCGGCTGAGATGTTCAGTTTGTAAGCATTCTGACCGACACGACGCACCACCAAATATGGACCGACCCAGATAGGGCCAAGCCTTTTCTTGACCACACCAGGGAGGTACAGGTGCTGAGAAAGGAGTTTGACTAAATCGCCTTTAGAAAATGTCAGCTCTCGACGGTGTTGATTAGCGTATTTTTGTTGGTTTTCTGGGGCTTTGTGTAGGTTTTGTTGGACTTCTGACAGGGTGTCAGCAAACTCCTGAGTTAACTGGAGGGAGCCCGGATTGTCAATCCCACAGTGAGTTAAAGACTCCCCTAACACATCTAGAGGGGACTTAGGGACTCTACCCAGACTGAGTTCAGAAGGAGTCTTGCTCGTTGACGCGTGCACCGCACTGTTGACCGCAAACTAAATTTGAGGCAACAGGTCATCCCAATTATCTTGTTTTTGGTTAATATATGCTCTCAGCACCTCCTGCAGAACTCGGTTAGCTCTTTCAGTCTGGCCATCAGTCTGAGGGTGGTGTGCTGTGCTGAGCAGCTGTTTGACTCCCATTAACCCCATTAAAGCTCTCCAGAACTTAGAGGTGAATTTTGAGTATCTGTTTGAGATGATATTAGAAGGGAGCCCATGATGGCATACTACATGGTTGTAGAACTGTCTTGCTGTTTCAAGTGCAGTCACTTTGACATTTGTGGGGATTAAAATGACCATTTTNATTAAAATGACCATTTTTGTCAGTTTATCCACGACTACCAGTATTGAATCATGCCCATTGGCAGTTCTTGGTAGTGAGACCACCCAGTCCATGGATATAGTTTCCCAGCGTCCCGCTGGGATGGGTAGCGGTTGCAAGAGACCTCCGGGTGGTGTGTGCCGAGACTTATTTCTCTGACACTGGTCACAGGACTTGACATATTTCAAGACCTCCCGGGGTAACCCCTCCCAATGATAATGTTTTGCCAGTTTGCCAACAGTTTTGGCCTGCCCCAAATGTCCACCCAGGAGACTGTCATGAGCTTGACTCAGTAAGAGAGACCTTATTTCCAAGTTATTAGGAATGACCAGCTTCAGCCTGCCTGAAGTGGTTTCAGTCACCCAGACCCCTCCCTTAAGCTTATACCTGAGTGCAGTAGCACGACACACACCAGTAGTGGGGCTGGGCTCAAATGTTGGGTCAGAAAGGTAGGCTTTCCTAAGTTGTTCAAGGAAGGACTTTTTCACCTTTAGTGAAGTGAGTGCACACAGGACTTTATCTACAGGATGCTGACTAAAGTTTCTGTCTTGCAAGTCAAGTTTTCTAGAGAGTGCATCAGCAAGATTCCACTTCCCTGGTTTGTAGTCGATCTGGACTTGGAATTGCTCCAGCATCTGGCTCCAGCGGTTCTCCCTCCTCGACAGCTTGGACTTCTTCTGAAAATGAGTTAGAGCTAGATGATCTGTAATCACATTAAAAGCTTTACCATGTAAGTATGCTCTCTACTGTTTGAGTACATGAATGATAGCTAGCAGCTCTTTATCATGCACTGAGTAATTAATCTCCGCTGGATTAAATTTCATAGACTCATACAACACAGGATGCCACTCCTGCCGTACCTTACCATCCTTTGTGGTCTTGTCAGCAGGCTGAAACAAAATAGCACCCATGGCAAAGTCAGAGGCATCAGTACCCACCTGCACCGGTTTGCTGGGGTCATACACGGCTAGCACTGGGGCAGAACAAAGGGCCTCTTTAAGGGTTTGGAAGGCAGCCTGCTGCTCTTCCCCCCACAAATACCCTGTCCTTTTTAGTATGGTCAGTCAATTTACTGGCCTTTGTGGAATAATTCCCAATAAATCTCCTATAGTAGTTAACCAATCCGAGGAAGGCTCTAACTTCAGAGACAGACTGTGGTACTGGCCAGTCCCTTATGGTCTGGACTTTCTTAGGATCCACACTGATGCCCTCTTTACTGACAACGTGGCCTAAGAATTCAATACTTTCCTTAAAGAAATCACACTTGCTCATTTTAGCATATCAGTGATTTTTCCTCCCAGTGTTCAGGACAGTCTTTAAGTGTACAGTGTGCTGAGCTTCATCTTTAGAGAAAATTAAAATATCATCCAGGAAAACTTGCACAAACTTATCCAAATAAGGTCTGAAAATGTCATTCATAGCACCCATGAAGGTAGCAAGAGCATTAGTTAGTCCAAATGGCATCACGTTGAACTCATAGTGTCCATAATGTGTGCGAAGGCAGTCTTGTGTTCATCCCCCTCAGCAATTCTGATTTGATGATAACCACTCTTCAGATCTATCCTACTGAACACCTTAGCACCAGACAGGGTATCAAGCAAGTCTTCGATTCTGGGTAAGGCATACTTGTTCTTTAAGTGCGTTGCCAGGGTGGCTGACTACCAGGTAATAAACCAATCCTATGATCTACTTCCCGCTTAGGGGGTAGCCCTGGAGGCATATTAAATACATCAATGTACTGAGCAACAATTTTCGCAGCAGTAGGGTGCTCCGGAGGGCTTACCTTTTTCTCAACCACTTCTTCAGGTTGAGGAGGTACCTCTCTTAGCAGCAGACAGAACATTCTGTCTTCCTTCTGGTTCCAGCTTTTGACGAACTCCATTGCATTCAGCAACTTGCATCCTTCTGGAAGTCCCTTCTTTTCCTTCATTTGCCATCCACACAGGACAAGAGGAAGAGCACTGGTGGGTGCCAAGTCAGTTTGCCCATCACTGGCTCCTCTCACTTTAACTATACCTCTGCTCCAACACATTTCAGCTTGATGTCTATTAAGCGAGGACCTGCCTAGCACGAGATCATAAAAGCCAGTGTTGAGTACCTCAAATGTAAGCGTTTCAGTTAGAACTGCAATGCCAGAACCTAACTGGACCTCAACCGGCTTGGTTATAACTCCTCCCGGGATACTTGAGGCATCTCCAAGGAATATTTTTCTATTCCCTTGGGTGACAGTAGGCAGCCTTAGCCGCTTAACTAAGTCCTTGTGGATAAAAGTATGTGACGCCCCTCCGTCAACAAATGCCCTCACCTTCCTACCTGCAATCATGCAATGCAGTAGGATAGGGGGGACTGTCTTTTCCTGACTTTCGCATTGTTCTCCTGACTTAGCAAAGAAATGTTGGACATCAGGTGGAACAAGAGCATCCAGAGTGTGCACTCTCTGGACGTCTATATTGCTGATGGTCTCCTCTATCTGGTTGTCAGGCATGCATAGTGAATCCAGTTCAGCAGGACCCATAATACCTGCTACGAGGGCAGCTAGTGACGACTCACTATCTCTAGCATCCTCACAGTCAGTAGACTGGATTACTGATTGTTGCTGTTTTTAAAAGGCAGGTCCTTTCTCTCGACCTTCGGAAGGTGCTTGACTGGACACTGTTCTTTGTAGTGGCCCAGCTGCTGACAATGGTAGCAAGTGGATTTTGCTGAGGCTGGTCTTGGCTTACTCCTACCACCACCTCTTCCATAGCCGCCTCGAGAGGAACCACCTCTACCTCTAGACTGTATGGCATTATATTCATACTCATATCCATCACCCTGATCATCCTCAGCCTGGTCTCCTTCAATTGCATTGTAGGAACTGTGGGGCTTTTTGACAATCTTAGACACCAAAGCGTTACTCTGGCGCTTGTGATTGAACTGCTGCTGATTCCAAGCATCAGCATGCTGGATCAAGTCAGCCAGTTTCTCATACTTTTTCTCACCGAAATGACCAGAGACCTTGGATTTCAAGCCATACCTGAAGCATGGTATCCTATATCGTCTCGGCAAATCGAGCTGCTTCATCATGTTCTCTTGGAACTTTTGAGCAAACTCAGCAACTGAAGTGGTCTGCTTCAGTGTCAGGGAGATCATCGCATAGATAGCTTTCTCCTGCTGGTTGATGACATCAAACTTCTCATGCAGCTTCTCGACAAACTCTACCCACGTAGGGTCACCGAGTTGCCGAGCCTTACGCTCTCCTTTCCAGTAAAGCCACCAGTCTGCGGCACTGCCTTTCAGTAGCGCACCGGTGTGCTTGACCTTCTCGTAATCTTGCAGTTCTGGGTAGTTCTCCAGCCATTGCTCAACATCCGCGAGAAACTTGACCAGGTAATATTTTCTGTTTCCCTCAGGATATTCCTGGGGAGGTTTTGGCTTGGGCTTACTAGGCCCTTGGCCACCACCACTAGTGGTTTGAGACCCCAGCTGGTCTCTGTCTCGCTGTAGGGGCATTATGATTCTTTTGTCGTCCTGTTGGGACTGATACATGGTCGCCATTTGCGACTGCATCTGAACGAACAATGCTCCTAAGTCTACACTCTCGGGTGGTAGATTAGCAAATGCAGCAGCAGCATTGGCCTCTACTCGCTGAGCAGTGTCCTCAACAGTCCCTTTCGCTCCTGCAACAGCAATTCCTGCCGCATTCAGCTGGTCACGTATTTGACCTAGGGGTACATTGAGCTGTACTGCAGGAGGTGGGTTCAGAACATTGGCCCTTGATGCCATAAGTTCTTCAGCAGTGCGCTCGTCAGGTGGCTGTCCTCCCCTCCTTTGTGTATCTTCAGCAGCCTTTGCTAATTGTTCAGCTTCTGATCTGGCTCTCTCCTCCTCAGCTTGCTGTGCCGCGACTGCGGCAATAGCAGCTGCCTCATCTGCAACCTCTCTAGCTGCAGTATCTGCCACTGCTTCAGAATAGGTACGGGTTCCCGCTACATGGCTTTCCGCCTGATTTTGGACATTCTCATTATCCTGGTTCTCCATGTCTCGGGAGTTGCTAGTTTGAGATCTTGTCCTTACCATACAAAGAAGACTGTGATCCCAGCTCCGACACCACTGAAATGAATCGACTTACCAAATAGGCGATTGACAATTAATAAAGATCTTTATATCAGCAAGTAATCTTTATGGTATTTTTCGTTAACTGGTTAAACGGCAAAGGACAACACACTAGCAGTGAATAATACTCGTAAGTCAAATGCAAGTAAACTAGCATCAATAATGCAATCAGTAAACTCATACATAAGCAAGGTTAGAAGACAGTGTATATCAATGGCTTCTTGCCTTGGATTCAGATCTCTCTCAGTAAGCTGTACAAGAGAGTTGGCCTCGTTTCCGAATGCAGAACTCAAGAGCAATGCCTAGCATATGTACATAGAATGAGTTTACTGTTCAACGTCTAGTGCGATGGCACTGCCTACCCGGGAGTTAACCACGTTGGTAGGACCTCGGTTAACCAAATCCACCGCCATCTCCCATCATCCCGAATAGCCATCCATCATAGGGATGTCATCTGGCCATTCATCTAGCATATCGTACTTAGATGTATATCAAGGCAATTCGCTGCTACCGAGTACGGAAGTCAACTGGCTGTCAAAGAATGTGTCAGCAAGCTGACATAAAAGGACTTCAGCCTGCTGCTTCCGGCTGAGTCATTAAACTGCTATTAAATATTATGTCCAGCAGACTGATTAATAACTAAAGTTCAGTAGGCTGAACTTAAATAACTATTATATTTAAATGAATATTATGTCTACTAATATACTGATTCATTACACCATCTGGCTAGCACGACAACAAGCCCGCATGCTTCTAAAAGGCTTGCTTTTCATCCTGAATTCATGGAATACAGGACTATACTTGTTAAATTCCCTCCCGATGCTGATGTCGTTGGGGATGTATTCTGTTCCGCTCTCTATGCGTTCTATGACAGGGTGCTTAAGTCCTTTGCCTGCATGCAAACGTTGCCAGCAACAATCACAGGGCGGCAGTAGGCGTACTTATGCATCGTAATGTAGTTAGAGCGTGTGACGTCTAGCCTTGCTATTTTCACAGCGGCTTTGTCAAAGAGGCCTTTGTACTTACGATGCATGAGGCTAAGCACCTCACAGTAGTGCTCTTTCGTCAGCTCCCTAAGCTCTTTTAAAAGTTTTTCTATGGCAGCATTGGCCGCTACTAGCGCACCAGATGTTATTCGTGTCCCTGCTTTGTTCTGCTTAAACACAAACTCTTTAGAGTTCCCTAGCGCTTTCTTGAGAATGTTTGCACGAACGTTGGTCACAGACAGCCTGTG
The DNA here is from genome assembly GCA_009602735.1 of Mesotaenium endlicherianum. Taxonomy (NCBI): domain Eukaryota; kingdom Viridiplantae; phylum Streptophyta; class Zygnematophyceae; order Zygnematales; family Mesotaeniaceae; genus Mesotaenium; species Mesotaenium endlicherianum. Next base: position 393,284 of record WELA01008001.1, on the reverse strand, counting down.
CTGATCGGTAGCGTTTTTTTCTACCTTTACTAGCTTGTCTCCTATGTGTGACGATAGGTACTCCGCAATGATGTTTATTTTGTTTTTGTGCCCTGCGATTTGTCTGTGGATTTTATCAATGTCATCGTATACTCCTTCTTTGAAAGAACAGGTGTCTAAACTGTGAGAGTTTAGCCCCTCTATGTCGAAAATGTTTTCGCTAGTCTCTACGAAGTTACGGAGCATCCCACCGTCTAGACGCAAAAAGTGTGGGCATGCGTCTTTCAACAAACATAAATTATGAATGTCCTCGATAACCTTGTAAGAGCAGTATAGGTTGCACAGCTCGTACGCGCTCAACGACATACGCCTGTGAAGTTTTTCGATGTCAGATATCTTTGCCAGATGCTTGCCTAGCTCTTGCATATTTTTGCTTTCTTGTAATCCTCTACCTCATTATACCTGCGCTTCAGCTCTGCTGGGTTGTGCACTGGAGACAACAGCCTCTTCTTAAGCAGCCTTCTACCTATGCTGGTAGAGCAATTGTCTATTACGTCTAGAAGACACTCTGGTTTTGTTTTTTTCCGCTGGCAGCGCGGCCTCGAAGAAGTGATGTTTAACTGCTCAACAGTGTTGGCCACAAGGACAAGATGGTGTTTTGGCACATAGATCTTTGGCTTGGTAATCTTGCTTATCAACATGGGCCTGTGCTCGTGCACGTACTCTATCAGCAACAGCAACGCCATCCTTGCAAGGGATCTGCACTCTAGATCTACAGTCTCTATGCTGGACATCATCGTGTTGTTTGGCCAGACAATCCCAAATACCTTCTCTTGATAGTGAACGTTGTGTGCTATCTTGTTTGCCGGTCTGTAACTATATTTTACCTTGTTAGAAAGCCCAAGGTCTACGGGGCTTTCAGCACCGCACACGACCACTTTTGCAGGCTTGTGTTGCTGTGCAAACGACCCAACATCCTCTATAAAACCAAACAAGTTTGAGCTCAACTTTGTGTAACACTCGTGGACAGCAGTTTACCCTGTCATCACGTTTATCACGCTAATTCTAGCAGATACATTATCCCCACTCACGCTTGATTTTGTTTCTAAGTACAGCAGCACTATGCTCTCGTCACCCTCCATGTACGTAGACCTGCTTATTACGTCTATCACCTCCCGCTTTATCATAAGCCCAGCCTTCACCTGGTCTATTACCACTATCGTGTAGTCCTCTTCTAGAAGCACCGGCACGTACTTTGCCAGTGCTACGCACGAAACCCTAGCATAAGTGGGTTCGTCCTGCTGTTGTCTGGCAGCATCTTGTCCCTCTTGGTCATCACCATGTTGAGCAGGGTGACACTTCCTCTACCCTCCCTATCCTCTCCGTCTCGTTGTCTTTCCCGTACATCTCGTAAAAACTGCCCACTTGCATCAGCACTACTGTGTCAGAGCCATGTATTTGCTCGTACTCTTGGAGCACCTTTATGTATTGCACCACTACAGATGCCATGTTGAAAGCAGTAATACTAGGCAACTTATTTGTTTATTGCATCACTACAAATTCCATGTTAAGAATAATAGTACTAGGCAATTTACCTGTTTATTTATTTCATTAGTTGTGTCATATATAACATGCCTTTTGATTTGCTTCATAGTTGTAGAATATATGTATATCATATGCATATGTATATACAAAAATATACATATGTTGTATATAATTTACTGCGCATACATACAAATATATATATTTATATCATGTGGATGAGTATAACAAAAAATATATGTAATTTGTATATCATGTGCATACGTATATTTGTATTACTTATGTTTAATTTATTTATATATAATTGTATATAATAAAATGAAATTTATTGTCAGTATGTGTTAAATAATTACAAACACTCATATCAGTAGATTTAAAAAAATGTTAAAATACGATAAGCTTGTGAAAACCAAACACATCAAATGTATTTTGTTCAATTATTCCAAGTTATAAAATACCATTTTTGACTTAACGATGCAGTTGCCCGTATTCTTGTAAATTTTCAAAGTGTGATGATGGATATGGATATGTACGAACATTTTGCGATGATAATGAAGCAGCACTAGAATGTCAAAATGCAAATGCTAAAGTAGCAAATTTTGAAGTTGCTTTAATACAATTTGCAGCATTTTATTTAGAAGCAAAACAAAATTCAAAAATGTTAAACACTAATCAAGTTGCAACTTTTTGTGAACTTTTATCATATTCAGCAGAAGATGATAAACCAATAAGCGATTGTTCATTAGATTTGTCAACAAACATCAGAGCTAGAAATACCGATAACCAGTGTTATTTGCCTTCTTTGCTTACAGAATGCAATAGAGTTTTTTATTTGACAAATAAGTGGGTATTATCAATGGAAAGTTAATTGTATACTCGTGTTTTAACTTTTTTTCTTGTATTCTTGTAACAAATGGAACTTTATCTATTGAAGCTCAAAACTATGTAAATATAATTGGAGAAAGAACATCAGAAATTACTGCAAATGTACATAGTGCTTCTTTTGAATCTTTTATTGAAACTATCAAATCTGCATAATGTAATGTAACTTTATCAATATTCATACCAGGTGTAGTTGCTTTATTTGTAGCAAAATGGAACATGGTTTAACATTATAACTTGCGTAAATATATATAAATTGCTATAAGTATACGTTTTATTTTACGTAAATATATATAACTCTGTATAAGTATATACTCTTTTAAAATATAAAAACTTTTAATGCATTAAGTCTTAGTTTAGTCTTAGTTTTTTTACATAGAACATCATTAATTATAAGTACTTACATTAAAATATTCTTAAGATTTTATAATAAACACTATACCACATAGAAACAATATAAATTGTATGTGCTTGATACATCACTTTGTATGTCAAACTTATATATTTATCTATGTAATAAAATATTATACGTGCTTTATACATCACTTTGCTGTTACATGTTGAATTCATATATCTATCTATTGTCGTGCCTAACAGTGTCGGTCCCTCGGCACGTGCATAGCCTTCCAGCACGTGTGCCTTCGGCCTGGTTGATGTGTCGGTGGCCCTCCTCACGTGTGGCAGACATGGTCAATCGAACTTTGCACGTGTGTCGGTGACAAGCCTTACTAGGGTTAACCCATCCCTGCGTTCCTGAACTTGCACCATGCAGCCTTGACCAACACTCAGGGTGACGTTCTCTGTCACCCGGCTCTCACCATCTGCTTATCCTAAGACTTTAGCAGAAAATTTTAAAAAATACTTGGCTGGCCTTAATTCCTCTTACAAGGACGGAAGTCTCTTACTTCCACATAGGCTTTATGCCTTAAGGTTCTTGGATTCACAAGTGAGCAAATTGTAGTTTGCAGAAATCACACTCTAAACAGCTTGACATGCAACGTCAGATTCAGAGAAAATCGCCCTTCAGGCTTTCGCTTAACTTCCACAAGTCAGCTTACAAAACTCTGAAACTACGTCTATGCTGGCCTGGGTCAAGCTCTTCACTTAACACCGCGCCTTAACATCTCTTCACTGCCAGACTGGGCTCACTCAGTTCTTCACTGAGAGCTTTATCTGTCAATACTGCTCTCTCTCTTCGAGATGCGAATGCGACTTCTGAGAACTTGGAAATCAACACACAACTCACCATTTTAAGGCTGCTTCACACACACACTCGTGGCGTTCGGCCGACTCTGTGCTAATCTCCTAGCAGATTCTAATATGCAATTCTCCTTCTTTAACCGTGAGATTCCCTCTTGGGAACTCCTACAATCCTAACTTATCTAAGATACACAGAAGAATCTTCGGTGTCGTCAGAAGCGTGGGGCTTTGGCCCTTCAGTGGCCTTGGGAACTCCTTCTTCTTCTTCGCGCCCTTCTTTGCTTTCCTTCTGCTTCTTGGCAAAGGTGCGTGCGAGTGAATGACATGTCTCAGGCAAGATTCGTGCCTTTCACAGGCACCACACAGCGTCATCTTTCGAGAATGCCGTGCTTAGTCACACAACTTAGCTGCATGTCGCCTCTGCCTAGCCATGCTCAACTCAAACTCGTAGTCACTCAGCATGCATGCACACCTTGTGACTGTCGCGCGTGGCTGCTTAGCTTCTCAGCTGGCAGTCACGCCTAATTGGCTCATGGCTAAGAATTCCTGAGCGGCGTGCAAGCAAATGCCACTTGCTCAAGTTTTCCCAACCGGGCGGCCGTAACCTATCTTGGCATTGCAGCCATGACCTGGCTTAATCTGCCAGTCACACAGTACCTGACCTGGTACTTGCTGGGCGGCTCATTGCTGATCCCCAGCTCCTAGCCTCGCGGCTGTCTTGTCAAAACCTCCTCCATCCTTGGGTGTGGGTCACACTGACATTGACCCCTTGCCAGTGGTCTTGACGCCGCCGTAACCGCTGACTGCAATGTAATCAGTCAAGTGGTCGGTGAGTCAACGTTGACTTTCAGCACTAGGTGGCCGTAGCTTGCGCTGCGCGTGCGACACCGTCAAACGGATAATAGTCGCGACAACTGTCGTGCCTAACAGTGTCGGTCCCTCGGCACGTGCGTAGCCTTCTAGCACGTGTGCCTTCGGCCTGGTTGATGTGTCGGTGGCCCTCCTCACGTGTGGCACACATGGTCGATCGACCTTTGCACGTGTGTCGGTGACAAGCCTTACCAGGGTTAACCCATCCCTGGGTTCCTGAACTTGCACCATGCAGCCTTGACCAACACTCAGGGTGACGTTCTCTGTCACCCGGCTCTCACCATCTGCTTATCTTAAGACTTTAGCAAAAAATTTTAAAAAATACTTGCCTGGCCTTAATTCCTCTTACACCCCTCCCTTTCAGCTGAGGCGTCCCTGCCTTTCCTGCTGAAAGCTATTATTTTCCAGCCCTGCGGCTAGGGGTTTTAGGAAGGCAATCAGGACATTCCCATCGTCCTGCCATAATTTCTTCCTCGCCAATGCAGAAAGTGTTTTAACGGGCACCACACTTGTCGCAAGTTACCATTGCTTCCTGATCGTCCAGCACTTTGTAGCTAACACAAGGCGTGGCCGGCACCAATTCCTCGGGCACAACCCTAACTGTGGGATCAATATTCGGCAAATGGCATAGCGAGCAATTCTGCACGTGGTCTCTCATGGTTTTACCATCAGAACCTTCCAGTTCTAACACACCATTGTCAAACGCATGTTTCACGCGCAAGATCACTGCACCTGAACTGTTGTCGATGGTGGCGCTTGCGGTAGACAAAATCTTCTTCTTGAATTCGCGTCATCTGCAGGCGGTAGCTCCCATCTCGCGTCCTGGCGTAACGTTGCGTATCTCTTTTCTGTGCAATTTTCAGATTGTCTAATGCAGCCGGTATCATGCGCTCAAATAACGCCTTACGGCGCACCATCACTTTTAACAGTTCATTAGGGCTGTCCAGGTTTTTCACCTGTTCAATCTCTTGCTTGATGTTGCTGGGCACTATTGGACTTCTGCCAAACAGTATCTGATATGGCGAGTAATTTGCCAAGGCAGCCTGCTTGCTAAATCTGTAATCCATAACCAGCCATGGCAGGGCTAGATCCCAGTCACGCTTGTCATGCTCAAGGCAAACTTGCGCAAAGCAGACTTAATGGTTTGCACCATCCTTTCTGCCAGACCATCTGCTTGCGGATGATCTCTAGACGTAGTGCGATGATCGATGAAGCATCTGTCCAAGAGTTTCTGAAAAGACCCTTGGAACTCAGACCCTTGGTCTGTCAGCACTTCTGCTGGAGCTCCATTTTGCACAATCACACCATTGAGGAACGCTTCCGCGGTCCCTAGACTCTCCTTAGCAGTCAGAGGGACAACCTCTATCCACTCAGAGAAATGCTCAATCATGACCATGATATACTTGTTACCTCGCTTAGACAGCGGTAGCTCTCCTGCAAGATCGCAGCTCCAACGGTAACCTAGGCCCATGATTGGCAAAGGTTGCAAGTGTGGATGTTGCTGTGTATAACCAGCCTTGACGCGATCACAGCTTTGGCATGCCTTGATCACATCTTCACACTGCTGCTTCATGCCCCTCCACCAGTAAGACAGCTCCAAAAGACTATATGTCTTCTTGACACCATAGTGTTCAGTGTTCTCGTGCATTTCCTGCACAAGAGCTCGTCTCCTGATGGGTTCTGGCACTAAGTTCACTGACCAGTTTCTTCAATTTTAGGTGCAGGTGGGGGCTTCCCGCCCTCATCCTGGCCCTCAGGCTTTGCAGCTTGATTCTTAGGAGGTGGGGTAGCAGGCTTTGCAGCTTGCTCCTCCGTTGCCATAAGTTTGGCAGCCTGTTTCTTAGGCTTTTTACCTTTCTCAATGACGCGTCGCCTCTCCTGCGGAAGGGGTATGTCAGGCGCCCCCGGATGGGCTGCCTCAAGAACATTTCCTCGTCGACTGCAGTCCAATTGGTCCCGGTTCCTCCTTCTTCACGTGGCCGAGGTTGGTTTGCCATTGGAAAACCTGCGGGATCTGTCCTAGGGCTGATCGCCCAGCCCCATTCTTGCTCAATAATAGCCATGCGGGCGACGGTCGTACCATACTCCTCCCTTGCGGGTGGTGTGACCATCCATGCCTGCGCCAATGTTTGCGACCTTTGAGGTGCAGCTAGTCGTGCAAGAAAGGCATCATCTGCTGCGGTCAAGCGGCTGATGGTGTTTCTCAGATCCATCAGTTCCCATTCTGGGATTGCAGGTATCATGGGAGCAGGCTCCTCCGACCTCTGTATCCTAAGATCTGATAGTTGCAACAAGGGCGTGTTCATGCCTGGCGGCACACAAATGCCCAATGCCATTGCCCTGCGAACCAAACCGTCCTCTCCCTCTCTCTGCAAAAGGCTGCAAAATTGGCCTTCCGAAATTGGCAATACAGCAACAAGGCATCCTTGTCCAAAAACTGAACCAAGCTTATAAAAGCGACTGACTGAGTGTAAGAAGAATCCTTTTGGATTTTCTCAAAGAAGTCAGCCCAATAGATCTCATAAAACTCTTCGAAAGTGAGACTATTTCCACTGGTTCGTCCACTAAAACACTTTGTAGACAGCTTGAACTGAGGATTTTCATCCTTATCATCACCAGTCATTTTGAGTGGTGACCAAGACTCACTATCTTTATCCCACACGTCGTGCTCTCTGCCCGAATTGGGTACAAAAGCTCGCGCGTTATACGGATTTTCACCGTTTGTGGCAGTATGGCGAGACTCGTCTCTCGACGGTTGCTCACTCCACAGGTTATCCGTGTGCTCAGATGTCTCACTTTCTCGTGGACTCTGGCTTGAATCAAAACCTTCCACAGGCTTCACAGGGTAGTAGAGTCTTCCACTCCTCAACTGCATGTACAGTTGAATTTCTCCGGGTCCCCTTCCAGGTGGAGCACCGGCAGCCCTCACAGGCCTCAATCCCCAATTTGCTTGGGAATTTCTATTCACCTGAACCACAGAACCGAAATTCTCAGAAGTAGGACGGAAGTCTCTTACTTCCACATAGGCTTTATGCCTTAAGGTTCTTGGATTCACAGGTGAGCAGATTGTAGTTTGCAGAAATCACACTCTAAACAGCTTGACATGCAACGTCAGATTCAGAGAATATCGCCCATCAGGCTTTCGCTTAACTTCCACAAGTTAGCTTACAAAACTCTGAAACTACGTCTATGCTGGCCTCGATCAAGCTCTTCACTTAACACCGCGCCTTAACAGCTCTTCACTGCCAGGTTGGGCTCACTCGGTTCTTCACTGAGAGCTTTATCTGTCAATACTGCTCTCTCTCTTCGAGATGCGAATGCGACTTCTGAGAACTTGGAAATCAACACACAACTCACCATTTTAAGGCTGCTTCACACACACACCCGTGGCGTTTGGCCGACTCTGTGCTAATCTCCTAGCAGATTCTATTCTGCAGTTGTCCTTCTTTAACCGTGAGATTCCCTCTTGGGAACTCCTACTATCCTAACTTATCTATGATACACAGAAGAATCTTCGGTGTCGTCAGAAGCGTGGGGCTTTGGCCCTCCAGTGGCCTTGGGAACTCCTTCTTCTTCTTCGCGCCCTTCTTCGCTTTCCTTCTGCTTCTTGGCAAAGGTGCGTGCGAGTGAATGACACGTCTCAGGCAAGATTCGTGCCTTTCACAGGCACCACACAGCGTCATCTTTCGAGAATGCCGTGCTTAAGTCACACAACTTAGCTGCATGTCGCCTCTGCCTAGCCATGCTCAACTCAAACTCAACATGCATGCACACCTTGTGACTGTCGCGCGTGGCTGCTTAGTTTCTCAGCTGGCGGTCACGCCTAATTGGCTCATGGCTAAGAATTCCTGAGCGGCGTGCAAGCAAATGCCATTTGCTCAAGTTTTCCCAACCGGGCGGCCGTAACCTATCTTGGCATTGCAGCCATGACCTGGCTTAATCTGCCAGTCACACAGTACCTGACCTGGTACTTGCTGGGCAGCTCATTGCTGATCTCCAAGTCCTAGCCTCGCGGCTGTCTTGTCAAAACCTCCCCCATCCTTGGGTGTGGGTCACACTGACATTGACCCCTTGCCAGTGGTCTTGACGCCGCCATAACCGCTGACTGCGATGTAATCAGTCAAGTGGTCGGTGAATCAACGTTGACTTTCAGCACTAGGTGGCCGTAGTTTGCGTTGCGCGTGCGACACCGTCAAACGGATAATAGTCGCGACACTATTGCATAGAAACATTATTACAGACATGTATCAACAAAGGTCTTTTAAATTTTTATGTATTACACATAATAACATACATGTATCTACAGAGATTCTTTAAAAAATCAGTAATTATGTATTACACATAGAAATATACATGTACCAACATTTTTTTCAAATTAAAATTTTTACGTGATTATATATCATACATAATAACATCTATATAAGCCATAAGCCATAAGCCATAAGCGTCCTGGAAGCCTCCTTGTACCAGACTTTACCTTCCTCGACATTGCATGCTATTTCAGCAGCCTCGTCGATGTTCCAGTTGATTCCGCGTTTCGCAGATAGGTGCGGCCTGACCTCCCGATCTGTATCTTTACCCAGACACATCAAGAATTTGTCAGCCACAATCCTAGGCTCATAGATTCCTGCCTTCTTGGCAAGGTCTACCAATCTGGATTTGACCTCCATCACTGTCTCGTTCTTCTGACGAACAAAATGCACATAGCGGTGCACTTTAAGACTGCGATCCTATGGGAATGTTGCTTCAAGCAACTTAAAGAAACGACGCAGACAGTGCTCAGAGTCTAAATGGTCATCCCCAGCCTCCATATCCCTACGGCAACTAGCCAACGTTTGCGCATGGCTTGCTTCCGTGGTGACACTATCACCATGCTGCCCTGTAGAAGGTGCAGCTCTGCGTGTTACTCGTTCCTGAGCATGGGCAATCTTTTCAGACAATTCTGCACACACTTTACGCAATTTTGCGACAGATCCAGCATCATCATCTCGAGTAGCCGCTCGCTGCTGACCCTCGGTGAGTTGCTTCATGGCATCTGTTAATTCTTGTGTTAGTGCAGCTAAGTCTACGCTCTCAACAGGTGCAGCAGGTATCGCTCTTCCTGATGACAAAGCGGACAAACGAGCTTTCGCAGCCTTGTTCCAATTTCGCACGTGCAATTGTTCCAACCACGGTAAAAGGGTACTAGAAGGTGGGGTATCTCGATCGATACGAGACATATTTTTTGACATTTCTTCAGAAATCAAGAGAACAATGGTACAAATAATACACGAAATACAAGATTTTGCAAAAAATAACAATCTCGTGAGGGAAGAAGGCTGCGTGCTAAGGCAAATCAACAATACTCACGCATATGAGTACGTAGACGAATACAAAGATTACCTGCAAACTATGCTAGCAGACCATGAGACACTCAAAGACAGAACGAGAAGGTTCAACAACTTGATGATATACATGGAAAATATTGGCAGCATACATTTTCCATTTATAAAGCGAAATAAAGATGCATAGGTTTTGGAATATTGGACATCGTGAGCAAAGAGTTGGTCGGAGAAGATGTATAAGAACACGGGGTAATACCGAGGCATTACATAGACCAAAATAGTGACCTAGAAAATATGAGTACACCTATGCTAGACACAATATTGAAACACTAGTTAGAATGAGACGAGCTGTACAACATGAAACAAAAATTACTAAACATAGAACTATGTAAGATGGTTGTACAGTCACTGACAGCTTATAGAATGCTTTTTTTGCATGCTGAAAACAGAGGATTTTGGAACACTTGTCACGATTACTTCCAAAATACAAGGGACGAGCTTAATCAGAGCACAAATTACATACACATGTTCTTGACGCTAGGGCCAGACGAAAATGTTTGGTCAAACAAAACAATGTACTTTGTAAAGGTACCCAAGTCCTGCATGTTGTTGGAAGATTTTAAGAAAATACTCACAAATTATATGAAATTTAGGCATCCGCATGTAAGGTACAAATGGGATCAGGACCTCTTAGCACTCAAACAACTAGGGTACGAAATAGTGTACACCAAGGTGTGCAAATTGTGCTGTCAAGAAGCGCAAAAAGACTATTGCGGCAATTACAATCATGCAAACAGATCTCCTCGCCGCATTATCAAACACATCATGTGCGTAGAAATGGAGACAGGAATGGAGACATACTAAATGTGCATATATCTACTATGTACTTGACAATCAAATATATATGTTGTTAAGTGGAGTAATTAGTTTGCTATATTTATTGTGTATTTGACTATTAAATGTATTCACTTGACGATTAAATATACCTATTATTAAGTGTAGTAATTAGTTTACTACATTTATTGTGTATTAAAAAATTAATTATACATAAATCTACTGTGTATTTGACAATCAAATATACATATATCTACTATGTACTGAACTTAATTTGAACTAAGTAATTGGTTTATTATATTAACTTTTATTCTCCAATATATGCCATTTCAGCCTGCCCCCTTTTTAATTTTAATTTTAATTTTAATTTTATTATTATTTGCCCTAAGGGCCATTTAAAAATTTGCCCAAAAATTCTTGGCCAATATAGGACTTCTTGGGGTAAACAAAGTGATGTTTACTATATCTACTGTGTACTTGACAATTAGATATATCTATTATTAAGAGAAGTAATTAATTTAGTCTATTTACTGTGTATTTGACAATCAAATATATTTACTTGACAAATAAATATATATATTGTTAATTTGGACGAAGTAATTAGTTTGTTGTATTAATAAGCCGGAAGGTGCTCACCCATTTACCCCCCTTTTTTTATCTTGATCTTCTAAAAAAGCCAGAGTTTTTAGAAGATTTTATTTTGGCCAAGAACTCCGTCCACCTTCGGGCTGTTTTGTAAGTGCCCGACATGCCAATTTGGGAATGAGTAGCACATATACAACAATGATTTAAATATAGACAAATCCAAAGGGCAAAGCAAGCCCAAAAGGCAAACTCAAAAAGCAAGCCAAATATAAGTCTTTTTTGGTAACACTCTGTACAATTTGGGACAAATTTTATTTTTTTAATATTTATTTTATAATTAAATATCTTACTTTTTTTTACCAATTTGGGATGGGACACAGTCTTTTAATTCTGTCTCTATTTGAGGGACCCCCCCCCTTCCCCTTATGTATAAATTTTCAAAAACGCTTGTCCCATGTCCCAACTTCAAGAACAATTACAAATTTGGGATTTTCTAGTTTAAAAAAAGACATATACAACAATCATAAGATACCATTTGTTATATACACAAATATATACGTATAGGCATAGGTATGCAACAAAAATGTATCATCCTTATCACCAAAGAGTAGGCTAGCCAATGAGGTCACACTACCCATGACCTTGCCTAGTCTACCTTACATGTGTAGCACCTGACTTGGCGCCTTTGACTAATCCTCTTCACATGTGTGGCACCTGACTTGAGGCTGTTGACTAGTCTGCTCCACATGTGTAAGACCTGACTTCACGCGCCGAGACGTCGTTTTTTCTGTCGGGGGAGTGATGTGGTGATTTCAATTAGAATATATTAGTTTGCTTTTATGTTAATGCTTTTAGATGTACTTAAAGTAGTCTTGTGTGGATTCAAGTGTGAATAGATTCTCTAGTGACTTGGTTCATGTCTTTTGAACCTTCTAAGACATTTTCGAAGTTAGGGGAAGGACCTAGAAGAACTCCATGTGGCAAAAGTCAAATGTGCCATTTTTAGGTCAAAAAACATGTGTACATTATTCTAGAAAGAGGTGGCAAGTTTTCAACATGCACCTTCCTTAAAATTACTTTCGTAGCAAGCATATACAACAAGAGCTAGAAATAGAAAGACATTCTAGAGTCACTCTTGTACTTGCCAAATACCAGAAATATATTAACTTTCAAAAAATCATCTCTCTTTCAAGAAGCTACCACTTGTGTTCAAAGATCCTTGCCTTGAATAGATAAAGTATTCTACTTTACTAAGTACTTTACCTATCTGTTTCACTACAATTCAACTTTGTTGACGCTGCTTGGCAAATAGCATATTTCGTGCAGGAAGGGAGAGAGAGCGAGAAATGGAGGGAAGAGGGGGAGGAAGTTAGGTAAGGAAGGTTAGTCTTCTCTGACTCAGATGACCAAGGGAGCAGAGGTTAGGGAAGTTGAGAGGAAGGGAGAAGGGGGTCGCAGTTGAGCGGGGGGCTTCTGCCAGTGTCTCAGGCCAAATACTCTCTTCGAGAGCAGAGGCCTACCAACATGTCTCCCTTTCTCTACCTCGTGCTCCTCCCCCTTACTTAGTTTCCCCCTTCACCTTCTTCCTTTGCACTTCCCCTTTCCTTCTAAACTGCCTGTCTCCACTTGTACTAATGTCTCAGCCGTGTTAGGGTTCGTTATAAGTTCGAAGTGTGCGCAAAGCATACGGCTGTGGACGAAGTCATGTCGGGAAATTGTGCAATAGGTGAATATAGGATATGGCCGGCTACCTGCGCTTGGCTTGAAAGGCACGGGAAGGGCATAGAGTGCAACAAGAAACAAGACAAAGTGGGAGGCCCGAGCCAAGGTAGTTGGCAAGTAAGCGCGCTAGAATGCATAAAGCTTGGACGTTTTGTGCTAATATGGCTGTCATGACCTATAGCTGTGCATCAGGCTTTGAATTTATGAGTGCATGCGACTTCGTCACAAGTGTCTGACGAGAATTGATGGGAATAGATGACAAGAATTGATGGGAATAGATGTGAACAGCTAGCTCAATGGAAACAAGGCGTGAGATGATGTTTAGAAGATAGCTGTAAGTTGATGTTCACTCACTGAATATTGAGTGCGTGAATGAATTGACACGTAGCGAAACTTGAGCGCCTGGAGCGCTTGTCGAATGTCACTTTTTGGACTGACGAAGCAGACAGAATGGCACCAGGTACGTCGATGCCATTAAGGTTCTCGCGTGGCAGCGCTTGGCACCCGTTTGCCAGATTGTTATGGGGCCACGAATGGATGCCATGAGGTTCGTTCGGCCGTTTGTGTACCATACCAGGTGCCAAGAAACTTCGAACGATTGCCAAGCAGTGCACGACTTTGGAAAAATGACGAACACTTTTTGACCGGCCATTTCGGTGCCACGCGCGTTTTTTGGCCATTTCTTATGTTGTATTTCTACTGTGCATGGCACCCGGCAGCCTGGCAGCCAAGCAGGGCATGGGTTGACGGAGCCCCGGAGCCCCAAGTTGTCACCAGGATCTGCTGAGGTGTCAGATAGTGAGGACCAGCTAGCGGAGAAGCACCGGGACAGATGGCAGGCAGAGTTTTGCCTCGCTCGAGGCAGCACGTCGGGTTCCTAAGTCTGCCAAGGGAGGCAGTGTCAGAGGGCGGCTATGCACGCCAGGTGCTGGTTTCCGCAGGCCAGGACGCTGAGGTGGCGACCAAGGAGCAAAAGGCGGCGCACATGAAGCGTTGGAAGATGTACTGAAGCGTCAGCTGGAGGCCACTTTTGATGCCACGGGGGCTATGCTGCTGGCTTTCATGCCCGCGGGGGGTCCAGACACACACCACTGCTGAAGGTGGGTATTCAGCCCCGTGCCCCCCGGAAGGCGCTCATCCGAGCCCCTGTTCAGAATGGCCATCCTGACCTGAGCCTTGAACCTGCCTTGAACCTTCTTAAACGAACCAGTTAGAGGGGGTCTCAGGACTGGGCCCTAAGTTGTGAGGCAATGTGGGCGCTCGGGCTTGTTCAGGAGGGCTGGGCAAGGGGGCAGGGGTTAGGGTGAACCCATTCCGGCTGGCAGTTATACATGTGCGCCTCTCAGGACAAGACAGGTGTCACAGTTCAGAACCCCGCAGGCGCATCTTACCTAGGATGTGACGATGCCTTGGCACACACCTGTTGGCTGCGACCTCGTTGCTGCGAGCCCAGTCTCGACTTGGGGGCCGGAGCAAGAGGGGGAGGATGTTGGCGATGGCGAGGGCGGAGGCGAGGCTGAGGGAGAAAGCGAGGGCGGGGTTCAGGGTAAGCGGCGGCTTCATATGAGGGCTGCTCCGCCTGCTGTGCCGTCTGTCCATGTTGTGCCAAGGGGGGGTTGTAGCATGGTGGCATCGCACTCCCTCTTGTGCCTGTGCCAGCAGCCTGCGGGCAAGTGCACGAAGAGCGGGCATGCTTGCTCTCTTTGCCGATAGCTTCAGTTGGCCTGAAGGGAAGGGAAGAGAAAGGGGCGGAGGAAGGGGGCAGGCATGGCGGGGCCCTTGGGCTCCTCCCCGCCCTTGCTGCCGTCTCCCTCCCAGTGGACACTGAGGGTGGGCAGATGGAGAGAGACAAGGAGGGGGCAGAGGGGGGGGGCATAACAGAGGGATTGGCTTAGAAAGAGGTAGAGCAACAGAAGGGGCATGTGCGAGCGTGTGTGTACTGCGGGCACCCACCAGCTGTTTGCCAGGGCATCATCACATCCCTGACCTCTGAGGCTGCCCAATGTGGAAGATGCTCCCCCAGTGGGAGCTTGGGGCAGCTGCAGCGGACGCCTGTGCAGGCAGGGATGGGGAATGACGAGGGGGCCTGAGGGCTGCTTGTGGGAGAGATAGAGGGAGGGACAGAGGGCGGGAGGGAGGGAGAGGGAGGGGGGGGGATAAGGGGAGGGAAGGTGTGTTTCTGACTCGGGTTTTACGGCGTTAGGCTGCGGGTTTTGTTTTCGGGCTTGTGGTAGGGATTTTGGTTGACGAGCCATCAATGCGGATGCTTGTTGGGGAGCTTCAGGGTTTATGGCGGCTCGATCTGTGGAGCTAAGGAGGCTCTTCTTAGATGTTCAGCACACGCTCTGCGAGCTGAAAAGTGCCAGCTGGCACCGCTTGCCAGCTGTCCAGGAAGAAGCGTATGAATACATGTGGTGCCCCCTTGACTTATCTTCTTTGCCAAAAATGCAGCAGCTGAGTAGTTCGATACGATTGCCCCCTGATGGATATCTCTTCTCAGATGGGCTGCTGCCACTTGGCACGTACGCACGCGACCAAGTGCGTGACCCCTGGGCCTTCTTGACGGCCTGCTACAGGTGGCGCTGCTACCGCTCGCTGGCGCGCATTGCTGTGCACGAGGGCCGGCATGGTGCTGGTCAACTGACACATGTCAATTTGCTGGCACCGCCGTGCTCTACTGGCTGGGCGAAGAAGGGGAAGGGGAGAGAGGGGAGGGGGGCGGTGGTGGCAGTGTGGCATCTGACGACGTGTGGGAAGAGTGGGTGGGTGCCCTTTGCAGTGCTCTGTGCACCGGCCACACGCTGTCTGCGTTGGGTTTCTTCTGCATGCGCTTGTGCCTGCACGCCTGTGCCCCTGCGGCTGTGCCTGTGCCAGAGCCTGAGCCTGCGCCTGCGCCTCTGCCTGTGCATTCGTATCCGTGCGTCTGCGTGTGGGTGTGCCTGCTGTGTGAGTCTGCCCATGCTTTTACCCAGGCCTGTGCTGCTGTGCCTGTGCCTGCTGTGCCTGTGCCTGAGCTCACGCATTTTTCATATGTATCTGTGCCTGTGCCTGTGCCTGTGCATGTGCATATGCGCGTGTACGTGCGTGTGCCTGTGCATGCACAGTGCATCGCTGACTTCCGTGGGCTTGCTTGTCGATGCGTGTTGGCGCATGCAGCTGCCATGCTTAGCCACTCACTCGATCGGGGTGAGGTGAGAAGCAGGGAATTGTATTGGATGCCTCGTCTTGTCATCACTCAAAAAATGCGTGTGTGCATGTACATGTGTGCATAAGCTTATATGCGCACGCTGAATTGTGTCGACCTATAGGCTATTCTAACCCATGCTGACTCACGATGACTCATGTTGACTTCGTGTGCACTGTCCTGTCGGGGCACCAGGCGCTGGGGAGTTTGACTGAGTGGCGTCGGGACACTACGCCCCCGTAGATCGGCAGCAGCATCAGCCGGGCGGCGCCCTCCGGCTGCTGATGCCTGCAGATGAGGTGAACACACACGTGGCATACATCCTTCCCCTCTCCCCCTGCCCGCCCTCCCTCCCGCTCTCCCCTCCGAAACCTATTCTCCTTTTGTTTAAAATCACAAGTAGCTGCCAACATGTGAATGTTTGCTTGACCGCTGCCTGCCACATGTCGGATGTGCCACCTCAGCTTGCAGGCGTGTGGCTGAGCTGGAGCGCGATTGAGAGCCGATGCAATTGTTTTCGAGGTATGTGCTGTCTCTCTTGTCCCGTGTCCAGACTCAACCCGCTTCCCCCAACGTTGAAGCGTTGATTGCATTGCATCCCCCCTCTCAGTCTCTCCTTCCCTTCCTCTCCCTCGCCCTGCCCTCTCGCTTACCTCCTCACGCTCTCCCCGCCCCTCCCTCCCTCTTGCGCTGGAGGCGTGATGGCGCTACTGTTGAAGCCAAACTGGCCCCGGCTCGGAGCAGCGCAGAGCACGCGTGCACTTGCTGCTGGCTGCCTGGGAGACAGCCGGCACGCCTGTCCCCTTGCTCCTGCCATGAGCTCGACAGCTTGCCCGTTCTGTTCCCTTGTGTGTCGCCTGCTGGTTTCATTGCCTCGTGCAGGGGCGGCGGCACGGGGGCGGGAAGGGGGAGTCTGCTCCTGAAGCTTCCAAAAGCCCAGCTTATTTCTAGCGTGAGACGTGAGTGCGTGTGGATCTTTGTGCTCTTTGTGTGCTGTGCGGGGAGGGGGCTGGTGGGGGGGAGGAAAGAGGGGGGCAATAAAGCCCGCTGCTGCTGCTGCTCACTCACGCGTGCACTCAAGCGCGTGTTCTTTCTCACCTTGTCTCTGACGTGGGTGGTGCTTGCGTGTGCACGTGTGCATGTCTACTATTTTGGGGGGGGGGGGATTGGGGTTCTGTTGCAGGTGAAAAAACAGACGTACTCTCTGTCGCACCTGTCGCAGCGCCTCCTCTTCCCCCTTGGCTGCCTGCCCAAGGTATGCATGCGTAGACTTTTGGCTGACTGATTTAGAGTTAGGCACGGCGGGGGCTGAATGAGTGGTGCAGTACGTTTGGAGTTCCTGGCTCTGGGTTTAGCAGGGTGCAGGGTTTAGCACGGCCAGGGTCTCCTGTGCTGGGTGGACCGCCCCTGCTGCAGCCGGGGCGTGCCAGAGGGACACCTGTCGCCCGCCTCTGCCCCCGCTTTTGCCCCTCTGCTCGTTTTCCCCCCCTGTGGAGTCTCTTTCCTTGGAACTTGAAAATGTCTCTTTTCCGCCTCCTCTCTGTCTTTGTGTCCGCCTCTGCTCCTCAGCTCTCCTTCTCTTCGAATGTCTTCCCCTATCTCCCTTTTTCTCCCTGGCTCTGTCTCTGTCTTTGTCTCTTCATCTGCCTCTGCCTCTGCCACTCCCTCTGCCTCTCCCTCTTCCTCTCCCTCAGTCTGAAGAGCTCTCCGTCTCCTCCAACCAGAAGGGCCCCACTTGCGCTACGTGTCCGCGGCAAACGCCCTTCCAGCATCTTGCCCGCCCGTTTCCAGTGCCAGAGAGTGAAAAGGCTCGCTTGCCTGTCCTTGCAGATAGGCATGCATCGCCTCCCGTCCGTCTGTCAGCCAGTCAGACGCATGCACGCCCATTCTCAACTGTACCCCACTCTCCAAGACCTGACACCCTGCAGCTTAAAACCGAAATTCTTGGCCCATCCTCTCTTCTCTCGTTCGTAGCTCCGGCTGCGGCAGCTATTGGCCTCGCGCCGCGCCAGATCTCACCAGCAGTCCGAGTTCCCCAACGCTGCCGCTTTTCGTCTTAGCTCCCAAATATCTGTGACACGATTTGCAATATTACACGAAGAAATCTCCTCCCGATATTCTTGATCAGCAGTTTTTCTCCTCAAATTCATGAGTCAGCGCCACGCCTGCACCAGCAATTCTACGCTTGCAAGCATAAGCGCGGTGAACACCTGAGAGCTCTTGAGTGAAGCTTTCTGTTCTTTCTCTTCTCAGCCTGGCCTCAAAGCCCCTTCCCTGCCACACAGAGCCCTGCCTTTGGCTTCTACGCGCCACCTGGGAGGCTGGCGGGCTGTGCCCGTGCGTGCAAGCGTGCCTGCGCGGGAGGTCACTCATGCAAGGTGGGGTTCCTACCGTGGGAGGGAAAGATCACACACATTGTGGAGCAGAGAGGGTCAGGGGACCCAACCCAGGCTTGTTACGTGCTTGTTGGAGCGAGTCAGAAATCGCTACCTGTCATTCTTTTTCTCTCCCCTGCGCCCCCTCCCCTGCCTGCTCTGTCTGCCTCCCCCCCAACAGTAGCATAGCAGGGGCTCTGCCCCTTGGGTTTGGGCCCTGGAGGGGTTAACATTAGGGTGCAAAGAAAATTGGGCGTATATTTCATGGTCTGTGGTTTGAGGGCTTGAGGTTTTTTAGTTGATTGGCACTCTTCGGGTTAGATGTTTCTTAGAAGAGATGGGCCCTTGTGCCCTCCTGCTCTTGTGCCCTCGTGGCCTCATGCCCTTGTCTAAATTTGCTGCTCCTATACGATGCGAACGCTTGCCACATGGCACAGGCTGAGGTGCGCCAGCTGGCGGAGGGCATGGGGCTGCCCAACCAGAAGCGCAAGGACTCGCAGGGCATCTGCTTCCTCGGGAAGGTACCGCTTCTCACCCCTGTACGTGCTCTTGTACGACGCCTGCTTGTCATGCCAGCTGACAGCAGCTGCCTGCAGAGAGCCTAATGCAGTGCTTCTCCAACATGCCAACACACACACACACACACACACACACACACACACACGCACATGCCATTGCCGACGGAACAGGCACGAGGTCTCAGACCTCTTTCAAAATAACTCGAGCTCTCAGATATGGTACATGATTGGACTGCTACTCGCTCCTGTCCATATCAGGTGGGCTTCAGGGTTACGGAAACTCGGTCTGCTTCAGTTGTCTAGGTAGGAGCCAGAGTGCGTCGCAGGCATGCTTTATTTCTGGCCCCGTGAGGGGGATGAGTAATGGGGACTGCCAACGCTGACGAGCGGACAATTTGGCTGTCTCCCCTGGGCACCCTGCTGCTGCTGGCAATGTGGCGGGTGCGTGTTCTACGACGACAGCGACGTATGCCTGGGATCAGGGAAGATTCTGGAAGCCATGAACGGGAGCTTGGGGGGCAGCGGGAGCCGGGCCAGGCCGGCGCAGGCGGCCATGGATTTGGCGGAGAAGGGGGAGCAGCCGCCGGAGCTGTCGAACAAGCAGAAGAAGAAGCTGGCCCAGCTGGCGAAATGGGAGGCTCGGCAGCGGCAGCAGCAGCAGGAGGGGGGGGGGAGAGGGAAGGTGGGGGCGAGGAGAGGGAGAGGGAGGCAGTGCTGACCTAAAGGAGTGCGTGGCGAAGCTACAACAGCATGGGGAGGCAGGTTATGGAAGGGGGGTTTTGAGGGTGATGTTGTAACTGATTGACTACTTTTTCTCTAGCTAGCGAAGGCATTCAGGCACCCCATGCAGCACTGTAACTTTCAATGTTGATGCCGTTCATTTTAAATATGCAGCTAAGCATGAGTGGCAGGAACACATATTTTCTACATATCATACGTTGAAGTAGTATTTTGAATGACAGTGCTGTCGAGTAAGCATGCACGCCTACATTTGGGATGGATGGTAGTCACACGCATTTATTTGGCATTCACTTGATCTTTTGTCCGAGAAGCGTAGTTAGCGGCATGCAAGTGTGCAGATATCGCTTCATGAAAAAATGAGAACCAAATTTGGCAGTAAGTGACATCAAGCATTTAAATGCTGGAATCTTTATAGAAATGTCAAGCGCCATGGAGGTGCTTCGAGGATTGGAAAAGAAGCAATTCTCAGGCTGCGCACACAGGAGAGGCGCCTGTGGGCCCAGGTGGGGGATGTAATAGTAAATCCAGCATACAAATTAACTTCACTTTCCATATTAGCCAAGGAAATGATTTAGCTTGTTAGCCATGACACTGATACCAACAAAATTTCATGGAGACCCAACTTTGCAAGACTAGAAGCATCACCGCAGCTGCACAAGCAGCAAAGCACTTTGCAAGTGGGTATCACAACGCCTTTCCCAGAGATATCCTGACCTTTCTACCCTCTAATGACCTTCACAAAGTAGAGACAAGGGGCAAACTAATCTTCTCAGGCCGGCAGCCTGTGGAGGAATGCCTCTTCTGACCAGATCCTTCTGCACCCGATCTCAAATGAACTCCATCACTAGGAAAACCATGCACCTCTACAACTCCGAGTTGTCGTCCTTCCCATTGTTGCTTTCCAAGTCATCTTCCTCCAGGGCATTGTCGTCTTCCAAGTCGTAGGCGTCCAAGCCGTCGTCGTCTTCAAGACTGTCATCATGGGACTCTTCGTCCACCAAGCAGTCATCATCAAAATCGTCGTCGGTAAAGTTGTCAAGTGCCAAATAGGTAATCCATCGGATCGGGTACCCTGAAAGCGGGGCAGGCAGGACACGGACCAGGAGGCTTTGGGGTCAGGCGCCTGGTGTCCTTAAAGAGCTCCCTGGCAGGGACAGCTGGCAGCCTGTGGCAGACGCTCCCTCCGGCTACGTACTCTGAATGGCTGCTGAACCAGGGCCAGTTCTTTACGCACTCACAGCGCAAACTGACTGCCACGTGACTCTCCAGCTTGAGCAGGCCATCAATGTGGCGGAGCAGCCTGCAGGAGTGCAGCACGAGAACCTGAAGCGCGGGTACCTGTGCCTTGCAGATGTGCCAGACAGGCTTTTCTGAGTCACGACGCCAAAATACACTTCCATTGAGAGAGAGAAAGGTGAGGCCCGCGAGGTGCTCTAGGTAGGGCCACACGGGCTTCCTTGGCATAAGCTCGAGGTGCAGGGAGCGGACATTGGGTGTGCGTTGCAATAAGGTCATCTCAGATACTGGCTTGATGGCGATTTCTATTGTGAGCTCTTCCAGGAGGGGTAGATTCGCCGTAACCCTGTTCAGTACCTCACCATCGCAGCGAAGCTTCTGGAGGGTACTAGCCAAACATACGGGCTCCACTGAAATTTGACATATGCCCTCGACGTCGGTCTCTGTCGTCCGCCAACCTCCGTCGAGCTCCAGCGACGTCAGGCGACTCATTCTAGAGACCATCTCATAATGCCATGAGTAGCACTGCAGGCAGCAACGAAAACAAGGCAGGGCCAGAAGTCAAGTCAGAGGGAAAGAGGTCTGAAGTGAGAGCTGAAGCTTTGTTCACAGGGAAGCAATCAGGAAGGAGGCAATCAACATTATCTGGGGCGCTCGAGGAAACCTACCGACCAGCTGGTTATGACAAGCTCTTGGAGGCCCGTCATCTTCCTGAGAGAGTCCAGGAACGAGCTGCAGGGAGCCTCACTAAATTGAATCCGAAGCCCCACAAACGCCGGGAGCTCTGCCAGCCACGGGGGCAAAGTCGCCATCTTCGCCACGTCCCCCACCTTGATGTGAAGCTCTTGGAGGCCCGCCAGCTGTGAAAGTGTTCTGCTGACAGGGATGGAGCCTCTATCAACGAGGCGATCGCGAAAGTTGATGTTAGCGAGGCGGGTGAAATCTAGTGTGAGCTTCTTCAAGTGCACCAGCGGGGTGTAGTCCACATCCTCCAGGGCCTTTTTGAAGCAAACCCAAGTGGTTGAATAAGAACTATCATTCTTCAGAACCAACTGCAGCTCTCGGATGTCTGTCTTGAGGGAGAGGAGCAGGGACAACACTTCCAGGTCCACCACTTTGCCACCAAAGCTCAGGTGGAAAGACATGAGAAGGGGAAACTCTGTCGCCAACCCTCTCAAAAACCTTTCATGCTTGCGAGTTAATGCTTGATGCACCCGGACATGTGTCACGTTCTTGAGAGTGTGAAGCTGGCTGAGCGCCACGTCTTCATTCTCCAGAGATTCACAGTGAGCGTGTTGAAAGCTGGACCGCACCACGTCACGCCACCTGGTGCACACACTGGTCAAGCATTCGACTTGAGCCCCAAGGATTTCGCCAATCCGTCCGCTCACCAGTCTTTTCTGAGTATCCACACAAGCAGACCGGAAGATGGGCTGCAGAACGCGCACGGGCAGATCCAAGATGCTCGTCGATGCACTTGACATCTCGGAGCTTTCCTGCTCAGATCAGTGACGGTACGTGAGTTATGCAGCACAGCTTTGAAGGGGGTCTAAGTAACGATGCGGAAGTTTCAGACCAAATAAATTAAAAAAGTCCCAAGTCGAATCTCAGATAAACTTCCTCAAATCACTTGATGCTCATTTAGTTAAGGAAACTGCAATAAGCTTTGCTGAAAGAAGTCTGGCTTCTCTCAATTGTCAACTTTCAAGTTTATACCCTCTGTCACTCAAGTAAAGATTCAGCACTCAAAGTACCACGCAATTAAGATTCTGGCTGTATCAATCTCTTCACGAATTTCCTGACATGAATGTGAGAAAATAATTACAAGACATACTGCTTAATTTATTATTCATGCTAAGCGCAGGGCACTCTCATAAGAAATTTAAGAGCCTATAATGTACACTTCTCAAGCTTATTTAGCACGAACATGAACGCCCACCCCACAGCTTATAGCTCACCTTAAGCAGATTTCCAGAGGCTTCCAGCATGGTTTCCAGTCCTGCAACGGCAATATCCTGGCAGCCCGTGCCCCCCATGTATCATGTATCAGCGCGCTTGTGGGATGATACAACCTCACATCGATAATTTTCCTGCTGAAGCTCAATAAGAGCATTTCGGAATGTCTCTGAAAGTTTGTTTAGATTTCACAATGTTTCAGTTTCATAAGAGCTGTAAATGAAAATTTGCTGCTTGTCATCAAGACTGATCTCTTGTTCAAATTTTACCTTGTTGATCATCGCCACAGAAGCCATCTCAATCCCCACCAGCTTTGCCTGGCCCACTTGCTCGAAAGTAAGCGAAGTACATATGCAGGTCAAAGGGCCGGGTACACCTAAAACAATACCGAAGTAGACATATTCAGCAAAGGTCTTCGTCGAAGGGGTACCCGACGACAGCTGCCACCAAGAGTCCGTGAGAGGTATGGAACTGTAAAAAATTGTTGATTGCAGAGGAAAGCTGATGCATTAACGTCTTTAAATAGCTGGTGTGGCAGTGACGTGAAGTTCACCAGCGATTTTTGACTGGCTTCCAAACATTGACCGGAAGCCTTCGCTAGTCTTTCCAAGAACGCGTTTTCAACCCATGGGGTGGGAACTCCTCTCGAAAATTTGGGTGAATTAGAGCCCAATATTCAAACATTATAGATAGCGACCTGAATCAAACCTGAGAAAACTAGTGAAAGGATTCAAAATTTTAAGGACCTAAATAGAAAAATTTGAAAAATTAGCGCCAGTTTCCCCCCCATGTTTTAACCCCCTCGTTACTCTGTTGCGACAATCCGTATCATTAGTGAATCTTCGACCATTTTGCCGAAGCTCTTTGTTCAACCCATGCTCCCAGTTCGGACAGGAATTGTTGGGGGAAAAACGCGTAGAGTGCACT
This sequence comes from Mesotaenium endlicherianum, assembly GCA_009602735.1. Classification (NCBI taxonomy): domain Eukaryota; kingdom Viridiplantae; phylum Streptophyta; class Zygnematophyceae; order Zygnematales; family Mesotaeniaceae; genus Mesotaenium; species Mesotaenium endlicherianum. The sequence continues at coordinate 369,409 of WELA01008001.1, read as the reverse complement.
TTGGGTCTTGCACGTTTTTACTCGATATAATCTGGCACCTATCCGTCTTCGGAAGTTTTCGCCCAAAACTTCTCGACAAGATTGTGACTGAACTCATCAGGCGCCCATATGGCCGAGTGCTTCGTACCGGTCACCAGTCAGACTTGTTAGGCGTCAAGCGTGCGGACTCAGAATGAACTCGTCACCACATCGTTAAAAAGCGACCGAACATGGTACCATGGGTTTCCCTGATACGAACAGCGAACATTAAGCCCGCCCAGCGCCAGCCAGCTCAACATCCCCTCCGTGTTAAAACCGCTTGATATAGATTAAAGCGGCACAAACTACACGGTCGACCATCTCGAGCGTGCGCTGGTCGTCGAGGCGTGTGACATGAAGACGGGCGTGCAACCATGGATGCAACATGTGATACTTAACTCTTATTGAATCTTAAAGGTTAATTGAGAAAATTATGCCAATTTAGAGATTGGTGTGTGTTTGGACATGTGCATATGTGGTGGGAAACAAGCATGTGCCAATTTGCGCATTTGTGCTGGATGCATGGGTGCCCGCATGCATGCAAGCGTTTACACATGGTATATGCAAAATAAGGAGTGAAGGACGTGTAAAAGCATTGAGTGATAATGCAAATGTGCCCTCAACCACATGCGTGGGTGCGTGGATGCGTGCGCCTGTATATGCGCGCAAGCATTTGTATTGTGCATGTATGTGCAATTTGAGCGTGCGGCATGTGTACGCGTATAGTATGTATGAAAGCGCATATGTGGCCAGGGAATGATGTGTGCACGCAAATGGAAAATAATTACGCCAAGCAGTTTCGACACGTGCAACTCTTTCAAATCAACTTACATACAGAAAGTAGCGCAAATCGGAATTCGCTCGTATGAATGCCTTGTGTTTATAATCATGCATGGACTACGATGCAATCAAGAAGGTATCCTCGAGTGTGTTCACGTGATATTTTTTGTACGTCAAAGAGTCGTGTGACAAGCATCATTTGGAAGCGCATGCGTTCTACAAGCTGATTGTAGGAAAGATAAACCTATTTGTTTCAACATAAATTGAAGAAATGTATATGGTTAACATGCATGAGGAAAGTGAATTGATATAGCACGTGGTGTTCATACCTCACGGTACAACTCACATGTCTTGGCATTGATAATATGATACTTCAAGAGACGGCAATTTATTTGGCCATACCAAAATCAATAATTTCAAGTATAGTAGATAAAGGATAGATATAACACGAGCAAATTTTATTTAACCACAAAACAAACACATGACCAACACATCGCCTATATTTCTCTCTCTCTCTCTCTCTCTCTCTCTCTCTCTCTCTCTCTCTCT
>WELA01008001.1:332124-362432 GCA_009602735.1 Mesotaenium endlicherianum | reverse complement strand
AGAGAGAGAGAGAGAGAGAGAGAGAGAGAGAGAGAGAGAGAGAGAGGGGGTATCCATTACTACTCAACATGCCTCCTTCGGGGTTGTACTTAATCTCTTCATATAGACCATACTTCAGTAACATGCAAATTAGTTGCATGTGTTGGATCTGCTTTGAATGCGGGATGGAAGCATCTTACATCTTACATCTTCCCTTGGATCAATCTTTGTTTTGCAATGTGAAAATTACGTCATGCTCAAGCACACTTGAATAAAAGGGCTATTATAGCTTAATTAGGTATGACCCAAAATCTTCTGAGTAGACGCAACAATATCAATTCACTCTCCCTTATGAGGCAAAAGATCATGGTAGACGCAATATACTATCAAACTATATTATCAATTAATTGTTCATGACTACATGTTCAAAGCTGCATGTCCATATAATCAGAGATCGATACTATGAAGCAATCGTGGAAACGAATACCAGAGATGCATCTTCTCTTGTTGAAGTCCACCACAAGATTGGACATATTCCATGTTTGCATGTAGACCTGCCAGGACATACATGTATTTTTTGCACTCGTGACTCCTATCTGACTTCTATGATATTTGAAAGTTCAGAAGTGCATGGTTTCGTGTGCGCTATTTTTCACTCTTGCCAATGCATGTACGTGAAGAAGAGAACCTTTGCCGTACACCTTTCACAACACTCTAGATTTTCCCTCTGTCTGAAACCGCTTTGAAAGTTCGCGACCCGTCGATCTGAAAATGACTTTCAGAGCGGCGAGCAGTGGAGGACGCAGCCTCAGACGACTCTGTTGCAGGCCTGCGCTTGAAAATTTGCGCTTCACGACATCGCGTCTATATGTCGAAAGCAAGCCTTAGATTCATGGGCTTTTTGCAATAAGGCTGGTTCCCATAATAAATTCCATGAAGCCGTTCCTGTCGAGCTAACCTAAAAGTTTTTCCCGTTCACTGTCATGTGACACCATGTTCCTATCATATTGTGTCTGACTTCTTGTTCTGTACTGCTCTGTATGAACTGCCTGCAAATTTCTTAGCACTTACATCGTCATATAATCACCTTTCAAGAACGTATATTTACTTGCAACCTTTATGATACCACTTCTTCATCCTCATGCCATGAATGTCCCTCACACAGTATATTCATGAACCATTTCACACATACAACATGTGAAGCACTATCCTACACATTCCACATGAAGTACCATCACAACATTGAAATGACAGACTTTTTCTTGTCACACAGATATGTCGCAGTATAATGTACAAACTTATAATAGTCAGATCTCTCTCAACAGGACATAATATAATAACCCAGTCACCTCTATGGCCATGGACAAACTAGTATTGAAACTACATTTTGCAACTAATAACAACTCCAAAATTCATGCTCTCACATTGTTCGACCAGTGTACCACATCGACAAATGTACTACTTCTCTGTACTACTTTGCCTACCACCTTTACTGTCGACTACCCTGTTACATGCGAACTGTCTGTTCTCATTCTCTGCTATATTAATACCAGCCATAGACATAACTATCAGTCGTACTTGCCTATCTTTCTCATCTTCTTTCTGGGCCCCCCCTCGCTTACCACGCACAGCCCACTTGTTAATTGTGTCCACATGCCACTTGGAGTTGCCATTGCCTCTGTCACAAACAAGACAGGTTACAGATGAGTCAGATTCCTTTGTTGCAGAGTTTCGATGAACATGTGCATATGATGAGCATGACTACTACCCTTGCCTACCTTCCCTACCTTGCCTACTTTTCTTCTTGCACCGCCTCACCATTTTCCTAGGCGTGCGGCAAGTTACATGCTCACTGGCGCCCATAGCACACTAAGAGGTGCCTGACCAGAACTTATGAATAACTAGGTAGACATGCAGCAGTGCATAGCACTACCTACACCTCCTTGACCCACATCTCTATTGCACACAGCACACATGCACACAGCACGCTCTCAAATAAATTGCGATTCATGCAAACCCTGTGTCATTTGCAATGCATCACATGTACCACACTTTACCTATCGGTTCCCCAATACCAATGTGAATGTCTCATACAATACACCTACAGCTAAAGGCCTTATGCTATCTCTCTCTCGTTGATTCTCCCAATCTGCTCCCCCTTGATTGCTTACCTCCTTGTGAACCTCTGTTGTCGACCACTCCATTTTTGGCTACTGCAAGGTTCACAGCCGTAACAGGAGCAGGGACATCAAGCTTGCCCTGCAAGATATTACAGAAAATGTTTGACATCAACATTACTCAACAATGACAATGCATTGAACATGGCTGACATACACAAATACCTTCGTACAGAAATGTTACAAGCAATATGTAGAAAAGTACTCTCTTTCTTGTCCTTGTAGTAAGCCATGACATACTTCACAGTCTCATTCTCCAGGGCAGTCTTCTCTTTCCCTTCAGGCGCAGTCTTGTACCAGGAGTTCCAAGGAAAGCGAGTATTCAACACTCGTTTTGCAATGCCCGTTGCAGGTTCTGAGGCAAGTGTATCATCGTGCCCCCGGTAAGTATCCTCAATCTTGTTCTCCTTGAAGGTGCGATCAAATGTTATGTACTTGTTGAAGTCGCCATCGCTATGTGTCCATAAAGTCCCCATTTTCTGCATTCCAACACATTGAGCAATTTTCAGTATTAAAAATCATAGTACATTCAGAGTACAATTTTCATCAAAATTCTAACTTCAACGTTGCTTTCACGTGTCTTTAGCAAGAGACATTGTACTGTTTACATAGCATGAAGAATGAGAGGCTATCCAAAATGAAACTCATTACACCTTCAATGTGAGAAGATCCTTACCTTGTATATGGGGTGATGATCAACCTGTTCAGGAGTTCATCCTCTTGCATCTCCAAGAGTTTCTCAGACAATTCAGAGGCGCCATGCATTATAATATCATGCCTTTGCACTCTCATCTTGTCCAACACCTCCATCCACATGAGTTGCTTCGCATACTCGCTCCTGTTGAATAGGCCAACGATGACTTTTGCTCTCTTCTCTTCCCACACCTCTCTGGTGCACTTGAGCTTCAAACACAAATTGACTCACAAATTGACTCCACACAGTCAGGCTGTTGAAGAGCTATGATGCAATTTGCTCACGTGCAGGCGGGCCATTCTCTCAGATCAATGCATATTGCAATGCTTCAGCCTGAACTGCCTCATTTATGAAGACTATCTAAGCCCTCTATATGCAAGTGTAGGACAAGTATAATGCTGAAAAGGCCGGTATGAAACCTCTCAGCTAACGTGAAAGACGCCTAATAATGACACACCATTGTATGATTGCAGCATGTACACTAGATGATAAATAGCTCCAAGAGCAATTACAATAATGCATACTCAAACGGGGCGTGCCTGAATCACCTAATATATAACAATAATTTGATGACTATTTGCGCAAGTGTTGGACAAGTATAATGCACAAAAAACCTTTATGATACCTGTCAGCTGTAATGAATCAGTATATTGGTTGACATAATATTCATTTAAATAATAAAGTTAAATAAGTTCAGCCTGCTGAACTCTAGTTAATATCGAGTCTGCTGGACTTTAACTAAATCATCAGTTTAATGACTCAGCCGAAAGCAGCAGGCTGAAGTCAACTTAGGTCAGCTTCCTGACACATTCTTTGACAGTCGGCTGACTTCCGTAGTTGGTCGCAGCGAACTGCCTAGATATGCATCTAAGTGTGTGTGCTAGATGAATGGCCAGATGATATCCTTAGGATGGATGGCGATTCGGGATGATGGGAGATGGCGGTGGATTTGGTTAACCGAGGTCCTACCAACGTGGTTAAATCCCGGGTAGGCAGTGCCATCGCACTGGCCGTTGAATAGTAAACTCATTCCATGTACATATGCTAGGCGTTGCTCTCGAGTTCGGCATTCGGAAACGAGGCCAACTCTCTTGTACAGCTTACTGAGAGAGATCTGAATCCAAGGCGAGAAGCCATAGATACGCACTGTTTTCTAACGTTGCTTATGTATGAGTTTACTGAGTGCATTGTTGATGCTAGTTTACTTGCATTTGATTTACGAGTGTTGTTTACTGCTAGTGTGTTGTCCTTTTGCCGTTTAATCAGTTAACGGAATATTCATAAAAATTACTTGCTGATATAAAGACCTTTCTTTCTTGTTAATCGCCTATTTGGTAAGTGGATTCATTTCAGTTGTATCGGAGCAGTTATCACAATCTTCTTTGTATGGTAAGGTCAAGGTCTCAAACTAGCAACTCCCGAGCCATGGAGAACCAGGATAACGAGAATATCGAAAACCAGGCGGAAAGCCATGCAGCGGGAACCCGTACCTATTCTGAAGCAGTGGCAGATACTGCAGCTAGAGAGGTTGCAGATGAGGCAGCTGCTATTGCCGCAGTCGCAGCACAGCAAGCTGAGGAGGAGAGAGCCAGATTAGAAGCTGAACAATTAGCAGAGGCCGCTAAAGATACAGAAAGGAGGGAAGGACAGCCAGCTGATGAGCGCACTGTTGAGGAACTTATGGCATCAAGGGCCAATGTTCTGAACCCACCTCCTGCAGTACAGCTCAATGTACCCCTAGGTCAAATACGTGACCAGCTGAATGCGGTAGGAATTGCTGCTGCAGGAGCGAAAGGGACTGTTGAGGACACTACTCAGCGAGTAGATGCCAATGCTGCTGCTGCATTTGCTAGACTACCACCCCAGAGTGTAGACTTGGGCGCATTGTTCGTTCAAATGCAGTCGCAAATGGCGACCATGTATCAGTCCCAACAGGAGGACAAAAGAATCATAATGTCTCTACTGCGAGACAGAGACCAACTGGGGTCTCAAACCACTAGTGTTGGTGGCCGAGGGCCTAGTAAGCCCAAGCCGAAACCTCCCCAGGACTATGATCCTGAGGGAAACAGAAAATATTACCTGATCAAGTTTCTCGCGGATGTTGAGCAGTGGCTGGAGAACTACCCAGAATTGCAAGACCACGAGAAGGTCAGGCACACCGGTGCGATACTGAAAGGCAGTGCCGCAGACTGGTGGCTTTACTGGAAAGGAGAGCGTAAGGCTCGACAACTCGGTGACCCTACGTGGGTAGAGTTTGTCGAGAAGTTACATGAGAAATTTGATGTCATCAACCAGCAGGAGAAAGCTATCTATGCGATGATCTCCCTGACACTGAAGCAGACCAGTTGCTGAGTTTGCTCAAAAGCTCCAGGAGAACATGATGAAGCAGCCTGATTTGCCAGAACGGTATAGGATAGCATACTTCAGGTATGGCTTGAAATCCGAGGTCTCTGGTCATTTTGCTGAGAAAAAGTATGAGAAACTGGCTGACTTGATCCAGGATGCTGACGCCTGGGATCAGCAGCAGTTCAATCACAAGCGCCAGAGTAATGCTTTGGTGTCTAAGATTGTCAAAAAGCCCCACGGTTCCTACAATGCAATTGAAGGAGACCAGGCTGAGGATAATCAGGGTGATGAATATGAGTATAAGTACAATGCTATTCAGTCTAGAGGTAGAGGTGGTTCCTCTCGAAGTGGCTATGGAAGGGGTGGTGGTAGGACTAAGCCGAGACCAGCCTCAGCAAAATCGATTTGCTTTCATTGCCTGCAGCCGAGTCACTTCAGAGAGTAGTGTCCAGTCAACCACCTTCCTAAGGTCGAGAGAAAAGACCAGCCTTTAAAAGACAACAACATTCAGCAATCCAGTCTACTGACTGTGAGGATGCTAGAGATAGTGAGTCGTCACTAGCTGCCCTCGTAGCAGGTATTATGGGTCCTGCTGTACTGGATTCACTATGCATGCCTGACAACCAGATAAAGGAGACCATCAGCAATATAGACGTCCAGAGAGTGCACACTCTGGATGCTCTTGTTCCACCTGATGTCCAACATTTCTTTGCTAAGTCAGGAGAACAATGCGAAAGTCAGGAAAAGACAGTCCCCCCTATCCTTCTGCATTGCATGATTGCAGGTAGGAAGGTGAGGGCATTTGTTGACGGAGGGGCGTCACATACTTTTATCCACAAGGACTTAGTTAAGCGGCTAAGGCTGCCTACTGTCACCCAAGGGAATAGAAAAATATTCCTTGGAGATGCCTCAAGTATCCCGGGAGGAGTTATAACCAAGCCTATTGAGGTCCAGTTAGGTTCTGGCATTGCAGTTCTAACTGAAACGCTTACATTTGAGGTACTCAACACTGGCTTTTATGATCTCGTGCTAGGCAGGTCCTGGCTTAATAGACATCAAGCTGAAGTGTGTTGGAGCAGAGGTACAGTTAAAGTGAGAGGAGCCAGTGATGGGCAGACTGACTTGGCACCCACCAGTGCTCTTCCTCTTGTCCTGTGTGGATGGCAAATGAAGGAAAAGAAGAGGCTTCCAGAAGGATGCAAGTTGCTGAATGCAATGGAGTTCGTCAAAAGCTGGAACCAGAAGGAAGACAGAATGTTCTGTCTGCTGCTAAGAGAGGTACCTCCTCAACCTGAAGAAGTGGTCGAGAAAAAGGTAAGCCCTCCGGAGCACCCTACTGCTGCGAAAATTGTTGCTCAGTACACTGATGTATTTAATATGCCTCCAGGGCTACCCCCTAAGCGGGAAGTTGATCATAGGATTGGTTTATTACCTGGTAGTCAGCCACCCTGGCAACGCACTTAAAGAACAAGTATGCCTTACCCAAAATTGAGGNCCAGAATCGAGGACTTGCTTGATACCCTGTCTGGTGCTAAGGTGTTCAGTAGGATAGATCTGAAGAGTGGTTATCATCAAATCAGAATTGCTGAGGGGGATGAACACAAGACTGCCTTCGCACACATTATGGACACTATGAGTTCAACGTGATGCCATTTGGACTGACTAATGCTCCTGCTACCTTCATGGGTGCTATGAATGACATTTTCAGACCTTATTTGGATAAGTTTGTGCAAGTTTTCCTGGATGATATTTTAATTTTCTCTAAAGATGAAGCTCAGCACACTGTACACTTAAAGACTGTCCTGAACACTCTGAGGAAAAATCACTGATATGCTAAAATGAGCAAGTGTGATTTCTTTAAGGAAAGTATTGAATTCTTAGGCCACGTTGTCAGTAAAGAGGGCATCAGTGTGGATCCTAAGAAAGTCCAGACCATAAGGGACTGGCCAGTACCACAGTCTGTCTCTGAAGTTAGATCCTTCCTCGGGTTGGCTAACTACTATAGGAGATTTATTGAGAATTATTCCACAAAGGCCAGTAAACTGACTGACCTTACTAAGAAAGACATAGGGTATGTGTGGGGGGAAGAGCAGCAGGCTGCCTTCCAAACCCTTAAAGAGGCCCTTTGTTCTGCCCCAGTGCTAGCCGTGTATGACCCCAGCAAACCCGTGCAGGTGGTCACTGATGCCTCTGACTTTGCCATGGGTGCTATTTTGTTTCAGCCTGCTGACAAGACCACAAAGGATGGTAAGGTACGGCAGGAGTGGCACCCTGTGTTGTACGAGTCTATGAAAGTTAATCCAGCGGAGATTAATTACTCAGTGCATGATAAGGAGTTGCTAGCTATCATTCATGTGCTCAAACAGTGGAGAGCATACTTACATGGTAAAGCTTTTAAGGTGATTACAGATCATCTAGCTCTGACCCACTTTCAGAAGAAGTCCTAGCTGTCGAGGAGGGAGAACCGCTGGAGCCAGATGCTGGAGCAGTTCCAAGTCCAGATCGACTACAAACCAGGGAAGTTGAATCCTGCTGATGCACTCTCTAGAAGACCTGACTTGCAAGAAAGGAACTTTAGTCAGCATGCTGTAGATAAAGTCCTATGTGCACTCACTTCATAAAAGGTGAAAAAGTCCTTCTTTGAACAACTTAGGAAAGCCTACCTTTCTGACCCAATATTTGAGCCCAGCCCCACTACTGGTATGTGTCGTGCTACTGCACTCGGGTATAAGCTTAAGGGAGGGGGTCACTGTTATTATTTCAGACACCCAAAATTCACCTCTAAGTTTTGGAGAGCTTTAATGGGGTTAATGGGAGTCAAACAGCTGCTCAGCACTGCAAACCACCCTCAGACTGATGACCAGACTGAAAGAACTAACAGAGTTCTGCAGGAGGTGCTGAGAGCATATATTGACCAAGAACAAGATAATTGGGATGACCTGTTGCCTCAAATTCAATTCGCGGTCAACAGTGCGGTGCACACGTCAACGGGCAAGACTCCTTCTGAACTCAGCCTGGGTAGAGTCCCTAAGGCTCCTTTAGATGTACTTGGGGAGTCTTTAACTGACCCTGAAGGGATTGACAACCCGGTCTCCCTCCAGTTAACTCAGGAGTTTGCTGACACCCTGTTAGATTCCAACAAAACCTGCACAAATCACCAGAAAACCAACAAAAATACGCTAATCAACACCGTCTGCAGCTGACATTTTCTAAGGGCAATTTAGTCAAACTGCATTCTCAGCACCTCTACCTCCCTGGTGTGGTCAAGAAAAAGCTTGGCCCTGTCTGGGTCGGTCCATATTCGGTAGTGTGTCGTGTCGGTCAGAATGCTTACAAACTGAACATGTCAGCGGTCTACAAGGGTCACCCGGTCTTTAATGTCTCCTTCTTGGAACTCTACATCAAAGGTGATACACTGTTCACAGGTCCGTTACTTGTCCAACCTGGACCAGTCCCCGCTGTCCGGGACGGCGATCCTGAGGAATATGAGGTCGATGAGATTTTAGACGCTCGCTCGGTTCGTCGATCGTCTAAATATGTCATGAGTACCTCATCCGATGGAAGGGTTACGATGCCTCTGGGGACACTTGGGAGTTTAAAGACCAGCTGACCAATGCCAAAGGGGCGTTGAAACGGTTCCACCTTTGGGCAGCTGGGGCACCGCCCTAACTGTCCCTTCAGTAGACATGGGAAGGTGACAGGAGGTCCTGTCTCCATATAAGTGGAGGGGGATGTGACAGTTAGTGACAGTTTTGACAGGCAGCTCACCTTTAAAATGTAGTTGGAGGGAGTGGTATTCTCTGATCACCATATTACACACTCAACCTGCGCTCACACTCACTTGCTCTCTAACTCAATTTTCCCTTATTTCACTCACACCAGATGTTCCACACTAGGAACTCTCCCGATCGCGTTCCTCTTCATCAAGGGCACTCAGTAGCGGCAAAACATCACNGCGGCAAAATATCACGACTTCACTAACTGTATTGTGTTTATGATTGAGCAGGATGACTCAAAAGTCGGAACTCAAGAGGAAGAGAAGGGCGGAAGAGGCACATGCAGAATATTGCAATTCCGTGGACACATCGAATCATCCTCCATCTCCGCTCGGGAATCACAACGACTCCAACAACAGCAGGAGGCACAGAAGAAGAAGGAGGAGGAGGAACAGGCCAGATTGAGGCAGGAAGAACTGGACACAAAAGCTGCAGAGAAGGCCAAGAAAGCAGAGGAGGAGAGGCAAGCTGAGGAGAAGCGGAAGCAACAGGCTGAAGAAGAGGAACAGAGGAGAATCAGCAGCTATCGCTACACAGTGCTGGGCAAGGGCTTTGATCTACTGGAGGAGGCCTTCAAGTATGCACAGAGAAGTCGTAGTGAGTCGCAGAAGGAAATCCTCCAGAGGGAAGGGGAGACATCCGAAAACTTTGACAAGTATATAGAGGTCAGCACGGGGCTCCTCCTCTACCACGATTACGCCAGGATGGTAGGATATACAATCGGAGAGGCCAAGGCAATGGCCCAGGTGAATGAAGCAGGGGCTGTCTCGATTCCTGGTATCTGGGGGGCCGATAGGGTCATCAGGACGATCCCCATGGACGCGGACAGCTTCAAGGACTCAACACCCCATAACAGGTTCAAGGCCATGTATAATGAGGTGGAGAGAAGGAGCTGGGAATTCTTGGCCAGGTCAACTGGACTTTGCAGGGCACTGGTACCCTTGTACTCTTAAAAGGACAGACCCTGCCTTCTTCCAAAAGCCCATCGATTGGCGGTGGATGACCATCAACATGAGGGACCAGCAGAATGACAGGGCGACGGAGGAGGATTTCCTGACAGACCTAAAGGGGAACATAGTATTGCCCCCTCACATTGCGGCTTGGGACCCAAGATTGGATGGAGTCAGAGACTGCATGAGCCAAGAGATGCAGGGAGACAGAAGCAGGGCCCGAGAGTCATTCTCAAAAGGGAAGCACGCTTATGCCAAATGGGCAAGTAAGCAGGGGGAAAAGGACCTCTATGCAGTCTGGACTCAGCAGCCTCCACCAGCACCCAAAAGGGGAAGGTCAGTAGGATATTCTTTTTCTCGGGAAGAGCTGGAGCATCTGACATAAGAGACCCCAGAAGTCTCAGAGGAACCCGGGGACGGAGAGGAGGAGGAGTCAGAGGAAGACGAGGAGGAAGGCGAGGAGGAGGACACTAGCCCCGCCGTGATCCTGACACCTGCCACATCCCCTGTAAGGGAGAAGACGGGGTGGGCCCCGCCGCAACTCGCTCAAGAGGAGGATATCACTTGGCTGGGGACTGCCAGAGGACAGAGCCCATCTGCAGGCAAGGAGACCCAGTCGGACAGGGCAGACAGGAGGGCTGCTCGGGAGATAGCCAGAGGCCTGCCAGCATCTCCCTTGCAGAGAGGGCATGTACCCTTGGCTCATGTCATGCAACATCCTTCTGGGATGCCGGTATACGTACCTGTCAGTTTGAGGGCTGCCCAGGAGAAGGCTGCCTCCCTTCAGTTTCAGACTGTGCAGGAGGAAACAGCCCAGTTACTGCGTTCTCCGTCGGGTCCTTACACGGAACCTCCCTCTCTGACAGGCTTCAGAAGACCCCAAGACAGGAGGAGGTCTGGATGGATGGCGATTCGGGATGATGGGAGATGGCAGTGGATTTGGTTAATCGAGGTCCTACCAACGTAGTTAACTCCCGGGTAGGCGGTGCCATCGCACTGGCCGTTGAACAATAAAAACATTCTATGTACATATGCTAAGCATTGCTCTCGAGTTTGGCATTCGGAAACGAGGCCAACTCTCCTGTACAGCTTACTGAGAGAGATCTGAATCCAAGGCAAGAAGCCATTGATACGCACTGTCTTCTAACCTTGCTTATGTATGAGTTTACTGATTTGCATTATTGATGCTAGTTTACTCGCATTTGACTTACGAGTATTATTCACTGCTAGTGTGTTGTCCTCTGCCGTTTAACCAGTTTACGAAAAATACCATAAAGATTACTTGCTGATATGAAGATCTTTATTAATTGTTAATCGCCTATTTGGTAAGTCGATTCATTTCATGACTAAAATAATTTGATGACTATTTGCGCAAGTGTCGGACAAGTATAATGCACAAAAAACCTTTATGATACCTGTCAGCTTACATGAAAGACGCCTACTAATGACACATGATAGTGTATACATTACATATTGCAGCATATACAATACATGAATAATACCTCCAAAGGGTCGTCTTCCTTCTTCACTTCTTTCTGCACTTGTACACCCCTTCCTTCCACCACACTGTTCAAGGTTGCCTCCACGCGCTTCAGTGACTCTTCAATGCCGTCCCATTTCTCTGTTGCCTCCCTCAAAAGTTGAACTGCATCTAAGAACTGTGACTGATGCTCTAACAGCGCCTCACCCTTGCCTTTTGATCCCTCCAATGCATCTGCTCCATTCACTCCCTCAGTAGCATGCATTGACTTATTCACTAGCCTCTCAACATTCACAGCCACTGCCTGCAGTATGGTCAATGGAATATCGTGAAATCTTTTGAAGCTAGAATGTCCCAGAAAAAAGTGCGAGAGACCTTCTATAACTCCCTCTTTTGCTCCTTCCTTAGCAGCCTCCAAAGATGCTCGCTGAGCAACTGACAAAAACTTGCTCGTAGGATTTGGCCCGCCTACAGGAGCAACAGCCTGTGCAGCGCTATTGACTGCGCTTATTGATTTCACTTTGAGGCCTAGGCCTACCTTATCCACCCTGTTCCTACTTTTTAATTCAACCCTTGCGACGTAGCTCTCAACATGATCCTCTTGGTTTTTTGCAATTGCTTTATCTTCTTTAGAGGTTACTACCGTACCTTGCACTTCTTTCAAAATATCATGTCTTGCCTCATCAGCCTCTGCCATTTGTGATTCTCTCACCTTGGCACTAAGCAGCCTACTTCTAGTCAACACTGGTTCCCTCCCCATTCGGTCGTTTTGCTAAACTTTCATCGTTTGAGCTCTCACTCCTCTTTTCACTACCTTGTTTCGACGTAGAGTTTTCCGTTGGAGCGCTGCTTATCTTCTAAAACCTGCTGAACGTCCAAGAATTTTGTTGTTTTCAACGTAAGCTCTCCACTCATTTAATATCCCTTCACCCTTCACCTACGACCTTGTAATTCTCAAACGTACGATAGAGTGGGTGAAATTCTGACACGTGTTATGAGGTATTTCATTGTATATTGATTGATACAACACTTACGAGAACACTTACGTGCTCCTGTAATCATGTAATTCGGGTTTTCGGAAATTTGATTTGACTATTGTACGAAGACTTACGTGACGTCTGTTAGGCATCTTTAGGACTTTTGAAGTATTTCATTATTCCATTGTGCATAGCCTTTCGTGCGCCTGTCGGGGATATTTCGTACTTGGACCAACACTAAAGATCTCAAAGCTTTACTTCACGGAGTCTTACGTGCGCCCGTCAGGCAATTCTCGTGTTTGGGCTTTTCGTGCACTCTTTGGATATTAATTTCAAGCCTGTATGCCTACCTTCCTCCTTCACAAATTAGTGCAGGTACAGCATTCCCTCCATTAGTTCGTCTATTTTTTCATATCTTTCAACGATGGAGACTTAGCTGTTCATTATTAGCAAAATGTCTCTCAATGCCCAGCCAGTTGCGACTCGCGAGCACAGTGGATGTACAACGACCCACATAAGGTGGGATATCAGATAGGTATAACTTGGCAGATGAGGAAGTTTATCTCGGCCACGTCAAGGTGTCCATCGTCGGGCTTGCCTACTACGATTGCTTCATCAACCCAAATGAGGTCCGTGCCTGTGCTACACTTGTGGGCCCGCTTCCTATTGGGTTGCTCCAAGGGCAACTGTGGTAAATTGCACATGCATGTGTGGTGGGTGTGGAAGTCTGCCTTGTGGGTTTTTTTTGGCTGAAACCTGCTACCACCTGTGCTTATCATTTGCAAAATTTTGCATTTATGCCTTATATATACTGCAAGTTGTACAGTGTGTATAGAGCGCTGCTTCAGCACTCTGGTATTTATATGGTGCCTGCTAACTTTGCCATACAATTCTCTTCACTCTCTTTCTTATGTACACAGCTCACAATTATTCTTGTAATAATTACATTGTTCATGATCCCACTATTACCTGCATACAACCTGCTAGATCTGTTAGCATGGCTTGCACGTCTTTAACTGTCCTCCGTTTTCTGGACTTGAATACTGTATTACTCTTAGCTTCTGCATGTATATGCCATCTGCCGCTTTCCCCCTTTGTCCTAGCTCCTTTGTCCCCTTGATTTGCTGACTCCCTTTCTTTTGTCACCTGGCCTTAAATTGGTGTCATTTTGCAGGCAGGTGTCTCCACTTGCTTGGACTTCCCTCTTATGTGTAAACATGTTCTACATATATTGCTGTCAACTATTTGCAGATGTTCATTTAACACCTGTCTCTTGTCATACATGTAGTTTGTATTTGTGACGATGACGCACTTAAATTCTATCTCTATGTGTGCTATTTGCAGTCAATATTACTCAAAAGGAATTCCTGCAACCTCTTTGATTTCAATGCTATTAAAGTCTACAGCAAAAGACGTACTCAAGTCGGTCACATAGCTGCCAATAAAGCCTATTATTTCGCAGTTCTTCTTGACGGGAAGTTGGCATCTGAAGGCTTCTGTGGGCTACTTCGAGTCCTCTCAATACACTGTAAGGTGAATAGCTTAACTAACCTCTCTTGTGCCATTTGCAATTCTCATGTTTGTCTTGCACACTTCGAAGTTCTTTAGATGGTATATTACAGTTTTGCTTATACTGTGCAAACTTATTGTCAATCAATCTGCCATTGTGTGCGTACCCGCCAAAATCCGTATCTACAGCCCTCTGGGAAAGAAGAACCATGTCTTACGCTTCTTGCGCAAGGCCAACCTAAGATTTTTCATATCACATAATGCGTCACGGCCAATGGTTGCTGCTACTTCCATGCCACTCGTGGTATGTTTATCCATGTAGTCCCACTGCAATTTGCTTTGCACACGTATTTTCTTTGTTCTACAACATATTTCAACTAATATTATTGAAGACATTGATTTTCATTTGGGTGTTATTACAGTATTGGGCAGATTTTTGGGGGCTCATGATAGCAAGTCGTGTGCAGGTACTTGGCAATTGGAGAGCTGATAACACTGGGATTGTAGCTGCTAGTAGAGTACCCTTGCAGTCGATTGAAGGTAGGGCAGGAAATTTACCACATATTGAAAACAGTAATGTTTTTGTTCAGCAAGCAAGCAGTACAACATCTTCTGATCATATTGGTACGTCACTATGCGATCATGTGCTACTTCCCTCTGAGAGAAGGCCATGTGAACTGTGTGAGTTGCTCAACGATGTTGAGTAATTCGTACAAACTCATTAACGTGGCAAGTGACTAGCGAGGCTGATTGTTAGACTCCACCGTGTTTGACTGTCGACCGATGAAGCAAATGTTCTGCGTGTACAATGTCCTACATCACAATAAGCATTGCAAGTGTTTTCCCCTTGATGCAAGTACTACCTTCCACCTATTACACTACGTTCTCTTGTAGCATCGTTATCAATCCTCAGACAAGCACCAACACTAGCCATGTTCTGCAAAGAAAATGAATAGGAACATTCTTTAAAAATCATAACAAGTAAGGACATGTGTTCGTGACATGTATGGTAACTTCAAAGACAACACAAAAAACTTGAGCTCTTACGACATGAATGGGGACTTGAACTACATAACACAATACAGAAGCAAGCGTACTACACACAACCTGTGAGTATACTATGAGATGCCTACATACTCGTCGAGTTTCTCCATCCAGAGGCCTTAAATCCTGGATAATTGGACACCATCAGTGACCTGCAAGAATGCGTCACACACACATCTTATTTTAGAATGTACTTCATAGAGCATGACACTGCACCATGACACTGCACTCCATCATCTACACCCTCCCAGAGCATGTTACCACCTGCAACGAACTGTAGTGCTGAATACAAGGAAGCTAAATAACATACCCTCAGCACCAGGAAGGGGACACACACACACACACATGCGCAAGACGTATTTGCGCGTTCAGACAAGCGCACACCCTCATCCACAGAAGTATGGCACACTCACTAAAGCACCCCTGCGCAAAACACATTTGCGCGTGCAAACAAGCGCACACAAAGTCCACCACACTCACTCATGCACCCCCACATACAAGAGAACCCTGGTACCAAGTCTCAAACCGGTTGCAAAAGACAGGCAGTCATTTCACATGCTTTCAATGTCGCGAAAAAGGCCCCTCCTGGTCACCAGAGACTCTCAAATACACACAATAGGTGACATCCCAAACATCCTCCGCAAGGTACTCCCTGCAGTACTTTCCTCAGGCCCACCCGTGACACAGTCCCAGCTTTATTAAGAGCCACCAAGGCGAAACACTCATCGCGCACAGAAGCACCTCCTGACTGCTTGACGCAGAGGGGGTGATGAAGAAGGGAGGGAAATTATTTTTGGAAAGTAAAGGGCGGGAGAGGGGAGCACTCATGGAGACTGCGCGGGAGATCATGGAGAAGGAGTTGCGGCCGCTGGTGACAAAGTTGCGGTACGTGATTCCCTTGCACTCCGTCCACACCCACTTCACGCACGGCCGCTCGTAGTACGCCGCCGCGTCCAAGTTGGGCTGTTGCGGGCACAGCGCAAACGACACACGGTTCAGGGGCAGGACAATGGCGGCCGTGACGAGCTTCCCCACCAACGCCTGCCAAACTGGAGAGAAGCCAGAGAAGCTGCTGTGATAAAGACCAGCTGCTTTGTGAGGGTCACCTTCTGATAAACTCTAAAGCTAAACATCGGAGCCTCTCGCACACACCCCACCCGAAATTTTAGCTGCAAGTGTGCCATCTCAGATTTCATAACCATACTTAATGCGACCTAGTGAAGCCAGGACAAGAGGGGAGAGAAAGAGGGGGGAGGAGCGCGGGGAGGAGATAGGAGGTGAGAGAGGAGAGATGAGAGAGCGGATGAAAGAGGAAGGGAGAGAGCGGAGGAACGAGTGAGGGGTCGCGAGAGAGAGGGGGGGAGGAGGAGCGACGCGTACGATGTTGTAGGGGAGCTCGAGCTGCAGGCGCATGAGCGACAAAGACTCCAGGTTTGCCTCGATGGCCGTGGGTGTGAGCAACGGCGTGTGGGCGTCAAGGTACAGCCAGGCATAGCCCGACTGGAGGTACTGCGCGCCGTCCTTGCTTGCCACAACCACCTGGAACTTTGGCACCTCCATGTGCGTCGGCTTCAAGTACCTGCTCCAGCTCGTCGAGCACGTCGACGTGTGAGCGCGTTGCCCTGTCAGCACTTTGCCACGTCAACAGCTTGCTGGGGCCTGGGGTTGGCCTGGTGCCATTGTCCGGAGCACAGGAGACGTCCCCCCACGCCATCCATGGGCATGGGGCACACGAGATGCTGGGGGGCTGTCATCCTCTTGCAAGATCACCATGTTGCAAGATGACACAACAGACGTGGAGTCCACCCGCCTCGTATGAGCTATGCAGAAGGCCTCACCGTAGTCGCTAAGTTCAATGCCTTCATGGTCGAAGAACTCAAACATGCGAAGTTCCAGCATGGGCCGACGAGTGTCCCTCTTAATTATGTCGGTCCACAAAATGCGCTATAGTCTACCAACCCTGACACTTCCACGCAAACCTGCATATACAAAGCCAAGAAGGGAGTACAATACACAATTTAGGGCCTCAGAAAGAAGTCATTAACAGAAAGGGGAGAAAAAAATTGAAGCACACGAAAGCGATTAAAAGTACAAGTGACATGTCATAATGGAAGATGAACACAGGCAATAATGTAATTTGTCATATAATGTACCTCTAAGCCTGCACAGTGGAAATATAAGTGACAAAGGAAGCAGGCAGCGGTGATTCAACACACACTCCAGCAAACAAACTCAGAGAAGTGCAACAAGGAAGGCAAAGGATGGATATACAGGGGGTCTGTAAAGAGAAACTAAAATGTGGGGAAGCACAGGAGACAGGTAGCACCATACACAATGGGGGTAACAGTATGTGTCGATGAAAGCATAACAAATATATAATGACAAATGGTTGCACATAAAAATTATATGCACAAGAGATATGAAGGTTAATAGGCAGCAATCAAGGCAGTAACAATATGCAAGTGAAAGAAGCAAATAGCACAATAGGGATGGATTGTAAATCACAGAGGATGGCTACATGCCAAATTTGACACATAAGAATCAAAATTTGAAGAAATAAGCAGGGGTGTGGGATGCACTTATCATTCAAGTTTGTCTCATAGAATACAACATAATCTCCGAGATGAAGAGAGAGATCCACTCCTCCAAAAATCCTGAAACTAGCTTTGTACGTTTTAAAGAAACCATCAATATGATCATCAGTGACAAAAGGTGCATTGTATACACCAGATACTAAACCTCGGCGCGCTTATTTAGATATCCAATGGATCCCCCGAGTGTAACAAAGGTCAGATGAAAGTGTAGTGGAGTGTCAACAATGCTTCGATAATATAGAGTCTCACCTTGAGGCATAGGACATTGCCTCATGCCAACCTCGCCAAGTTCATTGTTTAATTTCTCAAACCTGTACGTGGTGGTTTCAAGGTAGTCTTTGACGCAAAACTTCTCATGACTTAGAATCTCTGCTATGAGCTCCCTATGAAAGCTCATGAAAGCCCATGAGCTCCCTAAACCCTGCTCACTCTTTGCGAATCAGGAAAAATCAACATGTAATGCGCAAAAATAACAGCAAATGTGAAGGACCTGAGGCACCCATATGGACTGACACGAATGTCACCAAGGGTAGTGTCCGACAATACACGACGTGTTGAAGGACGGTCAAAATTGTGCACAATAGTCTCGAGATAGTTTTCAGACTGAGGGCCACTGGAGTGTAAGGCAGCACGGGTAGAACAGTAAGAGGGTGTGTTTATGAAAGGCTCATGATTTGATTGAAGTCCAAGAGATGAGCACGGTGTAGAGCAGTGGAATCCAAGCGAAGCATATTCTTCAGATGAAGGTTCAGTAGAAAGGGAATGTGTAAGGTCGTAGGTTTATAAAGTGCATTTTTGAGTTTCATGAAAGAATGTTTTGATTGTATATTAGTGTAGAGTGCATTTTTGTGGTCATTTTGATATAAAGTTCATCGAATTTGGTCAAGTATTGAGAGAGTAACGAATTTCTGAAGTTTAATTAGTTTTGAGGTTGGTTGACGACTGCCCTTAATTCGCGATGAGCGCGATCGTCAGATTGACCGACAGCGTCAAGCGATCTGGCCCGTTAGAATAAACTCGAACCTTCACGTAAGTTTTGCTGACGCGGTGTGCCGACTAGGTCGATTTACCTAGAAGTTTCGGTTTAGCCTAGCGCGTCTAAGATAGAATATTCTAGTAATGTCAATGCATGTATGTGGACGTCAATTCGGCCCGACACGTCAGATTAGACTGGTCTGGCTTACTCACGAATATTCTGGAAGGGACGATTTGACGAACACTTAGGAAAATCCGTAGCTTCCTCCTAGGGAGAAGCACTTACGCAGAAAATTATAGATAGGCATAACTTCTTTGTTTCTTATCAGTTTTCACTTCTGTAAATTTCTACGGGTTTGTAATGACAAGGCCTTTCACCCTACACCATTTGTGAGCAGTTTCTTGCTACTCAAAATGTTGAGTAATTTTCCCAAGCTTTCTTAGTGAGATGTCGCTGCACTCTTTAGTATGATTGCAACTTGTTCTTTTCCTCGTGAGTCACTACGCTTCCACAAGGGCACTCTGCCCCTTTCATCTGGTATTGGAGCTGGGCTAGTTTGCATATTATATTATGGAGTCGCAGCCGGCAGCTAGAGGAGGCGAACATGTCGAGCATGTTGAGCGCGCAGGGCAGCAGGCGACACCTACGATGACCAGAGAGCAACAAGAGATGCAGGCGATGCTAAGGCAAATGGCGAATGCAATTGGAGGAGAAGTCTACACCCAATTTCAACAAAATATGCGCGCGGAGGTGGAGAGAATGGTGCGTGTTGTTATGGGGAACACCGCTTCGACGAGTTCGGCACCTACACCTGTTGTGCCACCGATTCATGTTAACCCAGTGGTGCAACCAGTTATTCCACCCGCATCAGGAGTGCGTGCGCCTAAGCCTGAAGTTTATACTGGAGAGCGTGGATCGCCGCCTGTTCATCAATGGATTTTTGGAGTGAAGAAGTTTATGGAGTATTCTGCGCTCACGCCCGACAGGCAAGTCGCCTTTGTCATAACTTTGCTGCAGAAGAGTGCTGGAGCTTGGTATGAACGAGAAGAGCAGCTGTCTGGAGTTCCTGCTACTGTTGATCAGCTATTTGAAGGCTTGAAGAGGCAATTTCAACCTATTGCACCCGAGGCTACCGCTCGAGATCTATTGGTGCGCCTTCGTCAACGAGGAAGCGTTCAGGAGTATGTATCGCGCTTCAACGAGCTGGTGCTTCAATGTCCATCCATGCACGAGTCGGAGATGATGGACAAGTTCAAGAGAGGACTCAAGCCAACTGTGGCCAAGGAAGTGGCGCTCAAGGACCCTACCAGTCTTGGAGAAATGGTGGCATTGGCAACAAGGGTCGACGCTGTGGAGTATAGTCAGAGGCAGTGGGGCAGCCACAACTTTGGAGGACAGCAACACTTTGGATCTCAAGCGCCAAGCACGAGTGGACAAGGTCCAGTACCTATGGAGTTAGGACTTGTGCAGTACCAGCGCAGGCAGCAGAATTTCAAGCCGAGAGGACCCTGCTATAACTGCGGCAAGCTTAGACATCTGGCTCGAGACTGTTACGTGAAGGCGAAGCAACCTCAACAGCAGGAAAAAGGAGGACGCCAGTAAGTCGTTCATGTAAGCTATTCACGTGGAAGTAGCGGGGCACCGGAGTAAAGGAAGTTATGAAGCAGGCAGAGTTGGGTCACCATGAGGTGATATTGGGCCGACCATGGTTAAGAAAAGCCAACCCTCAAGTGCACTGGAGCACAGGACAAGTGAAAGTCCAAGGGCGTGATGGTCGAATGGAGACAGCGAAACAGGTGGAGGGAGATACGACCACAAGTAACTGTCTTCTGTCGAGACTGCAAGTTAAGAAGCTATGGAGGGCGGATCAGAATAAGGAGATGTACCATGTTTCGGTGACCCTGGCCAGGTCATCAGATGGAGCAAGCGTGAATCCTAACAGCCTGGGCGAATGTACATCGCCGGAGGAGCAAGTAGTGGTGTTTGATCCCCTTGCTCAGAAGGAGCAGAGCCCAACTGCTCAAGCGGAGAAAATTGCTGAGATGCCTGCCCAAATTAAGGCGCTGTTGGGGGGGTTCAAGTGCGTATTTCCTGAGGAGCTACCTGCAGGATTACCTCCACAGAGAGCTATGGAGCACAAGATTGAGTTGGAACTAGAGGGCAAGCCACCAGTGAGACCCGCCTATCGTCAATCGTTTGCGGAGTTGGACGAGTTGAAGAAGCAGCTGACAGAGTTCTTGGAGAAGGGATTCATTCGACCCAGCGAGTCTCCATTTGCAGCACCACTCTTATTTGTGAAGAAGAAGGATGGGACTATGAGGATGTGTGTCGACTACCGGGATCTCAACAAGGTCACCATCAAGAACAGGTACCCACTTCCACGAGTGGATGAGTTAATTGACAGGCTTGTCGAGGCGAAGTATTTTTCAAAGATTGATTTGAGGAGTGGCTATCACCAGGTACGAATTGCGAAGGAGAAGTTCAAAAGAGTGCTTTCAGGATTAGTTATGGTTTATTCAAGTTCACAATCATGCCTTTTGGATTGACTAATGCACCTGCTACATTCATGGGACTCATGAATAGTATCTTCAGACCCTACTTGGACCAGTTTGTGGTGGTATTTTTGGACAACAACCTGATCTATTTGAAGACGTTGGAAGAGCATCTGGAGCATCTGAGGAAGGTGCTGGAGGTCTTGAGAGATCAAAAGTTATATGGGAAGATGAGCAAGTGCGACTTTTGTCTCAAGGAGGTCGAGTTTCTTGGGCACATAGTGGGAGTCGAAGGAGTCAAGGTGGAGCAGAAGAAGGTGCAAGCAGTCAGAGATGGGCCGGTACCTGCTGATATTCATCAACTCAGGAGTTTCCTCGACATGGCGAATTATTATCGACGTTTCATTGAAGGATTTGCCAAGGTGTGTGCACCGCTCACGGACATGTTGAAGAAGCAGGAGAAGTGGCTATGGGGTGACAAGGAGCAGCAAGCATTTGAGAAGATTAAGGAGCTGTTAACACAGGCACCTATGTTGGCAATCGCCAGTCCAGAAATTCCTTTCACCATCATCACAAACGCATCAAACTTTGCAGTGGGGGCCATTCTTCGCCAGGACCAGGGCAAGGGATTGTAGCCTGTGGCATACGAGAGCAGGAAGTTGAGTCTTGCGGAGCAGAACTATGCAGCGCACGAGCGGGAGATGTTGGCTATTATCCAGGCTTTGAGGATTTGGCGATGTTATGTGGACGGCCGGAAGGTGTTCATCAAGATCGACCATAAGAGCTTGGAGAAGTTTATGACGCAGCCAACATTGACACCAAGACAGGCAAGGTGGATGGAGTTTCTGCAACAGTTTGACCACAAGATTGAGTATTTACCTGGGAAGATCAACCTTGCAGACGCTTTATCCAGAAGGTGTGACCTTGCAGCTGTCTCAGTCATCAAGGAGAATATGGACTTCAATGAGAAGCTTCAAAGAGGTTATGAGGAGGACCCAGAGTTTGCAGATGGTGGAGCAGCTGAGTTCAACGCGAGTGTGCAGAAGAAGGACGGCATATGGTAGTATGGTGATTCCAGGAGAGTGGTGGTACCTGACATCAAGGAGCTACGAGACTTACTACTTGCGGAGCATCATGACTGTTTATATGCTGGACAATTTGGAAGCGAGAAGACGACAAGCGTGCTGAAGCGGGAATACTACTGGAGAAATTTGGGCAAGGACATCGAGGAGTGGATCAGGAGTTGGGATGCGTGCCAGAGAAACAAGACACCAAATCAAAAGAAGGGAGGTACATTACAATCCCTGCCTATTCCAGAGTATCCTTGGGAGCAGATTGCTATGAACTTCATCACATCGTTACCAATGAGTGGTCAAGGGCACAATGCGATATGGGTTGTGTCTGACAGACTCAGCAAGATGGCTCACTTCATTCCCATGAAGGAGACTTCTACGGCAGCGGATGTGGCACGGTTATTCTTTGATCATATTTTCAGGCTACATGGGTTGCCAAAGGTGATTGTTTCAGATCGGGATCCAAGGTTTACTAGCAACTTTTAACAGTCATTGTTTACTTGATGGGGACCAAGCTGAGTATGAGCACTTCCTATCACCCTTAGACAGACGGGCAGTGTAATGAATCAGTATATTAGTAGATATAATATTCATTTAAATATAATAGTTAATTTAGTGCAGCCTGCTGGACTTTAGTTAGTAGTCAGTCTGCTGAACTTTAGTTAGTAATCAGTCTGCCGAACTTTAGTTAGTAATCAGTCTGCTGGACTTTACATAATTATCAGTTTAATGACTCGGCCAAAAGCAGCAGGCTGAAGTCAACTTAAGTCAGCTTGCTGACACATTCTTTGACAGCCAGCTGACTTCCGTGCTCGGTAGCAGCGAACTGCCTTGATATGCATCTAAGTACCACCTGCTAGATGAATGGCCAGATGACATCCCCATGATGGATGGCTATTCGGGATGATGGGAGATGGCGGTGGATTTGGTTAACCGAGGTCCTACCAACGTGGTTAACTCCCGGGTAGGCGGTGCCATCGCACTGACCGTTGAACAGTAAACTCATTCCATGTACATATGCTAGGCATTGCTCTCGAGTTCGGCATTCGGAAACGAGGCCAACTCTCTTGTACAGCTTACTGAGAGAGATCTGAATCCAAGGCGAGAAGCCATTGATACGCACTGTCTTCTAACCTTGCTTATGTATGAGTTTACTGATTTGCATTATTGATGCTAGTTTACTCGCATTTGACTTACGAGTATTATTCACTGCTAGTGTATTGTCCTTTGCCGTTTAACCAGTTAACGGAAATTACCATAAAGATTACTTGCTGATATAAAGATCTTTATTAATTGTTAATCGCCTATTTGGTAAGTCGATTCATTTCAGTGGTATCGGAGCAGTTATCACAGTCTTCTTTGTATGGTAAGGACAAGGTCTCAAACTAGCAACTCCCGAGACATGGAGAACCAGGATAACGAGAATGTCGAAAACCAGGCGGAAAGCCATGTAGCGGGAAACCGTACCTATTCGGAAGCAGTAGCGGATACTGCAGCTAGGGAGGCTGCAGATGAGGCAGCTGCTATTGCCTCAGTCGCAGCTCAGCAAGCTGAGGAGGAGATAGCCAGACTAGAAGCTGAACAAGTAGCAAAGGCCGCTGAAGATATACAAAGGAGGGAAGGACAGCCAGCTGACGAGCGCACTGTTGAAGAACTTATGGCATCAAGGGCCAATGTTCTGAACCCACCTCCTGCCGTACAACTCAATGTACCCCTAGGTCAAATACGTGACCGGCTGAATGCGGCAGGAATTGCTGCTGCAGGAGCGAGAGGGATTGTTGAGGACACTACTCAGCGAGTAGATGCCAATGCTGCTGCTGCATTTGCTAATCTACCACCCCAAAATGTAGACTTGGGAGCATTGTTCGTTCAGATGCAGTCGCAAATGGCGACCATGTATCAGTCCCAGCAGGAGGACAAAAGAATCATAATGTCCCTACTCCGGGACAGAGACCAACTGGGGTCTCACACCACTAGTGGTGGTGGCCGAGGGCCTAGTAAGCCCAAGCCGAAACCTCCCCAGGACTATGATCCTGAGGGAAACAGAAAATATTACCTGATCAAGTTTCTCGCGGATGTTGAGCAGTGGCTGGAGAACTACCCAGAACTGCAAGATTACGAGAAGGTCAGGCACACCGGTGCGCTACTGAAAGGCAGTGCCGCAGACTGGTGGCTTTACTGGAAGGAAGAGCGTAAGGCTCGGCAACTCGGTGACCCTACGTGGGTAGAGTTTGTCGAGAAGTTGCATGAGAAGTTTGATGTCATCAACCAGCAGGAGAAAGCTATCTATGCGATGATCTCCCTGACACTGAAGCAGACCACTTCAGTTGCTGAGTTTGCTCAAAAGTTCCAAGAGAACATGATGAAGCAGCCTGATTTGCCAGAACGGTATAGGATAGCATACTTCAGGTATGGCTTGAAATCCGAGGTCTCTGGTCATTTTGCTGAGAAAAAGTATGAGAAACTGGCTGACTTGATCCAGGATGCTGACGCCTGGGATCAGCAGCAGTTCAATCACAAGCGCCAGAGTAACGCTTTGGTGTCTAAGATTGTCAAAAAGCCCCACGGTTCCTACAATGCAGTTGAAGGAGACCAGGCTGAGGATAATCAGGGTGATGAATATGAGTATGAGTACAATGCTATTCAGTCTAGAGGTAGAGGTGGTCCCTCTCGAGGTGGCTATGGAAGGGGTGGTGGTAGGACTAAGCCGAGACCAGCCTCAGCAAAATCTACTTGCTACCATTGTCAGCAGAAAGGCCACTACAGAGAACAGTGTCCGGTCAAGCACCTGCCTAAGGTCGAGAGAAAAGACCAGCCTTTAAAAGACAGCAACAGTCAGTAATCCAGTCTACTGACTGTGAGGATGCTAGAGATAGTGAGTCGTCACTAGCTGCCCTCGTAGCAGGTATTATGGGTCCTGCTGAACTGGATTCACTATGCATGCCTGACAAACAGATAAAGGAGACCATCAGTAATATAGACGTCCAGAGAGTGCACACTCTGGATGCTCTTGTTCCACCTGATGTCCAACATTTCTTTGCTACGTCAGGAGAACAATGCGAAAGTCAGGAAAAGACAGTCCCCCCTATCCTACTGCATTGCATGATTGCAGGTAGGAAGGTGAGGGCATTTGTTGACGGAGGGGCGTCACATACTTTTATTCACAAGGACTTAGTTAAGCGGCTAAGGCTGCCTACTGTCACCCAAGGGAATAGAAAAATATTCCTTGGAGATGCCTCAAGTATCCCGGGAGGAGTTATAACCAAGCCTATTGAGGTCCAGTTAGGTTCTGGCATTGCAGTTCTAACTGAAACGCTTACATTTGAGGTACTCAACACTGGCTTTTATGATCTCGTGCTAGGCAGGTCCTGGCTTAATAGACATCAAGCTGAAGTGTGTTGGAGCAGAGGTACAGTTAAAGTGAGAGGAGCCAGTGATGGGCAGACTGACTTGGCACCCACCAGTGCTCTTCCTCTTGTCCTGTGTGGATGGCAAATGAAGGAAAAGAAGAGGCTTCCAGAAGGATGCAAGTTGCTGAATGCAATGGAGTTCGTCAAAAGCTGGAACCAGAAGGAAGACAGAATGTTCTGTCTGCTGCTAAGAGAGGTACCTCCTCAACCTGAAGAAGTGGTTGAGAAAAAGGTAAGCCCTCCGGAGCACCCTACTGCTGCAAAAATTGTTGCTCAGTACACTGATGTGTTTAACATGCCTCCAGGACTACCCCCTAAAAGGGAAGTAGATCATAGGATTGATCTATTACCTGGTAGCCAGCCACCCTGGCAACGCACTTATGGCTTGTCTTATTTGGAGAGCGAGGAGTTGAAAACACAGATTGCAGAGCTGGAGGAAAATGGTTACATTTCTCCCAGTAAATCACCGTACGGCGCACCTATCCTATTTGTTAAGAAAAAGGATGGCAGTATGCGGATGTGTGTGGATTACAGAGCCCTGAACAGAATTACAGTAAAGAACAAGTATGCTTTACCCAGAATCGAGGACTTGCTTGATACCCTGTCTGGCGCTAAGGTGTTCAGTAAGATAGATCTCAAGAGTGGTTATCATCAAATCAGAATTGCTGAGGGGGATGAACACAAGACTGCTTTCCGCACACGTTATGGACACTATGAGTTCAACGTGATGCCATTTGGACTGACTAATGCTCCTGCTACCTTTATGGGTGCTATGAATGACATTTTCAGACCTTATTTGGATAAGTTTGTGCAAGTTTTCCTGGATGATATTTTAATTTTCTCTAAAGATGAAGCTCAGCACACTGAACACTTAAAGAAAGTGCTGGACACTCTGCGGAAAAATCACTTGTATGCTAAAATGAGCAAGTGTGATTTCTTTAAGGAAAGTATTGAATTCTTAGGCCACGTTGTCAGTAAAGAGGGCATCAGTGTGGATCCTAAGAAAGTCCAGACCATAAGGGACTGGCCAGTACCACAGTCTGTCTCTGAAGTTAGATCCTTCCTCGGGTTGGCTAACTACTATAGGAGATTTATTGAGAATTATTCCACAAAGGCCAGTAAACTGACTGACCTTACTAAGAAAGACATCGGGTATGTGTGGGGGGAAGAGCAGCAGGCTGCCTTCCAGACCCTTAAAGATGCCCTTTGTTCTGCCCCAGTGCTAGCCGTGTATGACCCCAGCAAACCGGTGCAGGTGGTTACTGATGCCTCTGATTTTGCCATGGGTGCTATTTTGTTGCAGCCTGCTGACAAAACCACAAAGGATGGTAAGGTACGGCAGGAGTGGCATCCTGTGTTGTATGAGTCTATGAAATTTAATCCAGCGGAGATTAATTACTCAGTGCATGATAAAGAGCTGCTAGCTATCATTCATGTACTCAAACAGTGGAGAGCATACTTACATGGTAAAGCTTTTAAGGTGATTACAGATCATCTAGCTCTGACCCACTTTCAGAAGAAGTCCAAGCTGTCGAGGAGGGAGAACCGCTGGAGCCAGATGCTGGAGCAGTTCCAAGTCCAGATCGACTACAAACCAGGGAAGTTGAATCCTGCTGATGCACTCTCTAGAAGACCTGACTTGCAAGAAAGGAACTTTAGTCAGCATGCTGTAGATAAAGTCCTGTGTGCACTCACTTCACTAAAGGTGAAAAAGTCCTTCCTTGAACAACTTAGGAAAGCCTACCTTTCTGACCCAACATTTGAGCCCAGCCCCACTACTGGTGTGTGTCGTGCTACTGCACTCGGGTATAAGCTCAAGGGAGGGGTCTGGGTGACTGAAACCACTTCAGGCAGGCTGAAGCTGGTCATTCCTAATAATTTGGAAATAAGGTCTCTCTTACTGAGTCAAGCTCATGACAGTCTCCTGGGTGGACATTTGGGGCAGGCCAAAACTGTTGGCAAACTGGCAAAACATTATCATTGGGAGGGGTTACCCCGGGAGGTCTTGAAATATGTCAAGTCCTGTGACCAGTGTCAGAGAAATAAGTCTCGGCACACACCACCCGGAGGTCTCTTGCAACCGCTACCCATCCCAGCGGGACGCTGGGAAACTATATCCATGGACTGGGTGGTCTCACTACCAAGAACTGCCAACGGGCATGATTCAATACTGGTAGTCGTGGATAAACTGACAAAAATGGTCATTTTTATCCCCACAACTGTCAAAGTGACTGCACTCGAAACAGCGAGACAGTTTTACAACCATGTAGTATGCCAACATGGGCTCCCTTCTAATATCATCTCAGACAGAGACTCAAAATTCACCTCTAAGTTCTGGAGAGCTTTAATGGGGTTAATGGGAGTCAAACAGCTGCTCAGCACAGCAAACCACCCTCAGACTGATGGGCAGACTGAAAGAACTAACCGAGTTCTGCAGGAGGTGCTGAGAGCATATATTAACCAAAAACAAGATAATTGGGATGACCTGTTGCCTCAAATTCAGTTTGCGGTCAACAGTGCGGTGCACGCGTCAACGGGCAAAACTCCTTTTGAACTCAGCCTGGGTAGAGTCCCTAAGTCTCCTCTAGATGTGCTAGGGGAATCTTTAACTCACCCTGAAGGGATTGACAACCCGGTCTCCCTCCAGTTAACTCAGGAGTTTGCTGACACCCTGTCAGAAGTCCAACGAAACTTGCACACGGCCCAAGAAAACCAACAAAAATACGCTAATCAACACCGTCGGGAACTGACATTTTCCAAGGGGGATTTAGTCAAACTGCATTCTCAGCACCTGTACCTCCCTGGTGTGGTCAAGAAAAAGCTTGGCCCTGTCTGGGTCGGTCCATATTCGGTGGTCCGTCGTGTCGGTCAGAATGCTTACAAACTGAACATGTCAGCTGAATACAAGGGGCACCCGGTCTTTAATGTCTCCTTCCTGGAACCGTACATCAAAGGTGATACACTGTTCACAGGTCGG
Source organism: Mesotaenium endlicherianum (assembly GCA_009602735.1). Classification (NCBI taxonomy): domain Eukaryota; kingdom Viridiplantae; phylum Streptophyta; class Zygnematophyceae; order Zygnematales; family Mesotaeniaceae; genus Mesotaenium; species Mesotaenium endlicherianum. Next base: position 333,978 of record WELA01008001.1, on the reverse strand, counting down.
TTCCCTGTCCAACCGGGACCGGTCCCCGCTGTCCGGGACGGCGACCCTGAGGAATATGAGGTCGATGAGATTTTAGACGCTCGCTCGGTCCGTCGATCGTCTAAATATGTCATGAAATACCTCATTCGATGGAAGGGTTACGATGCCTCTGGGGACACTTGGGAGTTTAAGGACCACTTGACCAATGCCAAAGGGGCGTTGACACGGTTCCACCTTCGGGCCGCTGGAGTCCCTCCATAACTGTCATTTCAGTTGACACGGGAAGGTGACAGGCGGTCCTGTCTCCATTTAAGTTGGAGGGGAAAATATATGACAGTTAGTGAGCGAGAGCGATAAAAACACACTCATACGTTTATGTGTAGCGCATCGCAACTACGTCAACTTTTAGCAATCATCCTGTAAGGTAAACAGCAGCGAAGCCACTATACTAAATACTAACATACTTCCTGCAATCCCTATGACAAAGGTCCATATCCTACTAACTTGTGCCCTGGTTACATGTGCAGGATGGCGCCCACCACACAAAAGGAGGACAGAAAGCGCAAGGCAGAAGAAGCCAGGAGGACAATGGAGCAATACCAGAAGGAGCTGGCGGCGACGTCCCTCACCAGGAGAGAACAAGAAAGGGTCCGCAAACAACAAGAGGCGGCAGAAGAGGCACAGAGGAAGAAGGATCAGGAAGCGGAAAACCTCAGGAAGGCTGAGGAGGAGAGACAGAAGAAACAGCAAGAAGAAGCGGCAGCGGCAGAAGAGGAGAAAAGAAAAAAGATTGAAGCGGACAGACAGAAGAGCTTGGCCACTTACAGGTATACTGTGGTGGGTGGCCAAAACTTCGATAACCTGAAGGAAGCATTGCTGGCAGCCCAGGAGATCAACAGGCTGGAACAGACAACACTGCTACAGAAGGAAGGAGCTACAGCACTGGACAGGTACATCGAGACACACACCGGCGTGGTCCTTTACGAAGATTATGCTAAGATGGTGGGCTATACAGCAGAGCAGGCCCGGTATCTCGCAGATGATTCAGAGGACAAGCCGGTCCCCATACCGGGAATAGTGGGAGATCAGAGACTCATCCGGATGGTGAGCATGCGGCCCGATAGCTTTAAGGATACGGTATTCTACCTCACACTCCTGCCAGCTTACAATGAAGTTGAGAGAAGGAGCTGGGAGTACTTGGCCAGGGAAGCAGGACAGCAGATGTTCTCTCCCCACTGGTTCCCGTGTAAACTGAGGAAGGCTGAGCACGGACCCCAGTACTACCAGCAGCCAACAGACTGGAGGTGGATGACCGTCACAAATAAGAAGCAGGAGTGTGACCGAGCCCAACCGGATGACTTCCACTATGGCCTAGACGGCTATCTCATCCTACCACCTCACATTGCCCCTTGGGACCCCAGGCTGAATGGATGCCTGAGCAATATGAATGCAGAGACCAAGGAACATAGGAGGAGGGGAAGAGAGTACTTCTCTAAGGGAAAGCATGCCTTTGTCAAATGGGCAAAGAATGCAGGCCGGATAGATATCAGTAGGCTGAAGGCCAAGCAACCTCCAGCGCGCCCTAAGAAAGGGAGGTCAGTAGACTACTCCATGTCTACTAGGGAGCAGGACGACTTAGTGGACGAGACCCCTACTCTCTCCGAGGAGGAGGATGAGGAGGCTGAGGAAGAAGGACAGGGCAGTGGAGAAGCATCAGCAGCGGGTACTCAGGATACCCAGGGACAGGTAGGGGCGCTTCTTAAAGAACCACGATCAGATGTTTGGAATGTGATCCCCGTTATGGCGACTACTGGACCCCGCGCTCGCTCCCACAGCCCACCTGCCCAAGCAGGGGAAGAAGCTGATCTGACTGTA